>ML685793.1:4266625-4321975 GCA_007922175.1 Pelusios castaneus | reverse complement strand
AAAAGTGCCACAGGACTCTGTTGTCTTTCTACAGTAGACTAACACGGCTACCCCTTTGGAATTTGAAGGTAGTTAATGTTTTAGAACCCTAGTGCACACAGAGCAAGCTATAGTGTTTCCATGTTAACTGGTGGAGGTGAACACTAGGAAGTCGAGATGGACACACTCACACTCTTTACTCCTGACTGTTTTGTAGTGTTGCAAGATGGGTGAAATAATATCTGTTATTGGGACAACTTCTGTTGGTGGAAGAAACAAGCTTTTAAGCTTACACAGAGCTCATCTTTAGATCGGGAAACTAACTCAGAGTGTCACTGCTAAATACATTCAAGTTGGTTGTCAGCATCAGTCTGCTGGATCTCAAGTTGCTTAAGAAGCTGATGTCATAAACATGCTCCATAGAAACCAACTGCACAGGATATAACGCATCCATTTTATAGTGTCTGAAATATTATGAGTCACAGTGTTGCATATAAGGTAAAGCAAAGTCACATGGCAAACGCCCTTCAGCTTACGGAAGCAGTCAGACCAGTTTTGACAATCCCATAAAAGAAATGCAAACACCATGATTGACTAATAATTAAAACTTCATTTGTTCCAAATGATGTCTTTTAATAACTATTGCAAATGGCAAACAGCTCCATCTTCCTGTAAAGTCAGCACAGGCGTATCATAAGTATGGTTAGTAATCCATGCAATTAATTCCAATCAATCCTTCCCTAAAAGAACAAATGTTGAGAATTCTCAATTCCTTTTAGGCTCCTATTGTTTCAATAATGTGGATATTGTTCAGTGTCCATGATTTAAAAAAAAAAAAAAAAACCCAAACCAAAAAACTCCTAACTACAGTACACAAAACCTGAAATATAGTCCGTTTTAAAAGTAAAGAAAAAACCTTCCTTTTAAATATTCTTGCTTACAATTTGCGTTAGTATTGTTAACTTGTTGCCAAACACCTTGATCTCCTCTTCAATGTGTCTGCATGCTGCAGTGTAAATTATTTTTCTTTCCTACTGATCTGACCATATCTCATTTCCCGCTGCACCATGTATCTGTCCGTATCTACTTTACAGTTAATCCTTGCTTTTAAGGGGCTGTTCAATTTCTCTGTCCCTGCCTACATCAAAGCCTTGTTTCTCCCTACTCTCTCTCGTCGTAACCTGCACTCTGCCAATACTTGTCACTGTACTTTTTGCCTTTGCCTTCTCCTGCATTCATGCGGTATTTTACATTAACCATTAATCTGCTGTGATGTGTCCTAATGTTCTGAGAGTCCTCATGCTTAGAATTCTGTCCTTTTGGGAATTAGGCTTTTTTGGCTGGCTTTTCAGTTCTCATGTGTCGTATTTCAAAATCTGTTCTTTTAAGCTTCAATATATATTTCACATCTTACGTATTTTTGTCAGCCTTTCTGCTACCTTCTCTTGTCTGTTGTTTCCTGTGCTTGCCTATTACAGATTGTAAGCGCTTTGACATAGGAACCTTCTTTCCTGGAAATGCCCTGCAGATTTGTAGTACTAAGCAGTGGAAATATTATATAATTAATCTTAATGTTTCAACACCTTTCTGTCCTTTTTTTGACATTCGTATCTGAACGGCATTCTTTCCAAATCCAGGAACCTCTCTATTGGTGGCTATAACATGTAATTTCATAGTATTTTAAGATAAATTTACCTCAGATGAATGTGTCTATCGCATTCAGGCCTAGTAGAGCTCCTTCTACTGGTCAGTCACCAGGCTGTTGAGAGGAATCCCAATCTGCCAGACCTGGGTGCTTTAAGCTCATCTAAGTCTCAGTAGGTTGCAACGCTGTTTCTCCCCTTGGCCTCTTCGACATCTCCTGGGCAGTTGCACCTTCATGGAAATGGGCCCACATGAGTCAGCACCTTTAGGCCGCAAGAATCAGTGCTGACCCGTCAGACTTTCTAGTAACTTATACATACCCTCTCCGAGAATTTCAAGTGCATGAGTACTCTGAGTTTAACTCTTCACTGAGTGAAAAGTGAACATACCAGCTTTGTAAGGGTTTCCAAAAGCAATTACTCTTTACTTAATTAGCATGAGAAAATCCATAGAGTTAGGCAAAACAACACACCACTAAACAGTTGTTTGGGCTGTAGCAAAGACCTCTGAGGAGTCCAGGATCCTCGCTCCTACGTATGGCTTCTCTCCCAAATCATGGAATGAGTTTTTTTCCTCTCCCTCTTTGCTCCAGGTCAGCTTGCTTCCTTTGACCTGGACTCTCCTGCATTGAAATCCTGCCCCCATCTGTCCTGCTCAAAACTTCCTGCCCCTGCTCTATGGGTCCTTAAAGTTTATATGTCCTACCACCAACACATGGTTTCTTTGTTCTGCTGGTGTGGATTTTCTGGTTTCCAAACATCAAGTCCCTGAAAACAAGTTGGTGAAAACTAGCTGCTCTCAGCCCTCATCCATCCAATTATTCAATCTGAGCCAGGTCTATTCGTTAGCTAATAGCCCTTAACTACCGTCCCTTTCAGACAGGTTTGTAGACTCCACTGACCCCTGTGTCCAACATAGAAGTGAGAAGGCAACCAGATCCTCGTTCAAAATGGAGTTTGCAGTCTGACACCATCAAAGAGTGCACACCATATCAAACAAAATTCATGTGCTGTACAAAGACAGATTAACCAAACTGTCACGTCATTATTGAAATAGTTTGATGGAGCCAATATATAATATTCTCTAGTAAGATTATTAAGAGGTTTTATTGTTTTCAGGCTTTTTGACCACACATTCTTTGTGTGGTCACCCAGTTCTCTAGGCCTGAATTTTGCGATTGCACAAAAAATTTCTCAGGCTGTCCTTAAAAAGGATGCAGTTGTGTGTTCTCGCATTTAGTAGGATACAAGTCTCCAAAATGTCAGTGGTGTCTTCTTGGTAGATGTAGTTAATTTATTCATTTTCTAGTTCCTCTTCCTTTTTTCCAAAGAATACCAGGAGAATAAAGGGTGTTAGAGAGTTGCTAATAATGTTAGTCAAGCCCAACAAGACTATCGGGAAGAGAGAGATGATGTAACAAATTAAAGATTAATTATTAATAACGTTTTTATCTTCCTTCTAGAAACCAAGAAAGAAAACGGTAGAAAGCTCCAGCAATAGTGATAGTGAGTCAGGCTCCTCTTCAGACACCTCAAGTGAAGGCATTAGTAGTAGTGACTCGGAGGATCTGGAGGAAGATGAGGAAGAGGAGGAAGAGGAGGAGGATCAAAGCATTGAAGAAAGTGAAGATGATGATTCTGATTCAGAGAACGAAGCACAACATAAAAATAAGAGCAAGGTACGGTAGCTGTATAGTGATTGTAAGGCTAGCAGTCTTGTTACTGTAACTTACTCTTGAAAAATTGAATTCAGATTTGCCTCAGCTGAGACATTAACGCCTGGCAGAGAAGGGCATTTCTTGGAGTTAATGGCTTGCTGGAGGACTTGAATGCCCAAGGTAAAAAGCGCCCTTAACTCAGCTGGTTGTTAACTTCTAGGAAATGCCATACCTGGTGGTTATTTTTATTATAAACTGGAAAATGTATAAAAAATTTAAAGACAAATTAAATACGTGGTGTGTTATAAAGTCTAGTTATACTGTTTGTCACCATGACCACTGCATTCTGTTCACAGCTGCTCTTTCCTTAGTGTATGCATTACCTTTCCCAATTCTAGTAAAGCAGGTAGGTATGTCAGTTTTCTGTTCCCACAATTCTGGATACATATTGCCCTCTTGTGTGTAGTTTCTGGAGACAGTAGCACAGCTTGTATTAGCCACATCCTTTCTCCCAGATCTTCTGCCTCTGTTGGCAGCAGTTATTTGGGAATTCACTTTGCTCCCAAGTTTACTTTGCCAGGTTAATATTTTAATCTCCTTTTTTTCAGACAGTAGCAGAAATGAGCAACCTTTCTTTCTTTTCCCTCTTCTGTGAGCAGTGAGGTGGTCTCAGCCACCCAGAGCTGGCCCTTCAGTGTCTCCCAGTAGGAGTCTTCTGCTCCCACCTCAGACATGGCAGAGCTGTCATGCAAACAACAAGCTAAATCCAAGTGGTTCTGCAAAACAGCTTTTACAGACTCTTTGGAAGGTGAAAAAGCCCAATCTGTAAATGCAGAGCAGAGGGGGAGGCACTCCAGTGACAAGGAAGACTTCAACCAGCCTGTCCAGTGGACAAATCCCAGAAAAGGGCCAGAAAGAAAAACCCTGTAAGGGACTTCCAATCTCCCCGTAAGTTCCTAGGGAGAGAAACAGGGCTTGGACTCAGATCCCTTTCTTCCCAGCTAGAATCAGGGAGCTCTGCAGTAACACATTGGGTTGGGAGAGCGGGATTCAGAGGGGGAGGACTTTAAGGAAGACTTATCTGCAGGGCTTAAGACATTGCATAAAGCAAGCTTTAAAACATCAGCCTAGTCACAGCTGAATGGCAACATCTGCAAAGAAGGCCAAAAAAGCTTCTTTTTTTTTTTTAAAGGCAAAAAGGAAAAGAGAACATACTAAAGAAAAAGAGAGATTTGTCCTCTGATTCAGATGCTTCCATCTCTACTGAAGATGGGGAGCGCTCTGAGCCAGACACAGAAAGAACACAAGAAAGGGGTTTTTCCCCCCTAAAATGTATGAAGCCATGCAGAGAAAAGTTGCAGCCATCATCCAGAACCAACCTGTGTGTGCGCCGGAGGGCAAACACCTGCCTTCTAAATCAAACACTGAGATATCCTTCTAGAATGTGATCTGAGAGGAATGGGAAATTGTTGATAAGGGTAAAAGCACTAGTAGGAATATACTTAGGTATTACAAAGTGCAGGATCCAAAAAAATGCGGTTACAGATGTACCAAAGGCCAGTGCTGCAGGGGCTCTTTAGCAAAAGAGTCTCATCTGCAGGGGAATTTCTTCCCCAAAGACTCAAATAATCATGAAAAGGGAATTCTGAAGCTTTGTTGGCCACCCTGAAGCATCTGTGGCAGCTGCATGCTTTGCAGGAACCACAGTGTCCTGGCTGAATAACTGTAAGGCCATGAAAGATGGAGAAAATCAATTCTAGTGTACACTGAAGAAAATTTCCCTAGCAACAGCTTTTGTGGCAGATGCTTCAATGGATACAATATGATTTTTAGCCAGGACCATAGCATCTCGCTCAGCAGCCAGAGGCCTCTGGAAGGTTGATGCTCTTTTCAAACAAATTCTACGCTCATCTGATGTCACAGGCTCTCTTCTCTTCAGTACAAAACTAGATAAAATAGTGGCAGAAAAAGCTGCCCAATTCAAACAATTCCTCCCCACCCGACTCAGTGTTCTGAGAAGGGACTACAAACCCAGCAAAAAACAAAAACACACCTTTCATCCATCCCCCTTACAAGCGTACCAAAGGAAAGGCAACAGGTGTATCAGGGAAAACCCTGGAAACGGGGATTGAGCGAATAATCCAGAGGTGTATCCACTGCCTCTAAGAGCCCACTGTAACATCAGATGAACGTGCAGCCACCAAGAACTGCACCCAAAAGGCAGAGTTTCTCACTTCTCAGAAGAATGATCTTGATCGACCAGAAGCAAGTGGATGAGGGATGTATTGAATGTACAGATAATGAGGGGCTCATGCCAGGCTTGCTTGGGGATCCCCTCACCTCCCTCCCCCCAGGATAGCTCCTCAGTGCCTCGTGCACCCTCCACCCTCCTCCCAAGATGGGCCAAGCCAGCCTGGCACCCCCACTTAACTCGGCCCTCCAGAACACACGGGGTGCTGAAGTGTCCCCCAGTGCATCCTGTGTCCCTGACCCCACCCATTGTGAAGGGCTAGATCCATGCGGTGCACTCCCCTCCCCCCACACACTTACCTGATGCTCCAGCCCTGCCACCTTTGTCTTTGGGCTGGAGGGGTGGGAAGGGGCTGCTTCCCCCATAAGCCAGCCATGGCTACAGGAGAGGGACTCTCACTCAGGGCTGGAATGGAGGGGCTACTGCTGCTTCCTAGCAGGCCACATTGCAGCTTGTGGTGGGCTGGAATCTGACCTCTGGGCTTGGGGGTTGGGCGACTCTGAGTTAGATAGATCAAGCTGTGCATCATAGAGGCATACAAGATGTCAGTTGCTCCTGTTCTAGGGTCAATCAAGGTACACTCCACAAGGTCTCTAGTGACTGTGGGTTCTTGTGCTTCTGCCACAAGAGATTTGTGGGGCAGTAAAGTGGTAATCACTGTTTAAACATCTTTATCGGACACCTCAAAGTGGACTTCATGTCCTCTGCAGAAGCCTCCCTTGTCAGGAAGGTACTGCAAGCAGCGATTCAGTAATATTGCCAATTATTTGTAGGGACTCTTCCCTATCTCATTCTGTATTTCTTATCCCTCTCGACTTCTGAGGCTGCTGACTGCTTCTCATATCCATCGCATCCATCCTCTATTCTCCATCTCTCTGTTTATCATCTGTATCAGAATTGTGGGATACTGCTGGGCTTGCAGAATGGTATATTTTTTTACCTGATCTACAACAGTGTCTCCAACAGTTCTTCCCTCCCTGGATGGTTTTCCAGCCAAAGGACAATGTTTAATTTTTATAGCTATGCTTGTAGGTCATAGCCTTCTATATATAGTTTATTAGTTGACTTTGGAGTTGCTGTTACTAAAATTATTTTGTGAAATGTTTAGTCATTTTTGGAATGAATCGTCTGGCAGCAGGTTGGAGAAAGTGGCATAGCTAGCATAGAGACTCTTGCATTTTGGACTACCTCAGGAAACTGCAGACAGAAGGGGAATAGCCTGGGGCATGCAGGGGGCAAGAGGAGGGAGGGAAAGAGGGATACAACCCCCCAGTAATTGGAAGGGACAAGAACTCCCCTGAATTAGAGAGCAAACTCATCTGGCCTTAGAGTCAGAAAGGGAGCTGAGAGCTGGATGCAGGGCTGGGGCAGGAGCTGGTAGCTCCTCTGGCCTTGAGGTAAGGAGGTGAGAGCTGACTCCTCCATGGCTACGGAGGGGTGCAGGAGAGGACACAATGTCCCCCCCCCCCCCAAATGGTCAAATTTTTATTCCTGTGCATGCCCCTGGGAATAGCCCACCCATTTCAGGATTTGGGGGATGCTACTAGAAGAAAGGAAATTATCAGGTAAGAAATGTATCATTCCATTAGGTTTTATGATCAAGAATACATTTCAGAACACCTGATTTTTGGCATTGTTTTTGTTAAATAGTGACTTAACATTGGGAAAAGATCAAACAATTAAGTAGATCGTAAGATTATTTTAAAATAAACTACTATTCATTTTTAGGAACTTTTGTAGTTGCTTTATGGGGATTAATATATAACAGTTTGTTTTATCATCTTAAATATTTAATACTCGATACTATTTTGTAAAATACATTTTACAGGTGCTAATGCATAGTGGTGTAATGGACTTGAAAGCAGATGGACAAAAAACACAGGAAAAATCCCAGGAAAAGAGAACACACCAGCAGATACCTCTTGTGTCTGATTCCCAGACTCCCTCATCATTCCAGTCCCAGCAGAAGCAGCCTCAGGTTTTGTCACAGCAGCTTCCCTTTATTTTCCAAAGCTCTCAGGCAAAGGAGGAATCTGTGAACAAACATACAAGTGTAATACAGTCTACGGGATTGGTGCCCAATGTGAAACCTTTGTCTTTGGTAAATCAAGCCAAAAAGGAAACTTATTTAAAACTGATAGTTTCTTCTCCTGATCTACTGAAAGCAGGGAATAAAAATACCTCTGAAGAATCTAGCCCTTTGACCTGTGATATAAAATCGAAACCGGTGAGTAGCAATTACTGACTTAGCAATACTTGACTTAGTTCTACAGCTACAGCGTCTATATGTGTGTGTCCATCATAACAATTTATAACATTATGTTTCTCAAGTGCTTTGTTATAAAATCCTGGTTTTGGAAGAGAGTTATCTTTGTTGTTTTAATTACACAGAACTTAATCTTAGCATATTGTTAAAAAATCTATAAGGATTTTTGACTGGTGTTAAGTAGTTAAGGTTATGTGAGTAGTTGGGCACTAAAATCACTTTTAAAGCTATCTGTTTGTCTTTTAGAACAGCTAATCTTAAGGTCTTAAAAGGTCTAATGTTATTGAGTGTTTAGGGTAAATTTGCAGTGCCTTTTAGTATTCTGATACCATCTTGGAAAAATCATCTCATAGCCTCACATGTTCCTGACGTATCCACAGGAGTTGCTTCTCAGAATGTATTTGGTTTCAGCTTTGATTAGTCTCCTGTTGTGCAGGCTCTGGTCTACTACAAATCCACTGGAAGTTAGTAGCATGCCAGTGAAAGTGCCATGCAAGGTTTACAGTAAGTCATTATGGCCCATGTTGTGGAACCAGCATTCATGGTGATAAACTCCTAGGGCCAGATTCCCTCCCCCCCCCCCCATATGGTGGAACCAGTATTCAGGTGCCTAGAGCTATCGATAAGTGCCAAGTGGGGTTTTTAAAACCACTAACTTCTATTGATATCAGTGGGAGTTAGGTCCCTAATAGTTTTGAAAATGCCAATTCCCATTGATACCAATAGAAGTTAGTGACTAAGGTGCTTAAAAATTTCTACCAGTCACTTTTCTATATTTTTAGGCCCTGAATACCTTTACAAATCTGACCCTTTCTTGCACAAATAGCCATTTACTCTAGTGAGACTACTCATGTGAGGGCTCACCAGTGTAATAGAGGGGTGCACTAAGGTGCAGTACAAAGGTAATGTGGCCACATTTCATTAGGAGAATGAGTCTCGCGTAAAATCATTGTCCTAAACTAATGGGCGCCAGGACATTGATATTCTCTGAAGACAGCCCAGAAACTGTTTGCGTCTCCAGTCCTTAATTATTGAGTTGGATTTTGCATTGGAGGACCCTTGGAAAAATTAGTAAAGGCAAAAACTTGGGAGTTTCTTCAAGCTCCAGCAGGGCTTTGGGACACTGACCTTTAAGGGAAAAAAAGGACAGTAATATTAATAAAAAAACAATAGAAAGATGTGTTAAAGCAATGCTTAAGGTTTGACCTACATTTAAAATGGTTCACTGTGCAGCTGCAGCACTTTAATGAAGACGCTGTGTGCCAAAGGGAGAGAATTCTTCTGTTGGTGTAGTTAATCTACCTCCCCGAGAGCTTGTAGCTATGTTGGTGGGAGAAGCTCTCCGGCTTTCAAAGTGGTTTCGGTCAGTATAACTACGTCACTCAAGGGGTTGGATTTTTCACACCCTTGGGCAACTTAATTATGCCAATATATGTCTGTAGTGTAAATCAGAACTAAGAAAAGTAAGGCAATGTTTTTTTCAAATCTTACATCGCAGAATTCTGAGAGATCTGAAATACTATAATATTTAGGAATAACAGGAAAAGTTAAACATTGCAAGTGCATCAGGGAGGCCTTCAATTTGCTGGATTATGAAGGTTATAAACTTCCCCATTTGTTTCATTACATGCTGACAAAGAAAGAAAGAAAGAAAGAAAAAGAAAAAGGGAATTTGTCATGCAGCTCTTATTAAGGAGTTGAGTGGCTAAAAATCAATGCATCACATTGAAAATGTATTCCTGTGGGACAGTCCAGCCTGAGCATTTTCCCCTTTGCTTCTCATGGTTTCAGTCAGATTGTTAATGTCACTTTAACACTGTCCACTTCTAATATATAATCATGGCTTCTCATTAGTGTATGAATATTGCTTATATATTTTCACTGATTATTTTCCCCAAGAGAAGGTGAGGTAGTCTTATTTCCCTTAACAGAGCCTTGAAAATAAATATAGTATGAGGTCTGCCTGAATCTTTGAAGCACCCTGATAGGAATTTAATCCTGGTTAAAATGGATGGAATGGGATTCCCTTCGGAGCCTGTCTGTGCTGCTTCATGCACTACGAAAGGGTTGCTGTTGAGTAACTTCAAGAGCTTCTTTGTTTCCCTAACTAAGGTCTAATTATGCTGCCTGTGAGCATTTTCAGCCACTGCTGTCTAGATAACTACCTGGAAAACCTGGTTTTCTAGCATAACACTTTGGAATAATCCCACTGGTTCATACATTTTCATTTGACACTGGAATCAATTTTGCTATTCCATCCATTTTCTTTTAGCTGTTTTTAGTAGCCATTATTATTTTGTGCTCAGTATTACATTTGTCTTGCTTAAGATTTATGAATTACCTAACAATTTGATATACATCCACTTGTATGACTTTTACTGTTGTCACTAAGAAAAAGAGGATTTACTTTAATTGCCGTGGAAGTCTTTAAAACAGTATACTGGGCATGTCCTGTTTCAGGTAATTTTTTTTCCTATTGACTTGTTTCATAAGCAGTAAGCTTTCAATTTCCAGTTCTGACTGGATCAGGTAGTAAGAGTGAAACTAGTTCTCCAGACTGAAGTAGAAAGTTTCAAAGCTTGAATGATTACTCTCATCACTTTAATTTCTTGAATCCCTGGGTCAGCCATCTTTCCTTATTCATTTTATCATGAAAAATACTTTATGTGGATGTGGATAGTGAGGGCTGAACAAGTATAAATTTACCATGTGTGGTGCAGTCTGTTTTTAAATATTGTTGCCTCTCTGTTTCTACAGGAACAGTACAAGCAGACATTCCCAGCACAGTCAAAGAAACCACAAGAATCATCTAAGAACCTGAAGAAGGTTCTCACAGCTTTGTCAAGTTCAAAACCAACATCTAGTTTACCAACTCATCAGAAACACACTTCTCTAGAAAACAATCATTCTAATCCATTCTTGACAAATGCACTTCTAACTAATCACCAACCTAATGGAGTTATTCAGAGTGTCATCCAGGAAGCACCTCTAGCACTTACAACCAAATCCAAATCCCAGCCCAAGATAAATGAAAACATAGCTGCCTCTAGCAGTTCCCCCTTTTCTTCACCTGGAAATGTAAGTACATGTGGGAAAAAAACATCTGGAAACCGGACATCTGTTATGCCCTCTACCTCTCCTGTGTTACCTGGTCTGGGAAAGGAAAAAGCAGCCAGCAATAATGCAATAACAGCGGTAAAAACACAGCATCACCTTCATTCTTCGAAATCTTTAGTGGAACAATTTAGAGGAACAGATTCAGACATTCCTAGTAGTAAAGACTCTGATGACTCAAATGAAGAGGATGATGATGATGAAGACGACGACGATGATGAAGATGATGACGATTCTGATGATAGTCAATCAGGTTATTATTTGACCTCTTCCTCTCCTCCCCCCTCTGTGTATTATATAAAGATTTTATTCTAATTGTTGTATGAAGAAACACATTTCCCACAACTTCTTGAGTTACTTTATTCAGTACTGATTCCAGTTATATTAAAGTCTGGGTAAATTCATGATTTTCTTGTAATTATACTAAAAGGCCTCCTTTTAAAACACTTCTTAATTAATTTTTCCACAGACTTGACGATTGCGAGAATGAGAAGAAGCTTCAGGGCACAAGCCCCAGCATGCTGTTGGCTGTCTGGTCTTAACCTGTACTTGTTGCTGTTTTCCCACAGAGTCTGACAGTAATTCAGAGTCAGATACAGAAGGGTCTGAAGAAGATGAGGAGGATGACAAAGATCAAGATGAATCTGATACCGATACGGAGGGAGAGAAAACATCATTAAAACTGAATAAAACAACTTCCTCTGTGAAAAGCTCTTCCATTGGTCTCACAGCTCACTCTACACCACTTAATCTCCAAGTAGTGAAGACTCCAAGCTCTGCTCCTGCTGCCTTATGTCCTGAATCCCAATCACCAGTTTTTCTTGGGACGCCTTCTTCTACACTTACTCCAAGTACATATTGTGGTATCTTAATGTCTCTTATATAACCAAGTGTACCATCTGTGAGAAACCTGTCTTGCAAATGTACTTTAAAAAACATAATCAAGATAATAGTCCATCGTGCACATTGTTGCGATTGGATATTTACTTTCTTCTCCTTTGCCTGATCCTTAGAGGTGCTGATCACCTGCAACTTCCACTACTCTGCACCTTTCAGGATCAGGACCTGAATGCAAAGGTCAATTTAGGACATTTATATTCAAAACATTTCAGGGTGATCATTGCTTTATGTAAGCATTCTGAGAGGCAATGTGAGTTCTGGTGGAGAGAGCACTAAATGGGGGGCTCAGGAGGAGTCTGAGTTCTGTTTTGGACTTTGGGCAGATTACTTCACCTCTCTGTGCCTTGTATTCACCATCTGTAAAATGAGAATAATGATACTGACTTCCTTTCTAACGGTCTTTGAGTTCCATGGTATAAAACCTAGGCAATAGTACTTTAGTTACAGAAGAACCTTTCCAATCCACATACTGTGCACTGCACAAAAATCTGTCCATGTCAGCACTCCTCAGCAAGCATATTGACTGTAGTAAGTTGTAGTATTACAAAAGTTTCATTATATTTGCAAAATTCACAACAACCATTTATTAATACATTTATGAAGCATATTTAAACAAGTAAATTTTTAAGTACACTTAGCGACCGATTAACCTTTATTTATTTACTTACTTCTTTTTGGCTAATGCTCTTTCCCTGACTTGCTAATTTATAATATTCAATAATTATCAAATGAGACTTCTGGCAGCTAGTTTGCGTTAGCAAAATGCTACTTACTTCACATGAAATTTTGTTTTGTTTTGTTTTTTAAATAGGGACTTTGAATCAGAAACCAATTATACTTATATTAGTGCAATAAAATAAAAGTTGCTTGCTTACCCCAGCCTTGACAAATGCGCCACAAACCTAGGCGCTAGTCCCAAAAATGGGACACCGAAGTGTGCAGCATATTAGAGGGGCTCCCCGCTGCTGAAAAATCATCATCACTGCGGACACTGGCAGCAGTCTGGAGTGCAGAAGCAAAAAAAAAGCCATGCACCACTGAGCTTACTGGCACCTTTTATTTCGTGGAGAGGAGGGGCGGCACCATGGGGTGTTCCACCCCAGGGTACAATTCTTGGGTGCCATGGTGACCTGGCACCTGGGTTTTGTTGAGCCCTGGCTTAACCATTAATGAAGAAGTGTCTGCTCGTATCCAGACTGGCTTTTAAATGTTTTTTTTTTTCTTTCTTTCTTTAGATGAAAACTTACGGGTTTTACAGTTTATCTGATCCCCTGAAATTTATATTGCTCTTCAGCAGTCTGATTGGCTAGCACAAATTTTGTTTAGTAATATAAGTTTACACACTATGCAAATAATTAGCATGTCCATGTTTGTCTGTATTTTATTTCTATATGGAGCTGATGTGTATTATATGTTAAATGTTTTCTTTCTTTAATATATTGTGCAACACTTTTCACGTACTCAGATCCACCAGTCTTAAATGAAAGGTTCTTCTGTGTCCATCTCATCATCAGACAAAACAGTCAATCGCCTAAAAAAAAATTTGTGTGCCCTTGCATTCCTGCATCCAGCCTCCACTTCTCCTTTGTCTTTAGTTTATCTCTATTAAAAATCCACATTCTTAGAAAGCAGTGTCCTTCTTTCAAGGATTCCTGCTTTTCACTGCATACTTCAGAGAAGGAGGTAATTAAATTTCTACGCAAGTTTCTAGTTTCTAGAAACTAGTTTCTTAGTTTCTAGTAGATCTGAAGACCAATCCCAGGATAGAAGATTTCTTTACAATAGGCTGAGTCTTTTCTTCCTGGAATTTAATGCCCAGGAGAACTTTGAGCATGTAGCTATTCTCTTGAGCATGTAGCTATGGAACTATTCTGGTATCTCTGATACCACTCTGTGGTGTCTGTTGATAAATGCCTACTTTAATAATAGTTCCTCTTCTACAGATGTGTCCCCTGCCTTTGTAAAAGAGCTTTTGTCCATTGTAATATCTTCTTAAGCTGCTCAAGAAAGAAAGGCCACTATGGGAAACTTTGATTTGTAGGGTTGGGTTTTGCATTCAGAGTTCTGCTTTCTGCCTTGAGTTAGTCATACTTAGATTTTCCTACTCTGTTTTGAAGGCTTTGCCTTACTAAACAGAGCCCTGCCATTTCCAAGTCTTGGATCAAGAAAAATGAAAAAAAATTCTAATGTAAAATGTGAGAGGGTAACCAAAATTATTTTTAATTCCTCCATGTAATGTCAGAAAGAGGCAGAGTGGTCAGTTGACTTTGTAGCATGATGATTGAGTTTTATTTTACTCACATCTTAGAAATCTTTGAATGGAGAGAACCTAGTGGAAAAAGTACCTCCAAAAAAATATAAAGTACAAATAATTTTCATTCAGTTGGTGCCATCATATACATGATGGATGAAATGTATTTGCTCTTCTGGTTTGGGAATCTCAGTAATGGGCAACACATTTTCAATAAACTGAATCTCTGTCCTCTTGTTGCTTTCCAGTATTAATCAATTAAATTCTATTTTAAGGTACTTCAAAAAGGCGAAGAGTAACAGACGAACGAGAGTTGCGTATTCCTCTTGAGTATGGGTATGTTTTACATTTATTTGGAAAGTTAGTGCATTTAGTATTTCATAGAATGAATGGTCACTTGTTTTTGTTTTGTTTTGTTTTATTTTCAAAAAAGGCACTGTAGAGTTTGACATGGAATTTTGAAAGGGGAATCAAGCACTTAAGTACTTTAACTTTCAGAGACACTTTTGTTCCCTTTGAAAATTTCAGCTTTCATGTGTATTGTCTCTCAATTACTTAAAATCAAATTTGTTTAGTTGCAAATATAAAGTTGCTGTTTAATTGTTTCACAACTAAAATTTAATTAATTGATCTGTTAACAATTCAGAAGTTGGAATAGAATCCAGTTCACTTTCCAAGAGATATCTATCTAGGGTACTGCCATGCTAACCAGTATAAAAAGTAAGCATACCGTTGATAAAGTAACCTGATACAATGACATTTTTGCCTACTCATGTTTTTGGCTGTAATCATGCTTTAGATATTTGTCTCTTAACTGTAATGTGAAATTAATAAATTAATGTTTATAAAGTAGTTCAAGAAATGGGTGTTTACACACTCCTATATTTATTATTTCTATAGCTGGCAAAGAGAAACACGAATAAGGAATTTTGGTGGTCGCCTTCAGGGAGAAGTAGCATATTATGCACCATGTGGAAAGAAACTGAGGCAGTATCCTGATGTAGTAAAGGTACATACTTATTAAAATGTATATTCATTCTGGTACCATTAAGTATGTTTACAAAAAAAAATGCACTTCTTCCTCCAATACAGTGCTTTGTTACAATATGTCCTGTGATGAGAGGCTAATGTATCTTAACCTGTTTCTAAATTGATATCCCCTTGATAGAATATGCAAAACATTTGACTGCTGACATTAGCTGTACATCAAAGCTGGGTTATAATTATTTAAAACCTGAAGTGGAAAAATATGTGATTTTTTCAGTATCTCAGCAGAAATGGAATTATGGATATCTCAAGGGACAATTTCAGCTTCAGTGCAAAAATAGGAGTGGGTGACTTCTATGAAGCCAGAGATGGACCGCAGGTATCCACTTTTTAAAAAGTAAAGTCTTTGATCCGAGGAGTAGTAACAAATCTAGGTGAAGTAATTTTTACTACACTCTGGAGCATTGCCTGTTACTAGCTCATTCATTTTTGTAGTTGTACATTGTACTTTACAGTAACTTTTGTTGAGAGTTAAGGCGATCCTGGGAAGTACTGAAAATTTACACCTCTCATTGACTGCAGTAGGAGGTTGCAGGTTCTCAGCACATCCCAAAATCAGTTCTAAAACTGTAGTTGTCTAATATGAAGGAATTTTGAGCTAAGTATTTTATAAGAGAATTGGTTCAGATATTTCGAAGCGTAGAACTTTTTCTTATTGTTATACAAACTCCATATCTGTTGTAGAAGTTCTGTGTATGTGTGCATCGTGTCTTTTCGTATCTTCATCCATCTAGTGCATCTAAAATATCCACTTAAAACACAGCTATTTACTATATAGAGAACATAATAGTATGAGCTTTTCTGAAGGATGCAGTTTTTATGCACAGTTGTATGAACAAAAATTCTACTTGTTTGGCAGAGCTTAGCTTTGTTTTATGTAGATTAAGTAGCCATTTCACAAGAGAATAAATAAAATCTGTGGTTTTAAGGAAGCTCAGATTATGACTGAACTGTGTGACACCACCAGTTATTTTGCCCAGTTTAGGTACTTTCATTTTTTTCTTGTAGTCGCATGTCAGTGAATATATTTACTTATTGATAAAGATAACACTTCCCTGTGTATCACCACATGAATGTGGACAGATATCAGGAAAATGCAGTCGTCAATTTCTGGAATTTGAAAACATCTTGTGTGAGGCAGTTGAGTCCCTGTAAGAATACAAATGTATCATCTACAAAACGTGCATAAAAGTTTGTAATAAAACTGAAGCCATGTTAAATCACTCACTTTTGGGGTGGCATTGGTTGACTTCTGGCCTATTGAGGAAGCTAATGTTGTAGGCCCCTTGTACACCAGCCACTGTAAATCAAAGGTTGAATGTTAAATCAAGATCAATAAACCCATGTGGGTATAGATCTCAGGCTGCGTCTACACTTGTAAATTAAGTCGACTTAAGCCTGCGTCTACACTACAGTTTCCTTAAGTCGACTGTTAAGGAAGGTCCCAGGTACAATGGGCCCAGGGAGAAACCTGATGAGCCATTAAGGAGATAATGGTTGTAGACATCCTGTCTGGGGATTTTCCCCAGAATCACACAAGTTAAAGTATAGATATAACAACCATATTCCCAACTTCTAATACAAATACAATTCCTATACATAAACTATATAATCATTCCCAGCAAATTACTACCTTTCTATTGATACCAAACATGACATAGTTCCTATGGATTATAGCATTTATGAGATATTAATAGAAAATAATATCATAAATGGTTCCCTAAATCTGGACAGCGTCACACAGGGCTCTGCCCTGCCCCTATGCCCTGCCAGGGTCCCTGTCCCCCTTTGCCCCATTGTACACAAGGGGTGCCCTTCCTGCCACCGTGGACCTGCCCAAGGTCCCCCTAGCTCCTAGAAGTTGACCTAGGCGTCCAGTGTGGACGCTCTAGGTTGACTTTGTAAGTTCCCCCCAAAGTCGACTTTAATTTTAAGTGTGGACATGCTAAGTTGACTTAAAATTACAAGTGTAGACATAGCCTCAGAGCCTTGATTTAAGTAGCTACTAGTAGCCTGGACATCAGGTCAACCCCTCTTTTTCTTTTTCCTGTCTGTCTGTTACATTCTCCACATCTCATATGTCCCCACCCTTAGTTACTTCTTTCCACCCATCCCACCTTATTTCTAGTGGGATGTACTGCACTCCCTGCCCTCCTTTGGGACTACAGAGCTTCAGAAAGGGGGAACTGAGGAAGGGCCACAGTTCAGTTACAAGATTGGGTAATGAATTATCCCAAACCTCTTATAAATATCATTCAGCAATTCCAATTTTTATTACTCCTGCTACATTCTGCCCAGGTCCAAGCAGTCTTACTTAGAGAAAGAAAAATGTTATAAAATAGGAGACTAAAACTGGGCAAGCAGGTATTAGCAAATATTACTCTGGTAGGGATGATGGTATAGATGGCCTCAGCACTATAATCACACCTAGAAATAATACATTCTTAAAAGATGTTGAGATCTCCAGTGGCCTCAGACTCCGCACATACATTCTTATGGTTGGATTATCCCCATCTTATAACAGGTGGGCAAGGGGATGGGGGCACAAGAGGCCTTCTCCCTTGTGCACTCTTACAGGTACAGTGCTAAATTCTACTGGATATGCAAACACTGCTCTCTTATAGCTCCACTGCTGGTTGGTCTAGAACAGGGGTCGGCAACTGCCAGCATGCGTGCTAAGACTGGCATGCACACCTACTTCCAGCGGCATGTATTGCTCCCAGCCCTGCATTGCCATAACTCCTTCCCCACTGCTGGCTTTGTCCCCAGCAGGGCCTCGGGCTTCTAGAGCCACATGCATGCGCGCTGCTCCCCTTTCCTGCTGGTCCTGGCTCCTCCCCTGGCACCTGCTGTGGGTTGTGGGGGCGGGGCTGGCATAGGGGCCATCAAAGGTTGCTGACCCCTGGTTTAGAAGAACTGGTAGAGTGCTGGGAAGGAGCACACACCGTATCTGATAAGAGGATGGCAGAGCATGCTTTGCAGTTTGCATGCCTCAGAAGCCTTAAGAGGATCTGTGGCTGGTTCAGAAATCTTCCTAGGGGGTACCACTAAAGCATTGCTCCTCCCCAAAACCCTCACTTTCATGTGGAAACTGGACTCTGATGTTCAATATTAACTATATTATACACATTGACGTAGTCAAAGACTAGCGCATGACAAGCAAACGGGAAGAATTTTCAGATTCCTCATATTGAAACTCAAAGCTGCTACCTTCATCTTGGGTGGACAGGGAGCCATTTCTGAATCTTGGGAAACCCTAGCAATATCTGCCTTCTGGAGATATTAGACTTAGAGTGGATCCGTACAGGATGTTTGTCTTTGGAGAACAATACTTATAGGTAAGTAATTTTATCCTTTAGTCACTAGGGAAACTCATTTTTATTTATTTATTGTTTTAATTGTGAAGTAGATGTGCTTGGGATAACATCATCTTTGGTAAGAGTTATGTTTGTTCACAATAGCTACATTGTCATGCATCATAATACAAGTTATGGTAGTATATTTTCAAATTCTTGCACTGTGTGTGTATGAATGTGTACGTGCTTTTATATATGTCTATATATGTTTATGCACACAAACCCAGATCCTCCTCATAATTTTATTCTATACCTATTAGTACTTAGAAAGCACGATCCTATGTTATTCAGTGTGTATTGTGATTACAGAATGTCTACTCTGGGTCACTACCACTACTTTTCTAATAATTCATCTGTGTTGAAGGTAACTTGTGTTATGTTACCTAACTTTAAAATATACCAACCAGCTGGACACCACAGACTAATATGGTCTGTTTCAAATTAAGGCCCTGAGCATTTGCACTTTCCAGACTTAATTGGCATGTGGATATTACATTCATGTTTTTTATTGATTTTAGATGAAAAACCATTAAAACTGCAAACATTTTAAATAGTAAGTCTAGGTTTCTTTTCATTAGAGGTTTTGGTGTCTATCTTAAAGTCTGTCCACTAGATTTAGCAGGAGTGTTTTTATGTCTGCTTTTTTAATGACAAAAATAAGCTTTACCATTCCTCATTGGCATTATGTTTTACATGTGGCATCAGTCCAGCTTTTGAATTAGATCATTTTTAGTGTGTATTTTTGTTTTTCTGTTCTAATCCATATATTTTTAAAATTCAGAATTAAATAGAACATGTTGCCTAAGAACCTGCTATGATTACAAAGTGCTAAAATGATTTTATGTTCCTTGTGTCAGATCTTGATTCATTAGATTAGTTCAAATGTTTATAAGATACTTATAGCTAACATACCATTTACAGTAAGTAAACAAAAATTAAACTAGTATGTAATGAAAATATTTGTACTTAAATTGTGTCTTGAAAATGCCAATACTTTATCTATCTTTATTGGTATCTATAATTATTAGAGTTTTATTCCAGAAATTTGCTCATTAAATAGTGGGTTTTTTTGCTTCGTCCGTCTCCTTCATTTTCTATAGCTCTGGGTCTTTTACTGCTATTTTCCCCTTCTTTCTCTTCGCCTTTGAGTTCTGTGGCACATCATAATCCAGATTATTGTATCAGTTTCACCTGACTGTGAGCATTGCAAAATTCAAATTAAAAAACAGAAAAAGATGCATGGAAACTGGTTGTGGTTTTGATCCTGCATCCACAGAAATCAGCAGAATTCTTGCTAGTGACTTCAGTGTGATATATTTTCTAAAGCTTTTCTTGATATGAAAAGTAGTTTTAGTTTTATAAGGTGATATAGAGGTGATTTGTAGGGATAGTCATTTTTTTAAAAAAAAGGCCAGAAGCACCATATAAAAAGTTAATTTGGAATTCAGAATTTGGGTGGATGAGTTGTATATAGTAGAATATTCCAAACTAAATCTTCTAGGTTGAAATCCCCCTAAGTTTTCTTACTGCATTGACAATGGCTTTTGTTAATGCTTTGAAGTATAATAAAGTTAAAAAAAGAATTTGAATGTATAGTAATCTCCTAAAGTTTCTTTTAACTCAGTCACAGATTTGTTTTCTTATGAAAATGAAGTATATTTGAAGTACATAATAAAGAATTTCTATATGATGAAAGAAACTGACACAGTTGACATCTATGTTCCCTCTAAGCTGTGCATATGTGTGTCTGCACACAGGTCCTGAACCTAGTGCGCACACATAAAAATAGAGCTCACAAAAAGCTGGGGGCAGGGCTGGTCCTGGGATGCCAGGGGCTGCCGGGCTGGGTAGGCTCTGCGGGTGTATGGGCGCGCAGCCCC
This sequence comes from Pelusios castaneus, assembly GCA_007922175.1. Classification (NCBI taxonomy): domain Eukaryota; kingdom Metazoa; phylum Chordata; order Testudines; family Pelomedusidae; genus Pelusios; species Pelusios castaneus. The sequence goes on along the minus strand of ML685793.1, from coordinate 4,301,630 downwards.
TGTCGCACCTGTGAAGGGACCACTACTGCCGGCTGCACAGGCCGGCAGCTGCTGCCCCTACCTGACCGAAGATGCAGTCTTCCGGCCGACAAGGAGCTGCCCCAGACAGGGAATTTTTAAAACTCCCGCCCTGAGCATGCTCAGATCATGCTCAAAGTCAGGGCAGGATGCAGGAGCAGCAGCCTGTGGCGTGGCCGCTCCGGGACTGGCGGCCAGGTAAGAGGGGGATGTGGAGGTTGGGGACTGGCAGCTGCCAGGAAAGGGTGCTTGGGGAGGTCGGCCTGGGAGAGCGGGGGGAGTGGGCGACAAGGTGGGGGGATTAAGGAGGGGGTTGGGGTGACTCGGGGGAGCTGGCGGCAGGGTGGCGGGTTATGTGGGGGGTTGGGGTGACTTGGGGGAGCGAGAGGAGCCGGAGACAGGGCAGGGGGTTAAGGTGACTCAGGGAGCGAGGGGAGCCGGCAGCAGGGCGGGGGGATTAGGGAGCAGGTTGGGGTATCCCTTAAAAGTGTCACGAAACTCCTTTTGTTTTGTTACACTTTTGCATTTCTGATAGGGATTTATTTCATTTCCACAATTGTGTTGTATTGCCTAAATAGTCTGGGGAGCTCTACAAGGCATATATCATCATTTCTTGTGCTCAAGCTCCAAAGGGATAGCTGTGTTAGTTTAGTTCAGAACAACAAACAAGGGGTCCTGTGGCACTTTTAAAGACTAACACATTTATTTATCACATGAGCTTTCCTGGGAGAAAATCCCACTTTGTCAGGCGCTTTAAAGATGGGGAAATTAAGAGTCTGACAAAGTGGGATTTTCTCCCACGAAAGCTCATGCGATAAATACATTTGTTAGTCTTTAAAAGTGCCACAGGACTCTTTGTTTATTTCTTGTGCTGTTTAACTTTTTTAACTGTGCCAGTTGATATGTTAGTTACTAACTCACAATCGTTTAAGTCACTATGCATAGCTGAGAATGAAGCAGAAGGGCACTTAATATATTTGTTTAATATCCATTGTGCTTATATCTGGAGAGTCAGGGCAGTGAGTTTTTGGTTTTAAGAGTATGTGGTTTTTGGTTTTAAGAGTATGTGTGTGTGAGAGAGATTTGTGTTGTGTGTGTCTGCTTAAGCTGCAGTGAAAGATACACAGATATATTAATGCCCCAGAGGCTAGGTCTTGCTGAAAACGGTCCTGTTTGTTTTAACAACAGCCTAATAATTGTGTTTGGAGGGTGAGGAGTGGTTTTCTTTTGTGATGGGTGGGTGGCAAGATTTTCTGTACAGGTGGCTAGACTAGTCACTTGACTAGACTAGTCACTAATTTCTTTGTTTTTTTTTAATGTACCTGAGAGATTCAACACAGCTATAATTCTTTACCTCAAGTACATTCTGCATCGCAAGTACATTGAGATGTAGTAATTTAGCTAAGGAATTTTTTTCTTCAAGCAAAATACAGCTCATTGAGCTTCACTTTATTTGACAAAACAGATCCCTGTTTTAACTTGATACAGATGTGGAGTAACGGATATTAGAAGGACCTTAATACTGCTTTCTTTCTTCAGAAAAAAAAAAAGAAAGTAAGAAAAATATTTTAATACTGTGCCAGTACAAAATTAGATAAGTAAATGTTATGTAGAGAACACACCAGATGTAGATACATTAGCAAAATATTGGAAATTATGGGAATATTGAAGTGACTAAATTTCAACCACTCATTGTAATACTGTGTATATAAGAATTCTCTCTTTGGTTGGAATTGGTGTGTAGACACATTTTTAAACACCAAAACTACATATTTTTTGAAAGAGGTCCTTAACAATTTAGATTTGCAAGGCTTAAAAACTGTAGCTCAAAGTTTTTTACATAAAGCACTAAAAATCATATCTAATTTACAAATGTTTTCTATTGATTGTCCATCCACTGTTGTTTACTCTTGAGATGCATATGATTTTGGAAGGAGCCACTGGAGTCTGTGTACACTCTGAATTATATATCTAGTACTGTAAATATAGAGGTCTGGAGGGCCTCTATAATAACCAAGCACTCCAATTCTGTAGCTAAATACTTGGTTCTCATTTAATTTGCAATCTGTGAAAACCACAGACCTGTACATCCTAAGTGCATAAATTCATTCCAGAGCAAATCTGACAGCAATCTTTGAGGCATCACAAGTTATCATGAATGGATGGGAGACCTGGGAATTTAAGAACAGATTGGTTTAGAACAGTGGTTTTCAAACTTTTTTCCTTGGGATCCAGCTGAAAAAAATCATTCATGCCTGCTGCTACACTCCCCTGCCAGGATACTGAGAAGTGGTTGCAAACGCCTACCTAGGCTGGGGCCTGCACATGCATGAAGGGGGCCTGTACAATACGGGAATGGGGCCCAGAAATTAGGAGGGTTCCGGGCCCGTCAAATTATACTTTAACCACTGCTCGTACTCGCATCACAGCACACACATTTGAACTCTGGGTCAAAAAAGTTGCACAAAATAAATTTTTTGCGCACACAACGTACCAAAAATTAGAGGAAACATTGGTTGGCATTTAGAATATGTTTTTCGACTGATATCCATTTTGTTAAAAAAGGGGACACATTATTTTAAATTAAAAAATTAGGAATCTATAGGAACTTGAGCCAAGCTACTTCATGAAAATATTAATAAATATATGGAATAAGTTATTGAAATAAGTAACTGAAATTTATAGCATTAAGGATGGAGACCATCATTCATCCATATCTATGGAGTCTCTACCTTCTGCCATAATTAAGGAATTAAGTGTCTCTATGTTGTTGTTTTTTGACAAAAGAAGGTTGGGGAGCAAAAAGGTAGGATTAAGATTTGTTTTTAAAATATAAGCGTGTTGGGCTGGAAGAACTTGTCTCCTTTGAGTGAATGCTAGTCCATATACTTATTCCACAATTAGTGAGTGCACATCTTGAGTGCATGTGTTAGAGAATTGCCTAATTGGCAATATCTCTGGGGGTGACACATAAGACCTTCCTTTCCTTGCATATTCCATGAGAGTATAAAGAACAGAGTTGCCTTGTGATGCCTCAGTTCCTTCTCTACAACCCATGATGTGTGTTGGAGGAAGTCTCTTCAAATTTACCTCCCCTTCTGCTTCTTGTTAGTTAGTATTGTGAGTTTAGTCACATAGTGGCACTTGGAAGCCACAGGGAGAGAAGCCCTTCCCTAAAGTTGCAGGTGGTGTGGGTTGTTATGCCCAAGCATAGCAATCCCCTGGGCTTCAAGAGCTGGCTTCCTTCAAAGCAGTTGTGTTTCTGAATGATGGACACGTGAGGTCCTGAAGGGCATGGCTGGGAGTACTGGGAAATCTACAGGTCCTTCTTCAAGTGGACCGAGTGCTCAACGGAGGCATGTCTGAGGGCTTTTCATATGGAGCTGGCAATGACACTGAACTCCAACCCCAGATTCCAGGCATCTAAGCTTGTGGAGGAACAAAAGTAATTAAAATGGACCACAGCATAGACTTTAAAACTTGCTGAAGCTGCTTTGCCTGGAAGACATAGAAGGTATCTCTACATAGTAGCTAAACACCCATGACTGATCCATGCCGGCCAACTCAGACTTGTGGGGCTTGGGCTGTAGAGCTGTTTCATTACCTTATAGATGTTCGGCCTTGGTCTGGAGCCTGGGCGTGGGTGGGTCAGGTATAGGGCAGTCTTGAAGTGAGTCTTCAGGGAAGAAGAGGCAGAAATCACCCTCCCTGATCCAAAGTAAAGGCCACATAAAACTACAAGGCTGCTGGACACGAAGGGTGCCTCAAAACTTAGAATAAGTGCCCTGAGCAATAGATCCTACGCCTCTCACCCCTGCCATGGCTGTATTAGCCTCCTTGATACCAATGTAGTTACAATGGTCACTGGTATCTCAGAATCTGGTAGATGTTTGATTCTGGTACCAGCCATCCTAATGCTTTCAGCACTGGGACCTGTGCAGTCATTGCCACATCAAGCTGAGCTGTTGGGTCGCAAGCAGAGGTCCTCAAGGAGGAAACCCATCATACCATTCTCCCTGGGCACTAACAAGGCAGCAAATTTGTCTTTGTGCAGCGGACAGCATGCCATATGTTCCACAATGTGTGCCTTCACCCCCTTTTCCGATTGTCTGGCTCACTACCATCAGCTCAGACCTGAGGGTACTAGATGTGGTTCAGAGAGCTACACCATCTAGTTCCTCTTCCTTCCACCCAATTACTTTCCCTCACTGACCCTCTTCAGGTAGCATGGCCAGCAGAGAAATGTCGCCATGGCATGTGGGGCTCCTGTCCCCTGCTGGCCCTGCCCTCTGCTGGGGAGTGTGGCCAGCAGGGGACAGGAGCCCCGCACATGGGGGCGGGACCAGCAGGGAGGAGTCCCTGGCCCCTCCCCCAGCACCTTTTGGCACCGCCCCTGGCACCTGCTGAGGGTGTGGTGGGTGGGGTGGCACGGGGGCCGGCAAAGGTTGCTGACCCCTGTATAGCGATATGCTTGTTGCCCCCATCTCTCCATGAAAATGGCCCTTCCATCATGGCAATGATGTCTGCTAGAAGAGTCAGGGAGCTACAGGCGCTACTGGTAGAACCTTCTTATGCAGTTGTCTATAAGGACAAAGTATCTATGAGGTTGCATCCCAGATTTTTTCATGAAGTAGTGCCATAATACCCCATCAGAGGTCATTCATCTACCTGTTTCCCAAAGCCTTGCTCCAGGAGAACTGAAAACGCTTGATGCATGCAGAGTTATTATTTATTATAACTGGACACAATGAAATTATTCCAGAAATTTCCCTGTCTTATGTGGAGAGAATCAATGCTATGCTACATGGCAGATATCAAACTGGAACTCCCTGTGCATCTCAGAACATGTTATCGACTAACAGGCATGTAGCCACCCAACAGAGCATGAGCCCAGTCCACCAGGGCTCAGTGGCCTTCCTTTGGAGCCTTCCTGTTTTCAAGGCAGCAACATGGTCATTAATGCATTCATGGAACACTGTATATTGGTGTAAACTATTAGGGAAGATGCAAGATTCGTTGCAGACCATACTCAAAGACTCCATTTACTCAGCCCAGAGAGGACTCTCAGAAGAAAAATAGGTTATATACCATTTCGGTAACTGATGTTCTTTGACAAGCCTAGAAGCTGGGACTGGACAATGGATGATCCCTCAGTCAATTGCCCTGGTCTTTCCATTGGAGTTCGGTGGCACTTTTAAAGACTAACAAATTTATTTATCACATGAGCTTTCGTGGGAGAAAATTTCACTTCATCATTTTCCTGTTCTGAAAACATCTTACGTTGTCACAGCTGTCAAATACATACTTTGATTATATTATTTAGATTACTTTTATCCACTACCTGGGAATAGGTCTTCTGCTGCCTATTTAAAAACAAAAACCAGAAAATAGTTGTGAGGGATGGGGTTGCAGGGGGAGCTTGTGATCTGAATGCACGACTGGGAGCCAGGAACTCTGGACCTGATCCTCAGGTGTGTCAGAGCATCACAGGACATTGGGGGATTACTCTTCCATATGAGTAGTGTCAAGGCTGATAAGAGTGATGGGATAGTGATTTGCATTTCAGCAATCCTCAGCTATGTAACTGCCCTAACTGTCCATTATTAACTGACATTAGTATAGTCATGAGGCTATTCTAACAGGGTCTTATTAACTACCGTATGTCTTTACTGCAAAACAAGTGTGTTTTTACATCTTTGTAGCTATCTCCACGTAAAAACTTGGTGGAGACAAGCCATGTAATTTTGAAGATACCACTGAAAATTGGTACTAAACTATGCAAGGGTCTAAATAGAATAGCCAGATTCCTGTTTTTGAATAAGTATTGGTTCCCAGAATTCATCAATGTCTGCAATGATTCAAATAGACAATGAGATTTCTGCCAGCTATTTTACAGTCTGTGCTTACTCATGTGGCATTCTACAATACTTCAGGACGACCAGAAAGAGGTGCTTCATTTAGAAACTTGTTCTAAAATGGGGTCCTGTCTTTCAAATAGCTCATGTTCTGCATTCTAAAGAACTGGATAAAATAGGTAAAGAAGCAAAATGTTACCTGGTCTAAATCAACATTCCATTTGCAATGGTACTATCTTGATTTACCTCCCTGGGAAAATCCTCCCATTGTGGCATTGAAAAGCAGATTCCACATGGTTTATCTTACTTTTGATGATCCAGGATTTTTCAAAGGTTAATGTATTTGATGGTACTGTCCCTCAATTTGTGGTGTCTTTTGTAGAAGCAAGTAGAAAAAGAGAGCAAACGTAAGTAAAGCACAGTCTCAGCTACTGACTGTTTCTCAGTCTTGTTCAGCATTTTTTTCCTCAGTCACAAATAAGCATAAGAGATATCTGCTAGGTTGCAGATTGGCATAGACAATAAAGAGAGACAGTATTTAGTCTTGTTTACGTATCTCAAAAACATAAATAGAGACTCTAATAAATTACAGAGGGAGATCCCTGAAATATTAGACACCTGAAAAACAATATAACATAGGTATTATAAATGGTACTTCTGCTGCAGATATTTAAAATGCTGCTTTGGTTCAAGTGGTACAAATACTGATTTTGGATTGAGAAGTCTTCAATCAGTTTTTAACAAGGATGGATTCTGTTCTTAGTGTTGGAGTCATAGTTCAAAATGCCTTGAAGAATCTAGTATCAGTTAATATGCCTCTTGGAAGATCTGCATGCTAACTACTAAATGGATTTTTGTGTTATCTTACTTCATAGTGGTATGAGACTGGAAAAATACCAATGCAACTTCTATTAGCATCTGCTTTTGGATATGAGGGTCTCATATTAGTAAAATATTTTTTTTACAGAATGTTGTATGAGACATTTCTTAGCATATTATGACAGATTAGAATAAATAATTAAAATATAATTGACAAAATAAATAAACAAAGCATGTTTTGTGGATGATAATCCTTGATTTTGTTTTTTGTGCACTTATTAATTCTAAAATTCAGTTATACAAATGAATGTGGTTCAATTGTGTTTTTTTAAAAAAGTAGATGACTGGCTTCATAGTTGCTCTGGCAGACATTTTCACAGTCTCTGACAAGCTTTCATTAAACAAATAGTGGTGAGCTCCCAGAAGTATTCTTAGCTATCATTTCTTCCTATCATTCCAAAAAATTGGAAAAGCAGTGTGAGATGCCACAATTTCAAAAAATTCAAACTTAATCAAGCAAGGTCAAATAAATCAAGCAACTGTTTTAATTAATAGACACAATACAAGTTCCCCCTTGTGTCAATTACATGAAAGCTATCTTAAAAACTAACCTCTTGGTGTTATAGCGACAGGAATTTATGATGAGGATAGGTGCCATGAGAAATTTAAGTGCTGAATGTAGTGCTTCTTAACTTGTTCAGTGAGACTGTGCAATTTCCAGATCTTTGAATTAAGGTCATAGAGTAGATTATAACACTTGAAAACATTTTGTTTGTTTCTCAGTAGGTGAAAACTAAATTGTATTAAATAAAATTGTAAGGAAGAAATGAGTTTGTTGTTTTTCAGTTTGTTTATCATAAGACTGAGATACCCAATCCTCAAAAATTATCAAGTAAAAATCACTGTTAGTTTTCCTCCTTTTCTATACATTGTTCTCCTTGTATTCTATAAATTTCAGGAAAACAATGGTCATTACATATAGCCTATCAAGTTTTTAAACATCACATTTACTAATAGATAATAAAATTAGAAGTTTATAGGCTAACAGAAAATCTGTTCTTCTGCTTAACCTACTAAGTTAAGGAATGAGCTATTAAGGCAAGAGAGATCTAGAAGCAATACAGAAGTGGCATATAAGTAATAACTGAATGATGTTTCACTGACTAAATTAGCTTTGAGGTCTTGTAAATTTTAGTGATAAATTGTACATATGCTTGTGATAAATCCCATGATACATATGCAATTGCTCTGTCACCAATGCCATTCTAATACTAACTTTTGTGTTTTTGTGTAAATATATTTACATATATAGACATATGCATTCTTGCATGTATGATTAGAACTGTGGATATGTATTTTGTTTTCTTTTTACTTCGGTTTATAATGGCTGTGAAATATGTTAATTAAAAGGGCATGCAGTGGTGTCTTCTGAAAGAAGAGGAAGTCATTCCCCGTATCAGAGCTATGGAAGGTCGTAGAGGACGACCACCAAATCCAGATAGACAGCGTGCTAGAGAGGAATCAAGAATGAGGCGTCGCAAAGGCCGACCTCCAAATGTTGGGAGCACTGAATTTTTAGACAACACTGATGCCAAACTGTTAAGGAAGTTGCAAGCTCAAGGTAAGAAATTTGTTATAGTTTCCACAACCTGAAAGTAACAGTCTATGTGGAAAAAGATGTTTGATTTTCCTAAAGGTTAGTATTGTCATGTATGTCTGCTACTGTACATGCTTGCAATTTGCTTTTTGAAATCTTATAAAAAATGTGAACTGGACCTTCAGTTTAAAGCCAAATTGCTATAAACCTGCTTATAGAGGGTGAGAGAGAAAGATAAATGGATAAGCTTGGGCAATATTAACTTTATTTACCTTTATACAATGTAGTAAGAGCAGATATCTGGGCACCAGACAATTAAAAAAAAATACATGAAAATAAACACCCTTTAATTCCTCCATATAAACTCAAATACTCAGCAGCAGCATAAATAGAAACTAAAATGAATGGGCCTCACATACAATCCTGTCTAGAGAAACACACACCCTGTTATATACAACACTCACATCCTTATATCCTAGGGGAGAAAAGATGGTGCATTGAGGGCTGAGGGCATAATGATACTAATCGACTATAGAGACAACATTGTCCAGTTTTTGCATTCTAAAGGACCCATTTTATTTTCTGATTTTTTTATTGGATACATTCTTGAAGCACTTTTTCTCATTCTGAGAATTAACTATACCTGGAAATTTGACTAAAATAGATTAGCACAACGTGTGGATAATGTGCTTCTGTTGCTGTACAAAAGCTGTGATTTTTGTAATATCCAAATGTGTGTATAAATAGTGAGACCATAGGGAATTCTTCTTTGAGTGCTGTCCCAATGTGGAGTCCATCATGGGTGTGCGTACGTGCCATGGACCAGAGCCGGAGCTCTTGAAAGCAGTGTCTGTCGACCCACATGCACTCCTTGTGTTGACCACTTGGTATGTCTGAGGTCTTATTTGCTACGCAGGTCAATGCCCCATCAGTTGCCTCCTACCACTGCATGGCTAGAGTTGGAACATCCTTTGTCCCCTCCTTTTAACTTGCCTAGTGAGAAAAGAAATGTTTGCAATAGTAATTAGAATATAGTTAGATTATAGTCTTAGTTTTCATTTTTTTTTAAAAGTTAGTTATCCTAGTTCTGCTTCCTTCTCCCCCCCCCCCCCCCCCCCCCCCGCCTTTTGTGGGAGAGTATGCCAAGACAAGCTGGTTTTAAGAACAGGACCACATGCCCTCAGTCCTTCTGAGTGAGTGACGAACACCAACATTGTTTATACTGTTAGAGTGAGGCCCATGTAGTCTCTGAGAGGCTTGACAATTCAGGCTTCGGAAATTCCTAATGGAAGAAACAATGCCATGTGCACACCAGGAGGTGGCACTGATGGACTCAACAGCATCAGTAACTTCAGTACCATCAGACTCACCAGCACCAGCCAAAACACATTACAAAAAATATGGTCATGGGCACAAGGGTGGATCCTTGAGAGACCACCTCTAAACACTGTGTTCCCTCCCCAAGCCACAATCAGCCGAGGGAGAAGTCACATGCGAGCTTGGCAGCTCCAATGCCCAAAAGGGCAAACATGGAAAAGAAATCAAAACACTATCTCTCCAACTGCCACTGCAGCCTCCATGGACCACAGACCATCACCAAGCCCGCTAGGCCTGTATCGCACACCCCGGGCCTCTTACTGCCATTAAGACTCACAACAGAACTCTGGCGGGCGACGGAGGGCTGCACACGCAGGGAGACATCGTTCTGTACAGCTCCCGTTTCCAGCCGATGAACCACCCAGTCATACCACCATATTGTACGGCTCTGCTGGTCCCACTGGCCTGCAGCCACTTTCTGTTTGCACCACCAGCATCGCTGCTACAAGAGCTTTTGGACTCGGACTGGTCCGCCAAACTTGAACACTGCTCCCTGGGGTGCAGCCTCTGGGCAAAGTGAGCAGGGGGGCAGGGCAGAGCACAGTTACTTGGCCTGGCTTCTCTGGCTCCAGGACCCCCCCACCGCCAGTGCCGGCAGGGGAGGTGTGCTCTCAGCGCTCCTGCACTGCCGGTGCTGAGCTGGGCGGGTGCCAGATTATCGGAGGGGTTTTAGGGCTGGAGCTTGGGGCCTGCCTTTTGGCTGGGGCCCAGGGTTTAAGCCCCTCCGATAATCCGGCCCTGCAGACCTGTTCTCTCATCCCCTGTCAGTATATACTGCACCATCGGTATCTGGGGAACAGCAGAGTGCCATAGCACTGCTGATATCACTGGAACCAGTAGAGCCAATGCATCCACTGCCTCCTACAGGAACTTCTTCATCACCGGACCAGACCTCCATGAAAGTTCATTTAGCAGCCAAAAGTACCTTCCTTCAGCTGGTTGATGGCTTTTTTTAACCTCTACTAGATTTCCGTGGGGTTTATGCAACTCATTTCCAACTCTCAGGAATTCCTCCCTGGCTTGGGACCTCAGTTTGATAGTTCTTTCAACCCTTACAAAGCCACCCTTCAAACTGCTATCCTCCTGGTCCCTTACCTACCTGTCTATGAAAATAATCTTCCTAGTAACTATTAACTCAGCATGACAGGTTAACAAACAAACTGGCAGACACCCCCTTTATTATCTGCCACGAGGACAAAGTCTCCCTATGACTTCACCCTAAGTTTCTTCCAAAGGAGGCCTCCCAGTTCTAACTCAACCAGATAATTCACCTCCACATCTTCTACCCTAATCCTCACTCTTCTAACAGGGATCGAACTCTATACTCCCTCAGCATCAGCTGTGCACTGGCCCTCCATCTCCAGTGCACTGGTCCCTTCTAGACCTCGCCAAGATTTTTTGTTGCAATAGTGGACTGCTGCAGTGAGAGTGTGCTATCTTCCTAGCATCTTTCTTACTGGATCATGAAATGCTACTCCCTCTGCTAACTCTCTGGGCACACTCCCCAAGGGCACAACAGGTTCCATGGCAGTACATATGCAGAGCTGCAACTTGGGCCTCCATGTGTGTGTTTATGGCTTGTTATGCTTTGGCTAATGCTAACTCCATCCGCGCACCAGAGGGCACCACAGTCCCACAAACCCTAGCATCCATGGAGTTCTAGCTCCATCTCCATACGCTATACTTTCCACTATGGAATCCACATAGGAGCCATCGAAGAAGGGGAGGTTACTTACTGTAATTGATAGTTCTTTAAGATGTGTAGTCCCTATCTGGATTCCAGTCAACACCCACATGGCTTGATGGCTGTTAGTAAGAGGAAATTGAAGGGGCTTTGACCCACATAACCACATATGACCTTGGATGTACCACATGGATGACATGAGGCATGGGTGTGGATCAACATATACTGCTTTCACCATTCCTGGCACTTGCACATAGCATGCATGTGCCCCCAGGATGGAACCCAGGTAGGGACCACACATCTTGAAGAAATCCTCATCCCCTTATGTGTGCCTTCTCTTGAACTGGGAACCATTGAAATTAATATTTCTATAAGGCTGGTGGGTGCCCCAGTGCAAATAGCAATTAGCTAATTCTATAAGTAAAGGTTTCTAATACCTTTGGAGTTAATATTCTGTGTCAGAAGTAGCCCCATTGAAGCCAGTGGACTACTTGTGACAAATAGTACTAAATGATGTGAGTAAGAGTATGGGACTCTGATCCTAAATATAAGCATCAGCCATGTGTTCTTCATCCCATCTTAGTTCTGTACTTCAAAGACACTAATGCTCTGTAAAATTGTCTTACGGCTCAAGGTTATTTTTCCACTTGAGTTTCATGGTTGATCTGTCATATATGCTGAATGTGGACATATGCTGTCTGTTGCTATGTTGCACAAGATTCATACTTACAATATCTAAGCCTTCACTAAAGATTCATTGTGCCTTTTTTCCCTGTGCCTGCAAAGAGTATTGCACAACAAAGAGCCAATCATTGCACATGATTGAAATGTTCTATCTGAACAAATAGAGAGGATGCATTTTTAAAGATATCTGTTGTAGGCAGGATCTTTCCCTTGGGACTGGATCTCAGATAGGGAACTAGATCATTTCCTATCTCTTTGGCAGCTGTTCAGCACCATACCTGGCACTTGTATAGTGCCTTCAATCTGAGACTCTCAAAGCAATTTACAAGTATTAACTACTTAAGCCTCACAGCACCCCTGAGGGTAGATATTACCTTCATTTTAATTGCAAAAAAACCCTGAGGGTAGATATTTACTTCATTTTATACATGCAAAAACAGATGACAGAGGGGTTGTGTCTTGCCCATTCAGAACCAGGATTAATCCAGATCTCCTGGTTTGCACTCCAACCACTAGACCACAATGCCTCCTTTTTCAGCCCTCTATCTACAGTAGCCGGGTGAGAGAAAGTGGGGGTGTATTTCCTCTATTGTGATTTTAATGTATTGGTAAAAGACACTCCCACCCCATTTGCAAGTTGGAAATTCCTTCAGATTGGAGATTTCATAGCAGCATCCAGATACTACACTGGAAAGAGGCTATGCAAGTAAATAGGTATGTGGAGGCACTCTCTTGTCTGCTTTTCTCCATTCTTTATGACGTCAAATAATGTGAACAAGGACAGATGATTCCCATAGCTCTGTCATGGCTACAGGATATTCTAGCTATGTAGTATTTGACCTATTATACCTATTAAATGTCCACCTTGGCTTCAGTTTCTCTACTCAGGTTCTCAACTATCAAGAGTAAAATCAATTTTGGCTTGATATTTCGTGATCTCACTCTTTCAGAATCTTTATAAAGTGATAATGAAAGCTAGTTCATTCAGAGGCATTTTGGCACATGTCTTATCAACTGTTCTATGTATTTGGCTATCTCAAAATTATCTCAAAAAAAACATATTTTTAATAGTGTGGTTTCAGGCTCATTTCATGGGTGGCAACCAGAGCTTTTCTTAAGCTCATACTGGTTCTGAAAACTGGCCATACACTCACTGACTTGAAGAATTTGTAAGCATCTCAATGTATGATGTGATTGCCTTATACAGTGTAGATTATAAATACCTAGATGAGTAGATGGTAACTTTTTACACGTTATATAAATCTGTCTTGGAAAATCATGAAAATACACTATTGCTGGAACAATATTTCACTCTCCCTTACTAGTGTGCTGATAATGAGAAAACAATATTTCATTCACCCAATTAAAAAACAATTCTTCCAAAGGAGAGGCAAGTTGAACATTGCAGAGATGTTTAACTGCTGCCCTTTTGGCATGGTGGTGCTGCAGAAGTGTTTTCTTAAGAATAGCTTTTTAGCTGCACATTTTCATATCTAATTATTATTCCTTTTCATTATCCAAAGGGTTTTACATATGTGATCCAAAGAATGAAAAAAATGATTTCCTACTAATCTTGTAATTTCAGTTTTTTGGTAGCAGTCTTTTCTAAAGATCCATACTCTTCAGTGCTTTCCAGTTCTTATACTGTTAAAAATGTCTCTCAGCTATGTGGTCAGCATTATGGAGCTAGAGTTGAGCTCCTGAAGCTTATGTAGGTATAAAAGGATATTAACCAGCACTTGGCATATGCTCACAGCACATGCTATCCTTTCTAAAAATGCTCATTTCAGTAGTTTGATTTCACAAGCTGGCACATGTGAATAGTTCTAAAGCATTTAAAGTAAATTTTCTGTGAATAGCGTAATTTCTGTCAGAGAGTTAGTTTGTCTTTTACTTAGGAGTCATGTGGTACTGCAAAGTAGTATTAAAACTGTTACTGTTTTGTAGTTTGTTTTTAATCAAGCTCAAATGTTTCCGTTGAATGTTCCTACTGCATCAAGAAGATACTCATCTATGATTGGTACCTTTACCAGTTTTTCAGGAGATTAAAATAGCTCCAGGATCTTTTATGATTCACAGTTATGTGAAACAGAACTCTAGTGATTTAGTGGACAGATCTGATTTTTGAGATTATCCTGGTACGGTTTCCCACAGCATTCTCGTCAGCAAGTTAAGGAAGTATGGGCTGGGCGAGTGGACTGTAAGGTGGATAGAAAACTGGCTATATCAACGGGCTCAGCGGGTAGGAATCAATGGCTCGATGTCTAGTTGGCAACCGGTAACGAGTGGAGTGCCCCAGGGGTCGGTCCGGGGGCTGGTTCTGTTCAACATCTTCATTAATGATCTTGATGATGGGATAGACTGCGTGCTTAGTAAGTTCGCGGATGACACTAAGCTGGGGGGAATGGTAGATACTCTGGAGGGCAGGGACAGGATCCAGGGAGACTTGGACAAATTGGAACACTGGGCCGAAAGAAACCTCATGAGGTTCAACAAAGACAAGTGCAAAGTCCTACACTTAGGACGGAAAAATCCCATGCACTGCTACAGGCTGGGGACCGATCGGCAAGTAGCAGCGCTGTAGAAAAGGACCTGGGGGTTATGGTGGACGGGAAGATGAATATGAGCCAACAGTGTGCCCTTGTTGCCAAAAAGGCCAATGGCATATTAGGCTGCACCAGTAGAAGTATTGCCAGCAGATCGAGGGATGTGATAATTCCCCTCTATTCGACACTGGTCAGGCCACATCTGCAATACTGTGTCCAGTTTTGGGCTCCCCACTACCGAAAGGATGTGGACAAATTAGAAAGAGTCCAGCGGAGGGCAACAAAAATGATTAGAGGGCTGGGGCACATGACTTATGAGGAGAGACTGAAAGAACTAGGCTTATTTAGTCTGCAGAAGAGAAGACTGAGGGGAGATTTGATAGCAACCTTCAACTACTTGAAGGGGTGCTCCAAAGAGGAGGGAGCTAGGCTGTTCTTGATGGTAACAGAGGACAGAACAAGGAGCAATGGTTTCAAATTACAGCTGGGGAGGTCGAGGTTGGCTATTAGGAAAAACTTTCTCACTAGGAGGGTGGTGAAATTGGAAATTGGAATGGGTTACCTAGGGAGGTGGTAGAATCTCCATCTTTGGAGATTTTTAAGGCTCGGTTAGACAAAACCCTGGCTGGGGTGATTTAGTGGGAGTGGTCCTGCTTTTTAGCAGGGGGTTGGACTAGATGACCTCATGAGGTCCCTTCCATCCCTATGATTCTATGGCACCGAGTGGCTGATTGCATTAAAACTTGCATCCTTAAATTCTAGTGCTTGAACAACCAACCTCCAGCAGTCCAAGAGCTTCAATACTCTGGTTCATAAATACCCAGTGTAAGGCCAGATTTTTCCTTACAAAATATCTGAGAAGCTATAAGTAATTTTTTCCCTTTTGTTTCCAACCCCCATGATTATATGGTGACTGTTCCAAAATGCACTTAGTGTTGGCCTACCTCTCTTTCCATTAAAGTCAATAGTTGTTTAAGCCAGTGGTTCTCAACCACTGTGTTGGGACACAAAGGTGTGTCACGAAGAGCTGGGAGTTGTTTCACGGAAAATTGACCGCTCAGCTTGGAGCCATCTTGGGGCTCCTGCTGCTCTCTGCTGCCCTCAGCAGCCCACTCCTGCTGCACAACACAGGCGGCAGTCAGGGTCAGATGCATAAAGAGACTTAGGGGCTGCAACCCAGAGATCCTGGGCTGGGAGGGGAGCATCGCCTCCCCCACAAAAATAAACCCGGTCCCATCGAGCCAGAGTGCCACAGCACAAGCCTGCGCTGGCTTGACTCTGCCCCCACCCAGGTGTGCTGCATCCTCTAGAGTGCTGCAGCCTCCCAAGTGCTCCCAGCCCAAGGCGTCATTGCCACCAGCAGATTGTAATGTGTCATGCAAGGGAACATCAGCTGTGTCATGAGGGAAAAAAGGTTGAGAACCACTGGTTTAAGCATTAACTTCAGTGGAAATAAAGTTATGCCAATTCTGAGTATTTGAAAATCCCACTGCATATATACAGTACCCTCTAAACATTTCTAAGTCCTTACATGCCATCTCTCCCATTTTCTGGCGGAAAACCTAAGTTTTTCAACCATTTCAAATATCACTTTTCTGTAATTCAGCATTAAAAAAGGGATCTGTTTTTTTTTCCCAGTAATATTGGCAATAAATACTGATGTATGCTCTTAAAATATAGTTTAATTTTTTTCTTCGTGATTACACAATAAACTGTGCATAATCCATCATTATAGCTCTTTCTACCTTTTTTTCCACTGTTGTGCCACTCATTCTGAGATCTGCTGTTTTACATCCTCTGCTTGTATCCTGAAATCTTATTGCATTTTTCCATACACAGAGAGCAGCCAGTACTCTGTCTAAATTACTTATGTTTTAGATTAAGGTAACAGTAAGGATGAGCAAAAGTAATGTCTTTGTGACACACACTGATAATTTAACACACCTCAGTACCACCTTACTTCACAAATAATTTCACTGAAATCAGTGAAACTAATCAAAGAGTGCAAGATATTATTCAACACAAGAAAGAGTAGCAAAATCTAGCTTTGAGTGTGTAATGTGTGGCATGTGCCATATGAATACTCTCTTGTGGGGTTGTTCAAAAAGGATTAGAGCTTTATGTGGCATGGTTTATAAAGAGACAAAGAGGTGGGTCAGTATTTTTTTATCCTGGATGTTACCACTTGATTGAAAGCAAATAATTTTTGTTTATCGGAATTATACATAATTTTTCCATAGATAACAGAAAACATCTATGTTCATTTGAGAAGCTGTTATAGGTGTTTGTTTTTATATAAGAGATACCAATATAAAATTTTTATATTTAAGCATTCCCAGGATAAATATGTACAAGACAAACTCACTGTTGTCTTTGTCTCCTTCTACTTTATGTGAAAATATCTGAACACGTAAGTTAGATTGTTTGTGAGACAGTACTATCATTATATGCATAATATTTCCTTTTTGTGTTACAGAAATAGCTAGACAAGCAGCACAAATAAAGCTTCTGAGAAAACTTCAGAAGCAGGAACAGGCTCGAGCTGCCAAAGAAGCAAAAAAACAGCAAGGTAAGTATTAAATTTCTAAGAGATTGTGCATACTTGCAGATGAGCTTTAGAACTGTCGATATTAGGTTACTGTTCTTCAGTCATTTTCTGCTGATGTTATATTTTTTGTTTTACTTGTAGCTATTATGGCTGCTGAAGAAAAGCGGAAGCAAAAAGAACAGATAAAGATAATGAAACAGCAGGTAAGTTTTGTGTGTTTGTTAAATAAGCTCTATATTTAAACTTGTGCTTTTAATATATTTGATAGATTTCACAGTGTACTTCTGAAAATTTGAATTTGTTAATTATCTAATTATAAAGAACTGTGTTGTTTTCTTATTCTGAAAGCCTAGATTGTGCAACTCATGTTTTGCTGAACATATACCTTCAGTGGTCATGTTGCCTTCAGTAGCCATACACATGTTAATAAGGGCTGCACAGCTGGCCCTCCATTTAGTTACATACCCAACTACTGTATAATTCTGTAAAAAGAAATAGTGATATTGCTGCTTATGCAAACATTGAAATAGCTCAGCCAAAACTGTAGAGAGGAAACTGCCTGCCAGTGGTTTGGGATTGCTTAAGCATAATTATATCTAAGTATAATGATTAGTTAAATTATATATTGCTTGCTTTTTAACTACACAATTATTGTTGAATACTGTTATAGCAAATGCTCTTAACCACATGTAATACTTTCAACAGCAGGAAGATTTCATATTTAGCTATTAATAAATTTAACTGCTGGTGGAAGCAGATTTTTTTATCATTTGAACAAATACCCCAGTAATTCAAGTATTAAATGAATGCTTTTGAAGCCTGAAATTCTAAAAACAATTATTTTGCTGCCCCAAAATGTTCCTATCTGGGTTTCTCTGTATTCATTCTATTTCCTGTGACAATCATTTCAGAGACCTAAAATTATGTTTCTGGTTGGATGGCAGTGATGGGAAGTTCTGTTTCATTTCCCAAACCTGCAGTAAAAGGTCAAATACTTTGCTGGTAGGTGGGTAGAACTCTATTGACTTGGGTTGAGTTTTGGCCATTTACAATGGCAGAGAATTTGGCCCAAGGGGTCTGTCTGGAGATATTTTCAATGATAATGTGTCCATTTCTCATTGCTCCCTAACTTCTAAAATAGCCTGTGCTACACATTGTATTCTTGAAGAAAGTATTTAAATTATTGCTTTTTGCTTTGTTTTAAGTTCTGTACTAATATTGATATAGAACAGGGGTTGGCAACCCAAAAGATAAGAAGAGCCATTTTTAAAAAGTCCTTCAATAACCACGTATTTTGAGAGTTACAATGAGTGTAGCCTCCTTCCAGGAAGGGCCAGACAGGCTGTGGAGCCCCTGATGGGGGGAGCTGGGCCTGCCACAGGGTGCCCGGGTGGAGGGGGGAGAGGGAGCCCAGAACCAGGAACGCCCCTCCCTCCCATCCACAGGGTCCCCTGGTGGTGGGGGGGAGCCCAGAGTGGGCCACAGGCTGTCCGCAGGGTCCCTTGGTGGCAGGAGGTCCCAGAGCCACAAGAGGACAGGTAAAGAATCACATGTAGCTCCAGAGCCGCAGGTTGCAGACCCCTGATATAGAAACTTGTGCTTTTTGTCTAGAAGGCTGTGAATGAGTGGGAGGGGGGGTTAAAGCCTCGGCATTTCAATTTTTTGATGAGAGCTTTATAAAGATTCTGAGGAGATCCTGATGAGTATTTCTTTGGCTGACCTTATATTGTACAGTACAGTTATGATATTTCTTTGAATTACAAAGAAAATGAAAATGAAACATAAAAGTAGCTTAATTCATTTGTGCATGGAAAAAGTGCATGTAGCTCAACTCTAATTTAAGGGAAGCATACCTATATTGTTCACAGAATCTTCTCACATAATAGAATTGTGCATTTTGGTTCCACATGAAAGGAAGTAAACTGAGATCTCTGTATTTGGTTTTGGCTTTGGGGAGCCATTAATTGGGATGAAATCATGTGAAATAAAGTATAGTTGTTGTCTCACCATCTAGAAATGATTACAAGTCAGTCTTGACTACAGCTGGCTGAATAACATAGTTTTTGGTTTGTTGGCCGTTTCAAAAAGAGTTTTAAAAAATTGAGTTGGATTGAAATTGGATTGAAAACTAATATTTTTAAAAATTTTCAGTGACTCAAAATGTAACAATAATTCGCATTAAATGAAACATTTGACCAATTTTAAATATTCTTGAATTTAAAAAAAAAAAAATTTTAAGGAAATTTTGACACAAATATCATTCCAACAAAAAAATTAAAGGTTTCATTTTTAAACTGTTGAAACAGCTTTTTTTTCCTGTTTTTCTTTCCTAAAAGAAGAAAGTGAAATTGACACACATTAAAAAAACATTTTGATGTCACTGAATCTGAATTTTTTGCCAAAGAAATATAGGGGTTTGGGTTTTTTTGTGTTTTTGTCTGAAAATTTTTCCCCAGCTCTAGTTCTGGCATGGCACTATCTGGGTCCCGTGTAATAACAACACAATTCTTGTGCTATTGGAGCATACATCAGCCTCAAAACTTTGAGAATTATAAAAGTTTTTTCTCTGCAAGCAGCAATTAACTCTTATGTCAGTAACATGAAGATATGTCCTCGCATTGTCCTCGCATGGAAGAACTGTGTACTGTTTTGTTTCTAGTTTAAACAAAAAGAAAAAAAAAGAAAAAAAGAGAGGTCAGAGTTAAGGTTTTTGCAGATGAATGAGATTTGAGAGGATCTTAATGGTGTGCATTATAGATGTTTGAACATTGGAAATGAAATTTAGTTTTATGCAGATATGAGTCTGAATTAAATTGGGTGATGTGATTTTTTGGGTGGTAAGGTGTGATGTGAATGTTAATATTGTCTTAAGTGTTTATTTCCTTTATTTATGTTGATTTTATTAGATAGATAGAAAATGTAACCTTGAACATCCTTAACTATAACTTAACACAGCTGTAGGGATTTCCATGTGGTTTTAAAAAACACATCTGATGTGTAAAAACTGCAGGAGAGCAGCTCTACTGTGACAGACAGAAGAGGGCACACTATAGCAAAGTTGCTCATTGCAGTCGGACTGCCCTTATTGACCTTTATATGTCTCTGTGTGGTATCTGTATATTAGGGAATGATAACTTAGTGGTATATTGTTATAGGGTGATGGGGACGTAGTGGAAGGAAAACCTCCTGGCTAAAGTTTAACATAAAGACATTTCCCTGTGCACCCCCATCTTCCTCTTCCTGCAAATCTGTCTCACATTCTCCAGCAACTCATTGACTTAGTAAGGTTCACAGGGAGCCACAGTCTGACATACATAGTGAGGTCCAATGGAATAGATACTTTACTTTCCAGAGAACTATCTATGTGTCTGTTTCTACATTTCCCCTGCGATTGTCCTGTTGATGCCAGATGAATGGAAAATTAGGCAAGAGTCAAGGAGAAGGGAAGACCTACAGGTAACCACTAACTGCGACACAGCTGTTCACTGTTAAGTAGATACTGTCCCTTCTAACCTCCCAAGGTTTGCCACAATCTGTAAACTGCTCCTGGTTTAGACAGAGATCAGTTAGGGTGAGGAGCCAGCAAGGGACTCTAGCTAGGGAACTGGGGAGCCACCAGGGTAGCTTAAGAACCCAGGAACACAGGTGATAGAAGTAGGCTTCCTGTTGGTTATCCTGCCCAGCTGCTTAGGCTAGATTCTTGGCTACCATGCTGAGCCAGCTACCTAGTTCCCTCCCCACATGCAAGTCACCAACTACTACACACTGTGGTTACTTCATGGCGATAGAGGAAAAAGGACTCAATCCCCATGCTCCAAACACATAGGACTCTGTCTCCTCTCATTTCACAGTATATGGTTTATGGCAATAGTTCTCAACTAAGGGTACATGTACCCCTGGGGATACAAAGAGGTCTTCTAGGGGGTTCATCAACTCATCTCGATATTTGCCTCATTTTAAACAGGCTATATAAAAAGCACTAGCAACCTCTGTATAAACTAAAATTTCACATAGAGACAATGACTTGTTCATACTGCTGTATATGCTATGCACTTAAATATAAGTACTATATTTATATTCCAGTCTATTTACAATTATATAGTAAAATGAAAAGGTAAGCAGTTTTTCAGTAATAATGTGCTGTGATACTTGTATTTTATGTCTAATTTTGTAAGTACTTAGTTTTTAACTGAGGTGAAACTTGGGGTACGTAAGGCGAATCAGACTCCTGAAAGAGATACGGTATTCTGGGAAGGATGAGAGCTACTGGTCTATGATACGCAGTTGAGCAGTTCTGTTTTGGGCAGTAGTGTTTAGTGAACCTTGGGACAGATTGTGACATCCCTACTAATGCTGATTTGTACTTTATTCTGCGTGTAGTACATAACATTGATTGGGAACACTCTGAGTAATACTATCAGAATCTTGGCCTCAATGTCTTAATAAAAACATGATCAATATAGAAAAGTGAATAGAAACCAGCATTACTGGCTGGTACTGGCAGTTGTGTGCATGAAAGTAAACCTCTCCAGTCTGAATTAAACTTGATCAGTTTATTCAGATAACTGCATCTAGAATCTTTTACATGGTGAAGGACTGTTTTGTCTAACACTTGCAACATAGGGTCCTGTTTGTCTGTGTAATGCCCAGGTTAAGTATAGTCAAAATAGAATTGAATTATTAGTTAATAAAGGAGAGGAAAAGAATTTGAGCTGAGAAACCCAATGTGTAAAATTTCAGTTAATATTGCAGCACAGTAAAGGCTAATTGGATGTTGGCTTGTATCACGAGGATATTTTCCTTAAACTAGAGTATATTTTATTAAACTTGATCTGCTTGAAGTTGGTAGATCATTCTTAGCCATCATCCAACCATTGTGACAACTCATTCCACAAGGGCCCAAGCTTTGTCAACAGTGTTCCTCACGCAGGTGCCTATTCTGAACATCTGAAGAGCCATGACTTCACCAGTGGCCCATACTTTTGCATCCCATTATACCATCACTCAACAATCCCAAAGCCATGCCAGTTTAGGGCCATGGACTCCAGGCCCATCTTCAGAGGTACTGCGTGAGAGTGACCTAACATGGAATAGACATGAGCAAGCACTCAAAAAGGAAAAAATGGTTACTAACCTTTCAGAACTGTTCTTCAAGATGTTACTCATGTCCAATCTGTGACCTGCCCTCCCCCTCTTCTGTCAGAGTACAGGGGGTGGAGGGCTGGTGGTGCTTTTTATACCAGCGCAGATGCATACAGCTCCAGAGGGCCCTACAGGTACTTTTGGGGAAAAAACTTCTGCAACCGTACACACGGCATGCACACACCTAACATGGAATGAACATGAGCAACACTATTCGAAGAACAGTTACGAAAGGTTAGTAACCTTTTTCCCCCAGTGTAAATAAGAGTACAACACATAATTGTGCAAACTTTGTCCAGATATGATATGGCTAGGCTAAGTATTGGCTGCTCCTGGTTAGGCTGTGCAATATGCTCACAGGTACTTTAAGGTTCCACATAGCAAGATCACTGGAGGGTCGGGAATGGATATAGTCCCATTCCCCTGCAGGTCTGAAAGAATTAAGCAACAGATAGTAAGGAGTACTGAGGATTTTATAGCCTCCAGCATTCCCTGCTTAAAAAGAATGCATCAGAGCACCACAGCTCCTATTTCCATCCATCTCCACTACCACAAATCAGGATTTGGCCTACAGTATATATTTTGTACTGTTGTCAGGGAGCTCCCTTTCTTCAAGTTAGTACAAAGAAAAGCTGTTGTAACTGCCTTAAACATGAACTCACAGGTGTAGATTCCATTGCCAAGGCTTTTAGAGATGCATCAGATATTTCTTAATGTTAATGTAGAACACCAAATATGGACAATTCTAATTCAAAATTATCAAGTGAAATGTGTGTAAGGTTCAACACAAGTGTACCACTGTAGACTTGCTGACTTTAAAAAAAAAAAAAAAAAAAAAGGATCTTTTCTCATTTTTTTCATTCATCTTAAAAAAAACAAACACTTTTACATGCTGGTGATGGTTGTTTAACAGTATTAAAAGACATTTTCTCGCCCTTGCAGGAAAAAATTAAGAGAATTCAACAAATCAGAATGGAAAAAGAACTTCGGGCTCAGCAAATTTTAGAGGTAGAAACAATAAACTTAAGTATGAATTTTTGTAAATGTTTTCATATGTTTCAAGAACATTGTAATTAAGAAAACAGTCTTAACTGCATGTTTTTCTCAACTGGATTGAAGTAGGGCCTGCTTTGGGAATTCCACAGTCTTGATTCAAATTAACTGTCTTACTATTTGAGAAATTCTAGGAATATAGATCCAAAGTTTAAACTGTGGTCCCCGTCCTGCAGTTTCTTATATATAGTGCTTAACTTTAAACACAACAATAGTCTCATTAATTACCAGAGTAATATTCATGTTTATAGTTAAGCAAATATGTATTTCCAGAATCCGGGGTAAAATAGTATTGCAATCTACTTTATATGGAATTAAGTTTCTGATTGTGGAATGGATTTAAAATGTTGTTGTAAAACTAAAATTACAGTAGCAAAGTAGGAAAACATTTACATTTGGCTGTGAAGTTGATATTTGAACAGCATGGTTCTGATTTTCAAAAATGTGCATGTTCTATATTTTAAAAAACACAGGTTTCCATATTGCAGATGGTTGTTTCCTATAATGTATTCATGTCACATACAACTAAATTAAAGGAATTTAAATTTAAGATTTCTGTTTCAGATCTCCATTTGTGATCTGTCTGACAACAGATTTCTTTTTGGTCTCAGTTGTCTTATATTAGAACTCACAGTGATATAAATTAAATGGATGGGAATATTATTTCCAAAATGTGTTTGAGTCCTTCACATTGGCTTCAATTGAACATTTTCAGTTACATCAAATATGTATTTTAAAATTGAAAAATTGGGAAACGGTTGATGGTTAGTCATCTACTGTTTTATGTAATGATTAGAATTTTAAGCTCTTTCCAATAATATTTTTAAAATAAACTCTTTTTCTATGCACTGTGTATCTGGATTACAAATATACCTGTAAAGGAAATCTTCATAATATTTCATAATTCTGGCTTGATTTGAAAAAAAGTAAATTGTGAATTTATTGATAATGCAAAGTGTACTGGGGAAGAAATCTGTTATAATGTACACATAATATGTGCTATTGTTTTGCACCTTGTGAGGCATGTAGTTTTATTTCTAGTCTGGGATTATTTTCAAGTTTTAGTGGTGCTGTTGCATGACCTTGAGACCTGTTTTGCATGCACAGGCTAAAAAGAAAAAGAAGGAAGAAGCGGCAAATGCCAAATTATTGGAGGCCGAGAAACGAATAAAGGTTAGTTTAGATGAGCATCAAAGTTTTTATTTTCCAAAAATAAAAACTGTGTGATTGTGCATAACAATTGTGAACCAACATGAGAACTACAGATATAGCAGAAGTTTTTTGATAAGGTATTATATTTTGTAATAGAATAAGTTTTTTTTGTGTGTGTGTGTGTGTGTGTGTGTGTGTGATCATATACATATAGATGTGCGCGTGTGCATATAAATATATCTATAGATATAAATAAATAAATAGAAATATCAATACATGGATTATCTGTACCTTATACTTGGCTTGAGCAGCTTTACACATGCTCACCAAACCTTTATGAAATAGTGCTGCATACACCGTCTTTTCTCTTTTATGTTGAGGATAATTAAAAACTCTGTTGCCTCCTGTGTAAACATTGTGATCAAATATCTCATTTAACCCTGGCAGTCCTGAAAAACTTATTTGCTGTATTTGGAAATCATGCACTTCCAGGGTGGCCAAACATTATTTGCATCTCCTGATGCTTACTTCAGTAAATTTGCTAGTACAAAATGTTTCTATATTATGTAAAGTTTTTGAAAATAACAGAGTAAAGAGAATCTGAGAATGCAGATTCTTCCTATTTTAGCATGGCTCAAAAAATATCAGTCAGATACTTGAATCTCCTTTTTGTTTTTATGTTTAAGGAAAAAGAGATGCGAAGACAGCAGGCTGTTCTTCTGAAACATCAGGTTGGTATATACACAGTTATCAGAACAGTAGTAAATGCTAATTTTTAACTTCTGCTTAAGACTTTGGGGGGAAAAATCTTCAAAATTTTTCTATATAAATTTCTGATTTTGATTCCTGTGTAAGTTTTTCTTTCATCTTATTATTTATTGCCGTGCTTCGATATTGGAATCTCTTTGGGGAGGGGGGATTATGAAATGGTTTTATGACTTTTGTGATTTCTGTTTCATAATGTTGTGCCAACTCTTTCTACCAGGAGTTGGAGAGGCATAGACTAGATATGGTATGGGTATGTTTATTTTTGTACATCTAACACCGCATTGTGATTTGGTTGTGATACGGTTGTCATAGCAATGCATAAAATGTAGCACTGGCTGCTGTCATATTACATACTGCTGCATGGCTTTACAGCACAGTGCATTGCATACATCTGCTTGTCTTCTCTATTAAATAAAAAAATATGACTTGTCTCAAATGTATTAAAAATTGAATTCTGCAATCCATATATGAGGCAGTTGTCTGGAAATCTACATTATTGATGTCACAACATGAGTTGGACCATTATGTAAAATCATTGATGATTTTATGCAAAATGTGCATTTTTACCAGTAATAGGAAATCACTGTACAAATTTTGCAAGACTTATCCCATTTGTTGGGATTCAGTGTAAAGCTTTATTATGATTTTGGATTAGAACACCGTACAAATTGAATTAGAACACTGTACAAATTGGGACCATGTCTTCTCCCAAATTTGTGCAGTACTGAGCACACTAGCTTTTCAATAAATGATAAATGCTTAATATTTAAATCTGAAAATGAAACTATGGATGAAATCATGGCCTCAGTGAAATAAATGATAAACTCCCATTGACTCCGTTGAGGCCAGGATTTTACCGTAGAACTTTAAAGCTGAAGGAATTGATCTAGTTTTTTCTGTAGTGCTATAATTCATGTTGCATTTAAATAGGTTAACAAAACCTATGGTGCAGCTTTTGTGGCTTTGCATTGAGGGACAGGCATCAAAATAGGAATATCCTATTTTATTCATGTTTGTGTATGAACCATGGCTAGTTTAAGTAAAACTGGTCTCGGCACAGAAAAATTCAGCATACTTATTTGTTGGTGGCATTTTGGATTCCAGCAATATTTTACTTACAGTAAATGTGAATTTAAAATGATTTTAAAACGTCACCTTTTACAATATTTCTAAATAATCAGAAGTACAATGTGCTGTTCAATTGGCTATTCATTAAGTAATTGCAAGCTTTCTGATAGCAGATGTAAGGTAACTGACCTGTTCCAGCCAACCATTATGCTTTTTGTTCTGTCAGCTTACGAAGGAGCATCACAACTGACCATTAAGTAAAGCTGTATGCTTTCTGTTTTACACTGTCTCCATGTTCATTGCTTTACCTTTTTGCTTTTGATTGTTCTTGTATTTGCTTTCTAAACCTGAACTAAAACATGCACAGACTTGGCCATTCTTGTCCTATATATAGTATTTACTGTGATTTGTCTATTAATGCTAAATTGTTTTACTGAGTTTTTAAAATAAAAAAGAAACTTGTATCTGTGTTTGAGTCTTGTTCTAATTTTATCTGCTTTAATAGGAGCGAGAGAGGAGAAGGCAGCACATGATGCTTATGAAAGCTATGGAAGCACGCAAAAAAGCAGAAGTAAGTATTCATTCAGCTCTGAAAAAATATAAAGTTTCTTTCTTAATAATTTGACAGCTATCTACCTGCATTCATAGTTCTGTGTCAAATGTTCTTCTCTTTTGTAAATAAGTGATATGTTAAGAAAGTAGCTGACTTGTCAGTTAAAAAGTACTTTTGCATCACACAGTATTTTTGTGTAGATCATATCAGACTTCAAAGTCCTAAGTATCTCCTAGCAAATGTAATTTCCCCCAACCCTCCCCCAACACACTTTTGGGTGTGTTGTGTGTGAACATAATGCTTTAAAAGTGAGACAATAATTGTACTTGATAGAGCAAGGCATATGGTGGATCATATACTGCATAGAAAAAAACAAGTGTCCTGTGGCACCTTATAGACTAACAGATTTTCTTCGGTATAAGCTTTCGTGGGCTATAACCCACTTCGTCACCCTCTGAAAATACTGCATAGATTTTCCCAGACAACTATTAAAATGTAAAAATACTTTTCTTGTTCCAGTCATGGGCTTTTCGGGCTTTGTCTATACTTGGAAAATGAGTTGTATTATGAAACTCATAAACTGACATGTTTTAATTGATACACTGTTAAACATGTTGGCTAGCACAGATCTTCCTTCCATTGTAGATGAAGTTTTGAAGATTGCTGATGATGCCAAATGATATGATGATTTTGTGAGGTGGACTACAGCTGAAAATTTTGTGATGGTGGGGGGGAGCGTTTTTGCTGAAAACTGTACTAGAACCAACCATTTACATATCTGCAGTGAAAAACAGTTTTCACAACACCCAACAAGTCTGTGCTTGACTATTCTTTAGGTCAGTGGTTTTCAAGCCACAGGCCATGACCCAGTATTAGGTCGCAGACCTTCAGGTACTAGCTCATGACGCCTCCTGTTGCTGTCGCCAAAAGACTGGAATTCATTGCTCAAAAGTGTAATCATTGAGTCACAGGCATAAATTATTTTTTTCTACTGGCTTCAGAGGGAAAAAAAAACACTGTTCTAGGTCCTTGACTTTAAAAGGGTGGAGGTCTGGTCTCACAGCATCAACCGCTATAGTCAGTCTGGTACGCAACTCTGAGCTACAAAACACAGCAGCTAGCAATGCTGCAGCTTCACTAAACTTTTATGTTTTTAACTTTAGCAAGTGGAAACCATAATTAACTAGTAGAAAAATTTTGATTCTCAAAAATTTCTTTGTGATGCTGAAAAAACGTGAAGATAAAGTATGAGAAATTCTGTACTGAAAATAGCCTGAGACAGGCACAAAGTCCCAAATGGGTTGTTTTTTATAGAATCATAGAAATAGAGGATTGGAATGGACTTTGAGAGGTCATCCATTTCAGTCCCTTGTACTGAGCCAGGACCAAGTAAACGTAGACTGTCCCTGACCAATGTTTGTCCCACCTCTTCTTAAAAACTTCCAATGATGGGGATGTCACAACCTCCCTTAGAAGACTATTCCAGAATTTAACTACCCTTATTGTTAGGAAGTTTTTCCTAATATATAACCTAAATATCTATGGCTGCAGATTAAGCCCATTACTACTTGCCCAACCTTTAGCAGACAAGGAGAACAACTGATCACAGTCCTCTTTTTATAACAGCCTTTAACATATCTGAAGATTTATCTGTTGTCTTCTGTCAAGATTAATAAAATTTGGCATGTTTAATCTTGCCTTTTAGGTGAGGTTTCCTAAATCTTTAATTATTTTTATTGTTATCTTCTGGACTCTCTCCAATTTGTCCACATCTTCTGTAAAATTTGGCCCCCAGAACTGGACACGGTACTCCAACTGAGGCCTTACCAGAGCTGAACAGAGGAACAATTACCTCCCGTATCTTACATGTGACACCTGTTAACATGCACTATAATGATATTAGCCTTTTTAGCAAATCCAGTTTGTGATTCACTATAACCCCCCAGGTCCTTTTCAGCAGTACTGCCATCTGGCCAGTTATTCACGATTTTGTAGTTGAGCATTTGATTTTTCCTTCCTAAGAATATTATTTTGCACTTGCCTTTATTGAATTTCATCTTGTTGATTTCAGAACAATTCTTTAATATGTTATGGTAGTTTTGAATTCTGATCGTGTCATCCGAAGTGCTTTTAACCTTCCCAGTATGGTAACATCTGCAGATTTTATAAGCATACTTTCCTCCCCATAATCCAAGTAATTAATAGAAATATTTTATAATAAAAGATCTAAAACTGACCCATGGAGCTCTCTACTAGATACATCCTCCCAGCTTGATAGGGAACAATAAATAATTACTATTTGAATTGTTCCAAAGGGGTAGCCTTGTTAGTCTATTGCAGAGAAACAAACAGAGTCCTGTGGCACTTTTAAAGACTAACAGATTTATTTATCGCATGAGCTTCCGTGGGAGAAAATCCCACTTGGTAAGACGCTTTGAAGATGGGAAACTTACAGAATGGGAGGAAATTAAGTGCAGGGAAGTGTATGACATAGGATCAGATCAGGCTGTAACAGCAAATCAAAATAGATGTTAAAATTCAAACACTGGGAAACAGCATACAGAGGAAGGTGAGGTCAAAATCACCTGTTGTAATGAAAAAAATATCTGTAGTCCCTGTTTAACTCTAAGGCAACTGAGTCGAATTTACATATAAATTCGAGTTCTGCAGTTTCTCTTTGAAGCTGTGATTTGTTATTCATCTGTTTCAGCACAGTTATTAAGTCATCAATGGAGTTAGCAGGGAGAGAGATTGCTGCTAACTCCAGCCCATGAGTTTAGCCCAGCTGCTTTCCTTGCACCAGTTAAGTCCACTTAATAAGGTCAACTTTAAGTCGACTTAAAGTTGACCTTATTAAGTCGACTTAACTTTTTCTGGTGTAGACATACTCTAGAAGTGCCACCGGACTCTGTTTATTTGAATATAGTCTTTCAAACAATGTGCACCCAACTTATAGTTCACTGTGTGTAAACATTTTAACATACTTTATCCAAGAACCAAATCACCAAATTTTTCTCTTCTGACCTAATGAGTGGTTTTTTACAAGAAAAACCAAGATCAAAACCAATATGTTCTGTTTTTTTCTGAAAAATAAACTGAAATTTTATAGACATTGGTCTTTTAAATCTTTAGGGTTTTTTCTATTTTAAAAAAAATCTGTTTGCAAACGTCTGTAATTTTGGTGTGCATGCATAATGATTATGTGTATAAACTCAGTTTATCAAAAATTTTTCTAATAGCCATTGCTTACTGTGAAACCAAGGCCCTATATTTAATGGGATTTAGCATATGGTTAAAGTTAAGCACATGCATTAGTGTTTGCGGAATCAAAATTATATCCAATCTAAATGATGTAGTATCTATATATGTTTAAAACAATTCAGTATACTTTACAAAATGTATTTAAATGAATATTGCTTTTTATTAAGTATTCTTAATACAATTCAGCAAAAATACAAATCAGTTCAATTTCTTATTGTATATAGTAAATAAAAAACAAATGCTAATCATTAATGTTTGCTAAATACTAAAAAGACAAATTGTGTTCTCCAGAATATCAGTTTAAATCCAAAGAAACTCAAATTACTTGAATGAGAATAATTAGTATTTATGCCACTACCACTGAGAGAGAGAGAGAGAGAGAGAGAGAGAGAGAGAGAGAGAGAGAGAGCTAGCTAGCACATCTGTCTCTTGTACATATAGGCTAGGCAGAATTCAATGGACAATGTCAATGTTTATTTTAAAGGATTTTTAAATTTTTATCAATTTAAAATTTTCTTCATTGGGTAAAATTACAGATTTTAAGCATTTTTTCTATTATTGAGTTTAAATATTCATGGGTGTGAGAAATAAAGGGGAGGCAGACAGTATATATTTAATGACAATAGATGTTGAGATTCAAAAAGTTGAAATTTTGTAATCACTAAAACACAACCTTTCGGTATCACGTGTCAAAATATACAAAGTGAATATCCTTAAATCAAACTCCAGATTCTCAAGCAACATTTTTCTTACTATGTCTAACTCTAAATTTATATGATCATAGATGGAAATAGCTTTTCATCTGTTTGTGTGTGTAGGTGAAATCGATATCTTCTAACATATACTGATAAAAATCTAACCCTTCCAAGGCTAGGTACATCACTGGCCCTGTCCATAGCATCATAGCGCCAGTAGTGAAGTGTGTTACAAATGGGCAACAGGCACATAATGGTTCAGGGCATGTCTGTGTAATGGAGGATACAGTGAGGGGCGCAGCTGCCACTATAGCAGGGCTTATCAATCTTTGGTGCTGGGACCCCCTTTGAAAATATTTCCGGCTGTGAAGACCTCTCTCCACCTCCAGCGTGATGACCTTTCCTCCCCCCCATGCCACCCTTATTTCTTCTCTACTGCTGCTCGTGGTGGCAGCATTGCCTTCAAAGCGGGGCTCCCTGGTCAGCAGCTGCCACTCTCATGCCCCTTCCGCCTCCCACAACAGTTTTATTGGCTGCCTGGGTTGGAAGCTGGGGTTTTAGAAATGCTGCTCTATATTGTAGATATTTCCTATATCAACAGGAAGGGGGGTTTCTACTAATGTACGTAATCCGCCTTCTGAATGGTTGTAGCTAGGCCAACAGAAGAATTCTTTTATCACCCTACCCATACTGGGGATTAGGTCAGCTTAACTACAGAGCTTTTCATACCCTAAGCAGCATAGCTAGCTTGATAGAAATTTTAAATGTAGACCAGGGCTGTGATATGCCCAATTACAGATCAACCTCAGGTAGCTAATAGTTGATATATCAAGGATGTAATGGACTTGATGCCCTCAGTTCAGAACCCCATGGAATCATAGGAGAGTGGCAGCTGCTGACCAGGGAGCATAGGTGGATGCTTCACAGAGGCTCTTTTAAACTCCTTTGTCAGCCTCTAAATTAGTGAGCTCAAGTATTTTATATGGCAGATTGTATTTCTGATCGCCAGTGACTTTTTGGAATCAATAGACACTAGGTTCTTCTAACTGATATACTCTCCCTCATTAGATTTTTTTTTTTTAATTAATTTTAAAAGACGACCTATTTATTCTGATGGGAGTCATTTTAGAAGATGTTTAGTTCTATGGTAACCCGACCATTTTTCTCCCAGACTCCTTGTTTTCTTTCATACCAGTCCTCTTGAATCGTTTTACAAGCTGGCAGTTGAACTGTCTTGTTTTCTGGTTGGAGCAAACCCTTTAAGTCCATCCAATAGTTTGTCCTTTTTTAAATGAAAATAAACACGTTAGTTTAGTGCATTGTGTCCAAAGCATTTCTAGTGCTTCCTTGCTTGTTTTTTTTTTTTTTAATTGGTGTGCTCAAATGAGATTTAAATTTGAGGAACATGTTAAAGTTGGCAACACTGATCAACATCACTTCTACTAGGGAAGATTTGAAAAGCTGCAACTGGGAGTTCTTGCCATACTGTTACATAACACTGCTGACATAATGCTGTGAAAGGAATCAAGATTTGCATGATCTGTGCAGCAAGAACAATATCTTAAGAGCTCAGTTTTTCCGAATGACAATAAAGGCACAGAACTCTCATCCAATCTGATTTTATAATATGATTATTGCTGAAAACTGAAAATTAGAGAGCAAATTCAAGCTGTAAGCACTTTTAAATATGCTGCATCTAAGAAAGTATTTGAAACTTGTGATATTATCAAGGAAGAACATCTGTTCCTGCATTTCTTAGTTATAGGTTTTATACTATGATAAATACTAATGTTCTGAATAATTACTTGTGTAGAGACTTTGAAGTGTATTTCCTATAGGGAAAGATTTATGTTTTTTTCTGAGATGCAATAGTTTTCTGCTTAGATCAGTTTGTAAACTTCTTATATCAGTAAATATCCTTCTTTGTGTATTTTCACTCAAATGTACCATTCAGGTATATTTTGCACACTAAAACCCTCACAAATAAATCTGTTTAGGTCAGAAGGTAGCACGGCTTGCTCTGAGATAGCACTGAACCAATGCCCCAGTGTAGTGATTGCAGTGCTATCTTTTGGATGAGATGTAAAAGTGAAGTCCAATTTGTAGTACTTCAGAAAACAAAAATGTTTAACTCTTGTTCCCTAGCCAAACTGAAGCTCACATAATAACAATTTATCTAACAAATTTTGCCCGTCAATTCAGTTAAAGAGGGTATTGTTTCCTCTGCAAAACATTTATGTAGACTTCCTTTGTATTGTTAAATGTTTGCCAAGTTCCACCCTAGAGATGGGTGCATTTCAGTGTTTAGAGAAGTGATTCTTGTGTGTAATTTGTGTATTAGTTAAGATTGTAAAAGTGCTCTGAGATTCTTCAGAACAAAGGGTGTGTTATACATCTAAAAATATAATTTAAACTATCTTTCAAAGTTAAGGAAATAACCACAAATTATGGACCTGTGAAGACTACTATATTCACATGGTTTATTTATTTGGAGACACTAAGTCAGTACTGTGGAGTGGATTAGAGTAAACTAGTTTCTGATTAATAACCTAATCCAGGCACACCATCACACAGAAGTAATGGTATACCAAGCCACTCATTCTTAAATGTACTAGTTCTGCCTGGACCAGAGGATTCTCAGGAGTCTGGGGATGGTGCAGAAGAGGTTGGGTCTGGCTTTGCAGCTTTTCAGCAGTCCAGCAATTTTCCTGCACTGAACCACCTCCCTCCCCTTCAGTGCACCTGGTCTTTCTTTCTGGGTGGCTTAAACTCCACCTGCCAAGCTCTAAACAGCAAACCTATGTGAGATTGACACCTAATAATAAATATATAACAGGAACTCATCTGTGAATTTCATGTTCTGTCACTGATGACAGAAAGCTTTTGATGTGACAGTACAAGAGGATTTTATGAGGGGTCTGCATTGCAATACAAATAGCTAGCACCTCTTGTAGGTTTTGTAAGTAAGGTGTACCCTGTAAGATTGTTTATCAGACCAGATGATTAGCCTTTGTCATGGTGAGGATGTTGTAATTGTATCCAAAAAGGAGGATCTTTATGATGCTGAACTTTCATTTTCTGAAACATCTTTGGTATCTTGCTGTTGAGAAGGCCTGCTTGTCCACTGCTTGTCTGACATTATTTGTGTTAAGCTTTCATTTGTTTATCTTCAGTCCTATATCTTTTTGATGTTTGCAGGCTGCATATAGTGGAACTTTGACTGTTATAAAAACAAGAGGAAGGTGTCCCAGCTGGGGAAGCAGGCTGCACTGCTGAGCAGTGTTAGATGCAGCATTACATACAGTTAGCTCTTCTTGAGTTCTCTTAAGTTGCATCCACATTCTTGTACGCCCTATGTGAAGCTCAAGACCACAGCTATGTTCTTTCCTATGTGTATGGAATATGCATGTTAGCTGCACTGGCCGAAGAGCAGATCAATTTGGAGAGAGAGAGTTTCCATTCTCTGAGGGACAGCCGTGTTAGTCTGTTTCAGCGAAACAAACAAGAAGTCCTTCGGCACTTTTAAAGATTAATAAATCTTCTCTATTCTGGGGAACTAGTAAATTATTTCACCTCCTTTTGTGGAGAAGCTTACTCCTCCCTGTGTATTTTCTCTTCAGACGCTACTTATTACCTTATTCTCAGCAAGGAGCATTAGAAAGTAGCCCTTGCTCTCCCCACCATACCTGTGTGGGCCTTACTACGTCTGACATGCCTTTGTGGTCAACTAAGTGCTCGGACAGTCAAGTCCACAGAAAATGTCCCCGTATATGTAATATAGGTAACTAATATACTTCCATCACAGTCTTGCTTCTACTTCTGCATGACATTTTGCAATTACAAAACTCCATGAGCAAGCAGGTTTTTGAACTTTCAGAATCTGTACAATAAAAATCCATAGTCAAGAAATTTCATAGAAAAGAAAAGCATAAAGTTTAGTTATCTAAAAATGGAGGGTGGACACATCTATTTACCCATTTAACTAACAATCATTCTTTTTTCACATAGAATTCATTCTAAATCAAAGTATTTTTGTGTGTAATTATGAAGATTATTTTTTAAATCCCTTTCTATTTCAGAATAATATATGAGTTTCTGTAAGGGAATAAATCATGTATGTATATAGCACTTGCACATAGCATAAATAACTATGGCCAGGAAGCTTCAAAGAGAGACTGCAGAACT
>ML685793.1:4245796-4266225 GCA_007922175.1 Pelusios castaneus | reverse complement strand
CGAGTGAATTGACCTCCCCCTCCTCTATGTGCTGTTCCCCAGTGTTTTGAATCCTAACACCTATTTTGATTTGCTGTTACAGCCTGACCTGATGCTATGTCATACACTCCCCTGCATTTAATTTCCTCCCACTCTGTAACTTTCCTATCTTCAAAGCGTCTGACGAAGTGGGATTTTCTCCCACGAAAGCTCATGCGATTAATAAATCTGTTAGTCTTTAAAAGTGCCACAAGACTCTGTTGTCTTTCTACAATAGACTAACACGGCTACCCCTTTGGAATTTGATTAATTTGATGTTTGTGCAAGTAAAAATATAAAGGGATAAAGATCATTGAGGTGCCTTTTTTTCTGTAGCACCAGGGAATGAATAATGTATGTAATTTAATAGTGGCTATTTTATATCTGTATAGCTCTCTCCATCCTTTTTAGGTAGGGTAAAATTTTAATTAAAAATCATGAACCCTTGCTGCAACAAAACCATTGACTCCATATTTTGTACATATTATTGTCCCTAAAAGCACTCTAAATAATACATTATAAATCTAAAATGTTGCTAAAAAGATGAACAGTTATTAGCACATAGTAAATAAAAATGCTTACACTGAAATACTCCTTTAGTTTTCTTACATTAATTGCCTTAGACAAACTTACATTTTCATCTTATGCCTAATGAAAACCCCAGAAACTATATTGCAGTTTTTGTTTTTATATGTGCCTCCTATGACTTCTGTTTTATAAATCTCATTTTTATTCTCCATGTAACCTACACTAATCCTTTATATATTAAATTTTATTTATGCTTTTTAAATTTGAGTTGTTGGAACAATTAACAAGTTGTTGTTGTTGGAAGAAACATATTCTCACTTCTAATTAAGCCCAGAACAAAAATGTACGAATTATAAAATGCAAAGGCATAGATCATTTCCTTGGATTATGTGATAAATGCTTCTTATATACATAAGCTCTACAGTTCAATACATTATCAAATTTTATAACATTTAGTCTGTCATCTTACATTCTTTGGTACTAAATTTATTTTTCCATAATACTATTGGCTTAAAAACAAATATTATATCTTGTGTTCTTCTACAAACTATCCTTTTCAAACAACTAATGTGAAAAACTTGTATTTAGATTTTCTGTCTAACTCTTTCCAAGTGTCAGGAAAACTTTGATTCTTTAATCTGAATAGTGTCTACCACCCATGAACCAGTTTTATTAAAAGTCTGAGTTTGAACTTCATAATATTTTAACATTTTATATAAGTAGATACATTCTCAAAGCACTTTATAAACATTAATTGATTAAACCTCACAGTACACGGTGAGGTATCGGTACAATAAGCACTATTAACTAATAGGGAAAGGTTAA
The DNA here is from genome assembly GCA_007922175.1 of Pelusios castaneus. Classification (NCBI taxonomy): domain Eukaryota; kingdom Metazoa; phylum Chordata; order Testudines; family Pelomedusidae; genus Pelusios; species Pelusios castaneus. The sequence goes on along the minus strand of ML685793.1, from coordinate 4,264,854 downwards.
CTAAGAGAGAGTCACTATCTGATACAGGATTAGAGCTGCCGTGCATGGACCACAGGACCATGCCTTTCTCTCAATGCATCTCTAAGAAGAAGGTGAAATATTTTAACTCAAAGCTATGCTTAATGCAAATGTTGGAAAAAGTCAGAAGGGACTTATAAATTGGAGGGGGGGGGTATTTGTTTAGGTTTTGTGTTTTTGTGATTCATTTCAGAGCATGAGGATTTATATGCCCATTTCAATAGTGATTTCCAAAGTTGTTATTTTGTATGCCATTCTCTGAAATGTGACATAACAAATGGGTTCCGTGTGTATCTCAATGATTTTCACGTCAAATTTGCTGCATTTACAAGAATAAAGAAAGCTATTTTGTATGCTAGCCCTTCAGACTCCGCCTAGGAACTGAGGGTCAAGTTGTGTTCTTCTCAGTCATACACATCATCGCCAGTAGTAAAGATTCTGCATGTGATATTCACTTAATGAGTCTTCTACTGATGGAGAAGGAGCAGTAGAATAATCTAGCTCACTCTCCTACAGTTATACTTAGTTCTGTGCCAACGTTACTAACAAAAGAAAGGGGCAGTAAATATCTATTTTTGTCAGTGAAATAAACTGACTACACTTACTCTGTCCCCTGGGTATATCTGTTGAGTAACAATGCACCATATTTACAACATTGCCTTTTTGACCATATTTATATATAAAAGTTTCACTTAATAAATCTACTTACCCTGCCCATGCCTTTCATAACTGCACATAGCATTTTGCTAATTGTCAAAAATAGGCAAATTATAATGACCAAATAAAAGATGTTTTCTAGGAAATACCAACCAGTTTGGGGGAACTAGAGGCCCAAGATGAGGCAGAAGGCCATTTAACAAAAACCAGTCATTAATTCCCAGATATGCTCTACTCTGAGAGCATTTTCCATTATATAATAGTGGTAAGGATATGGATTTTTGTATGCAATTTTAATGTATTATGGCTTTCTAGAGACTGAGTTATGTTCTGGTAAATGGAGCAAAGCATATATAAAAGTGGTATGGTGTTTGTGAAAAGTCACCGGACTGAGCTGGTCAGGCTGAAGCAGCTAATGCAGGATTTGTAGAGAATTCTGGATGCGGCTGCTTTGTTTGTACAGATGAGATTGAGCCAGTAGATGCTCTCAGTGCCATGGTCTGGCTTCTATCACAATCCCCCCACCCACCCATCAAGCAGCAGAGATCTCTATGGAGCTCTGCTCTTCACTGGTTAGTCCATCGCACAAAGGAATTGTATGTCTCGTTTCCACTCTTTGGACCTTATGAACCCATATATACTACCCCAGGATTGTATGCACTATACAATATACTCTACAGGTTATTCGAATCACTTATCAAGAGACCATTCAGCTACTAATTACATATATCAAAATTTTGACACACACTGTCCATGATTCTGCATTGATATGATAATGCTTTGTTTCTGTTTTCACAGCGGCCATAGGTCATGGTATTATAAATATAGAAGTAGTATTCATTGCAGGATTAAAAAGAACAAGCAACTCCTGGTGTCAGGGAGAGAACATAAAACAATGAGTATGTTTAGTGATTCTAGGTCTAAAGTGAAGGCAGACAATTTGCAGATTACCCCACAAAGCTCTGTGAATGCATCTCAAATCTGCCCTGTACCATCTCTCTTATTTCAGTCCTAAATCCTCCTTTCATCAAAAGGCAATCAATTATTCTGAATTCTGAAGTGATTTTATAATACAGACAAAAGAGACTAGGCTATGCCCCCCAAATTAATTTGACTCAGAGAGATGTTCACAGCTGGTGTGAAACAGTTTAGCTCAGTTGTCTGGCCGTTGGTCACCACTGGTGAAAGACTTGTGCTGTACACATTATGCTGCCTTAACACTCCTGACTAGCATCTTGAGACCGTATAGACTTGCCTTTGTATGATGCAAGAGTTGGTTTTGATGTTAGAGAATGATGGCAAAGTCCACATATGTTTTTGATTATTTTAAATTCCATATTTGTTGTGTAGAGATACAGAATAAATTATGCAGGTAAAACAGGCTTTGCCAGGTGCAGCAAAATATTCAATATGTGATTGTGTGGATGAATGTGGACTGGCAAGGACTGAGGCTGCTACTTTGCCCAGAGCTGCAGAACACCTTGAGCCAGCCCTGAATCTAAGAGAGCTCAAACTTCACCATCAATCATACCTGATGCCTGATTAGAGGAAGTTAATACAGTAAAAGATGACAAATGTAGGAAGTCAGCTAACCTCCAATCATCTTTTTGTTGGCTGTCGCTATGTTTGTGTCTAGAATAACATATGGTAGAATGTGCAGAGGTGAGATTTTTGCATGCTACACTACTTTGTGATGCAGGCCCCAAAGCTGTGTGTGTTAAACACACACAAATAATCTTTTAGCAGTAAAGTTGCACAGACTAGTGTGATTTTAAAAAAGAATAAAGTTAGTGGTTTAAAAGTGTTCCATAGACATACACATTCATATTTATTTTTATATTAACTATTGTTAATGTAATTACCCAGGCTTCCATGTGATATAGTTGTGCATGGAAGAGGTGCCCCCACTTTCTCCATGCAGCCCATCATTATTCTGTATACTATTTATCACGGGGTTTTTTTTGAATGTCTAGAAGTGATAGACATAGCTACGCTTGTCTGGTGTCAGAGTTTTCCCAAATTCTCCAAAGGCATACTCAGAGAAAGCATCTCTGGGTAAATAGTGTGTAAGAGAATGGCTACCTGTGCCATCAGCAGTATTAAGACAGCATATTTTGAGTAGTAGGCAACAATAAGGGGGTTCAGTTATCATTGCCCATCTGACACAGTATATACACTATGCTGTATGATTTGGACAGTAAAAAAAACCAAACTACAAGTGAACCATGACATTTCTGGTTAAGGGGGGGGGGGGGGAGACTACTACTGAGTGGCTGCATAGGTTCACATTTATATCTTGTCATACAGTTTCCCCGGCAGTGGGGATATTGGTATTTATGTGTCTTCAGGGAAGATTCAATAACATCAATTTTTGCGCTTCTGCAGTGACCCTTGTTTGAATATATAAACATACTCCCATCATTCTGACTTGATAACCTCACATTTGGAGCACTTGCTTATCAGTCATTAATTCGAATCTTTTGCTTCTGAAGAATCTTTTTTTCTGTTGTGCTGAGGCAAATGTTATTCCATTTTGGCTAAGCCACCCATTTTTCCTGAAAGGGCCCACTGACGCAGTACACAGTCTGGTTTAAAGCCTGATTTGGAGCATGGATACCTCCATTGAATGTCCATTGCCATCACATGGAAAGCAGTATAAGAAATGATTTTTCCCATGGATCTCCAATCTGCTATGGACAGGATGATTTAACTCTATTTACAGTATTGGGGAATGCAGCTTCTCCAAAGCACTTGAAGCCAAGTGCTTTAACTGCTGTGCTTATAATTAAGATTATGTAACTAATGATTTTCAAATTCATAAATTGTTCCATTGTAAGTATAATGCATGCATTTAATTTTCTATCATTTCTGTTCTATGTAAGGAGAAAGAACGGTTAAAGCAAGAGAAACGCGATGAAAAAAGATTAAATAAAGAGCGTAAGCTGGAACAGCGAAGATTGGAATTAGAAATGGCTAAGGAGCTAAAGAAGCCAAATGAAGATATGTGCTTAGCAGACCAGAAGGTAATCATAATAATGTAAATTTACTTTTTGTTTTCTTGCCCTTTTTTATCCTGTTTCTCTCATCTGTCTCTTGTCATTGTAACAATAATTAATTACTCTTACTGCAGATGCCCCTAAAAACATTCCAATTTTGCCTTAAATAACTGCATTTGCAGTACTATTTATATACTTAATATAAGTATTAATTAAGGGATACTACAAATCCTGAGTCAATGCTGTTTAAGTTCTTTAAGTGTGAGCCCTAAAGGCCAAGGGAATGAAACTACCTGGGAGATCCTGCAGGAAAAGGGGCTGACAAGGAGCACCTAGCCAAGGTCTATAAGGGCTCCCAGGCTGAAGCTTAGGGTGGAGGAGAAGCTGACCAGCAAACTGCCCAGGGAGTGGTAGTTTAGAGCTGAGGCTTCCAGAAAAGGGGCAAGTGGCCAGACCAGGGGGAGTCTCCGGTGAAGGGGGCTGTCCTGAGCACATTCTGGAGCTGAGGCCCTGGAGCCAGGACGTTGACTATATGTAGTTGGTTGAGGGAACACCTGTAAATAAAAAGCACTGCTGGAGCACTAAACAGATGTTTGGGCTTCCTTTGTGGGCCTGGAGGACTGCAGCCAAAGGGGGTTAGTGCCAAACCCTTTACACGAAGGAAATTTACTTTTGAGTCTAACCTAGTTGCCAGAAATTCACATGCTTTGCTACTTTACAATATTAAACTAGCCTTTATGATTGTTACTTGTAAGAGCATTGCTGCCTCTCTACATGAGCCTCAGCTGGAGCCTCAGTCTTTCCTTCAGAAATGAGCCTCAGTCTTTCCTTCAGCAAGGTTTTTTCTGGGACTCCTTTTCCCAACATAAGCCTTCTCCCGAGCTTGAGAGTTCCTGTAGTTCCTTGGGGACCTGTCTGTCTCAGCTCTGTCTACCAGAAAGCTGCTTTGGGGAGACAAGATGTGTGAGGTAATACCTTTTATTGGATCAACTTCTGTTGGTGAGAGACAGGCTTTTGAGCTTACACCAACAGGGGTTGGTCCAACAAAAGATATTACTTTACCCACCTTGTCTGTCTAATATTCTGGGACTGCATACAGCAGAGCTACTTTCTCATTTGATAATGAGAACCCAGCTATATAGTGTTTATGTTCAGAGTAGAGTCTGAGTATCACGTCTGCCCCAGTAGGTCAGTAGTAAATAACCTGTTGCTCCCTACAATGGTGAAAACAGTGGAATTATTTCACCATTCAGTCCTCAACATTTCGTGGCTTATTACCATCATGTCTTGCAAGTTACAGTCATCTTTGAAGATACTACTGAATCTCTCGTTGTTTTTCTCTTTGATTTCCAGCCTTTGCCAGAGTTGTCTCGCATTCCAGGCCTTGTTCTCTCTGGAAGCACATTTTCAGACTGTCTCATGGTGGTGCAGTTCTTGCGCAACTTCGGGAAAGTCCTTGGCTTTGATGTGAATATGGATGTCCCTAATCTGAGTGTTCTTCAAGAAGGGTTGTTAAACACAGGGGACAGCATGGGAGAAGTACAAGATTTACTTGTAAGGCTCCTCTCAGCTGCTGTTTGTGATCCAGGATTAATCACAGGATACAAGGTAAAAAAGAAACTAAGTCCGAAATGCCTTATAGTGGTAAACAAATAATTAGTAAATAAATTATTAATAGTAACCATTAAAAACATCTTTTGTTTCTTCCTTGAGCTCCAGTAACTATACCTTCCTGGTGGTTCTCCTGTCTTGCTGACCACTTTTTCAGGGTTACCTGCCTTGACTCTTCCTCCTCCTCCCTTTCACTTTTTGTCAGTGATCCACAGAAATCTGTCTTTGATCCTTTCACCCCCCTCAACCTCCTCCATACACACCTGCTATGTGACCTCATCTTCTTCCATGAAGTGTTGTTCCCTCTGTGGGCTCATCTTTGATTCTTCCTGTTCCTTCTGTTTTCACCTTCATATTCTTAGCTGATTTTTGTTGTTTCTTCCTTCAAAATCTGCTCCTTCCCTTCTAAATACTGATTAACTTCATGATTCTCTCTTTTTTTCTTGAACTAATTTAAACTTTTACTGCAGCCCTTTCTAAACGTTCTGAATTGTCCTAGCCAATATCTGTTATTTTCTGACAAATACCATCTGGCGCGTTGGTCTGCTGTTTACTTAACTTATTTAATGTACATTAGTGTTATTTCAGTTTTTGGAAATGTACTGTGGATGCATGCATTTTGTTGCACTGTACTGTTCAGAATCAATAATGAACTCAACTTTAATTTTTTTATTGGACTCCCAAAGTAAAATATATGTGTGTGTGTATATATTATTGGCTCTCTTATTTATATCTCTTATTTAGCTGTCTCTTATTTATATTTTATTGTTCTTATGTGATTGACAGAAAAGCTTATTTTTTAGGCCAAAACTGCTCTTGGGGAACATTTGTTGAATGTTGGTATCAATCGTGACAATGTTTCTGAGATTCTGCAGATTTTTATGGAAGCTCACTGTGGGCAAACTGAGTTTACAGAAAGTCTAAAGACCAAAGCTTTCCAGGCACATACTCCAGCTCAGAAAGCATCGGTGCTTGCTTTCCTTATTAATGAGTTAGCATGCAGCAAAAGTGTAGTGAGGTAAGATTTTCTAAATCTTTATGCATGCTATATTAATATATCATATAATGCATAATGTATACATCATATTTTGTTACACTGGGGTCCTTGTAGCCCCTGTCATAGCTGATGGTGAGAGCTGATTTGTGGTACTGATTTTCTGTACAACTCCCTATTTTCATATACTCACAACTTTCCGAAAGAATTACCCTGGGAAATTTGAGATTTTCCATACTTGGTCTACCCCCAGAGCGAATGTTCTTTTCAAGACTTTGAGCAAAGTCTCTGTTTTCTTGTAGTTCAGGAGGGAGTTGATTTTAAAGAAATGTCCTCAGATCCTTTTGAAAATAACTCAACATTTAACCTTCCTGCAGCACCCTGTCCCCGAAAGCTTTTATGCAAATACTTTCCAATGCCTCACCCTGTTTAGTATTTAGATGAATGAGATCATTGGCAGAGGTGGTATGGCTGCTTACCACTATAATAATTCAGAATAAAGCTGTTGTAAGATCGCTGCTTCTGTTGTTGCAGAATTTGGGAAGTGTGCAGTGAATGAGGCAGGAGATTGCAGAAAGAGGAAGGACAGTCCCATGGTTAAGGAAGTCAAATGCTGTTCTAGAGAATTGGAATATATTCCTACCTCTGCCACAGAGTTCATATGTGGTGCTGGACAAGTCACTTAAATCAAAATGTTCACAAATGACCAGTAATTGTGTGGTGCTCTTTGAGTTCTAGTCCGTATATGTATCCACAGGTGGTGAATGCTCTTCCGATGAGCACATACCAGAGAATTTTCTAGCCAGCAATCCCCACAGGGGAAGTGACTGTTCTGACTGCTTCAATACCAAGAAGGCTAATTCAGCTCCATCATTGTTGGGGGTGGACAGCGCCTGGTCTGTTTACAGCCAGGTCTGTTGGTTTTATGCTGGCTCCAGTGCTCAGGGAACTTCTTCTAAGTTTTGAGCACCTTCAGTGTCTGACAGCCTGGTAGTTTTATGATGCCTTGAAGCCAGATCAGGAGAGGGCTTGTGGTCCAAGTCTGACCTATATCTATGCCTTCTAGATGAAGAAGCTTCAGATGGTTTTGCGGTCTGTGCTGGGACTGATTTTGACTACCTTCAATCCTCCATGATCTTAGATGTCTGGAATCTGGGCTTGGAGTCCCTGCTAGTTCCTTCCTCCATCAGAAAAGCCCTTAGGAGTGGTTCCCTCGAGTGCAGGGTCCACTTCAAAAAGAACCCACAGAATTCACAGCACTCCTAGGTATTTCCCTAATTGAGGCAAAACAGACACCTTTTGTGTCTTGTCACCCACAGACACAACTGCTTTGTAGGATAGGCAATTTTTGAAGCCTGGGGACTTGCCACGCTTAGTATTGCCAGCAAACACAGGGAAGGGTGTCTCTCCTCATGGCATCTGCCTGCACCATCTGACTACACTCTCAACACTAACTAACCACAATCCAAAGTGAAAGTAAATCTGAAGAGTTTTGCTTTGATATGCACACACGTAGTAGAGAAAGAACTGAGACATGGCAGCTCTGCCCTTTACACCCTTTTGGAGCACACCAGGGAGATCTGTGTTCTAGTCTATATGTCTAAAAACTTGCCCACATTGAGGGCTACTGCCTGGATGTCACCAGCTGTGGAACATGTATATGAACTAGTGCTCAAAGAAGAAAAAGAGGTCACTTACCTTTATAGTAACTAATGTTCTTTGAGATGTGTGTTCTGTATGCATATCCTAATCCACCTTCCATGCCTGCTACTTCAGAGTCCTGACATCACAGGCTCTCTCAGCAGTGAAGGAACTGAGGTAGAGTGATGTGACTCTATTTTTTATACCTTCATGAAATGGAGCACATGCTGCCCTGATGGGAACTGTTGACTGTAAAATTCTCCAGCTAATGCACATTGGACACTCACCAACTGTGGAATAGATATATGGGCTACATGTCTTGAAGAACATCACTTGGTAAAAGAGGTTACTTACCTTTATTCCTAATTTTTTGGTTGTCCAATGTGAGACACCTAGAGCGAGATTTGCAAAAGTGCTGATCATTCATGACTGCAACTAAAAGTGATTGGAGCTGTGCTTTAACGTGTAATCTGCTATAAAAATGCTAATTATTTTGGAAAATTAGGACCTCCGTGTCTCAAATTGAGCATCCAAAATTAGTGGACATTTTGACAATTCTGTCCTTAATGTCTTTGTGTCTGTGTCTTATATGTAGAGTGGAGGTAATGCCACTTATTCTCACAAGGCTGTTTTCACAAGACAGATTCATTAACATTTGTGAAGCACTTAGACGCTATGGTCAGAGTACCATACAAATGCCCAGGAGGACATTAATAATTTTTGTTCGATACTAGGTTTGAATGGCCTGAAGTGAATGGACAAGTAAGGGCTGAGGCTATTGAGGATTAAAAAAAGAAATATTGAATACATACTCATTCTCTCAGCTGTGTAGAGTTCACTAAAAAATTTTAAAAGAATAACCAGTGTTTGTCCAGTCCACATTGCACAGGCAACCTGAATTCTGGTGTTTTTTAACTTTTGAGTGCTTGCCTTTACAACCTTCATTTTCTTTTAATGGAGAGAGAGAGAGAGAGAGTGCGCATCTCAGACAGATATATGCAGGTTCCTCACTGGTGATATTTCATGAACTATCTAAACCTTTATGTTTTTTGTCTTTGACAGTGAAATTGATAAAAACATTGATTATATGTCAAATTTAAGGAGAGATAAATGGATGGTTGAAGGCAAATTGAGAAAGTAAGTTATATTTCCTTAAATATTGAAATTTCTACTGTAGAGTGTTTGTTCTAAAAACACAAATCAGCTGACTGTTGTCTAAAACAAAATCAGTAACTGCAATACTTAATAATATAGGATATTAATTTAACATGGCCCAATGCCAGTATTTTATAATCCTTTAAAGATGCATGAGATTCAGTGGTTAGTATGGCTCAAAATTGGAAGAAAATCAAGTTCATTTTGCATTCTCTGAAATAAGCACGCTGTTTCTTATTTTAAGGTTACCGGAGCTGTCAAATTGTTGTTGACATTAGGAGACTGATTGGACCTGCCACATTTCTCAATTTTCATTTTAAACATGCTTATAAAGGACCTGATGTTACAATGGTCACCCTTAAAAACTTGTCAGTTATTTTGATAACTAAATAATACTGCCTCACTATTTGCAGTTCATCCTCAATGTTCCTATGGTAAGTGTCGGAAATATGCAAATACTGAGGTAATCTCATCTATTTACCTCAGGCAGAATTGGCAAATTTTCAAGGGTAATCACTTAATGTTCCCTCGTTTCCCATCCTACAGAACAAAATTCCATACAGCAAACTAATAGCTCCATCTACCAGGAGGCTAGAAGGCAAAGAAACTGTGAATCACATGAGGTGTACATAGCCAGGCTCCACTCCCTTTCCCTTTGTCATCTTTGCCTCCTATCCAGGAAGCACTGAATCCTTTCTTTGTCCTTTGCTTCAGTTACTTATGTTTCTAATCTTATTTCTCCCTTTTTTCCCTTTAATGTATCTCAGAAGGAAGAAAGAAGCAAAGAAGAAGGACAAGAGGGAGATAGCAGGAAAAAACTGACCATTAAAAAGAAATTACAGGGGAAAAATATAACTGTGGACCCCTCTAATATTGCAGGTTTCCAACCCACAAAGGCGTAATGGCTTTATTTCTTGGGGCAAGCCCAATTGTTCCCACATCTCATCCCAACAGGCCAGTCCTCTCCTGAGAGGATGTAGATGAAACAGTGCTGCTGAAGCTCTGATGTAGCCAAGAAATATTAGCCATCTTTAGCTCTTCAGGTTCTCCTCATTCTTGTCTCTCTTGCTCCATCAAACTGTAAGTACAAGACTCTGGGACTCAGGTCCTCTCTTTTTCTTCCCTACCTCTCCCTCCAAAGAGTGAGCACATGGCCCTGAAGAATCCGGGCCCTTCTTCCTTCCTGTGCTCATTCCTCTTCAGTAATTCTTGGCTTTTTTTCTTAAGTTGATGTGAGGTTCCAGGTACATCTGCCCCTTCTCTTCAGCTATAAATATTATAGGACCATAGAAGTGTAGGACTGTACGGAACCTCAGTAGGTCCCTCCACTCCCCTGCACTGAGGCAGGACTAAGTATTATCTAGACCATCTGTCACAGGTGTTTTAGAACCTCTTCTAAAAAAACCTCCAGTGACAGGAAGTCCCCAACCTCCCTAAGTAATTTGCTCTTAACTGTAACGTTAGTTAAGTGCTGGCAGCTTTTATAAGGTGTAACATAAATCTCCCTCGCTGCAACTTAAATCCATTATTACTTGTCCTGTCATCAGTGGTTAAGGAGAACAGTTTATCACACTCCTCTTTATAACCACTTTTTACATATTTGAAAACTAACATATCCCCTCATGTCAGTGCATATGTGCGTGAGATGAGACTCTCTGTGTTCAGCAAGGTCTTCTTTCAGGCCACTCCACTTGGTTATCTCTCTTCTCTTTGGCTTTCATCTTTCAGATTTCCCACTATTTTTTACTGCCATGTATTTCCTGCACTCTCTCCCATGTAACAGATGTGCTTGAGAGAGTTTTCAGTAGTCAGCTTTAAATAGTACTCACTTCTTATTTATGGCTCTTTGGTGTCTTTTATTGTAACATAATACCTGCTGGGGTTCTCAGACAGAGCACATCTCCAGGCAGTTTTATATTCTGTCTTCCTCCTCCTATGAGGCTGACTTCCTGCCAATCCATTTCAAACCTTAGTCTAATTTCAAATTATCTCAGTCCTGCAACAGATTGGTCACAACGGAACTGCCTAAACTATTATAGAGAGTGCAAGTTATATAACTACTTGCCTTTTGGCCAAGTAATGTGTGTGTGCTGGGTGCAACTGGTTTGTGGCCCTCAGAGTCCACGGGGGTCAGAATTGATGAACTGGGAGCGAGGAGAGAGAATTGATTACAGGGGCAACATTAGCGACATTATAGAGGGGACCAACCTGAGAACTGAGTTCTCCGATCCTCTGCATTTCTAATGATAGACTATGGTGATAACTCCTCTGGCTGACAGCTCCTGTAGTGACCACTTCAGTGTGTGAGAAATGATTAGCCACCTCTGTGTTTTGGAAGATGGCTCCCATCTAAGGGCTTGAATTCCTTCATTCCAGTATGTCCCCTTCCTTCATAATGGGCTTCATTGACTTCCTCAATTGGACCTTTATATGGATAATGAGAACACTTCAAGTTACATGAGTAAGTATTTAAGAAAACCCTAAACAGTTCAGAAGAGAGAGAAACCCTTATGTGTTGGGGCATAAACCAACCTCTAACTAATGGGGTTATGAAAAACAATTTCCTATGGGCAAATTATTAATTATTTTCCCATTTCAGGGTGTCTTGCACCTTTCTTTGAACAATATGTCCTAGTTACTATCTGAAACAGAATAGTGGACTAGAGTGACTGCTGGTCTTCTGTGACTACCTCTTTGTTCACATACTGACCACAGTGAAGAAGTCACATCTGTTAGATATGTGTAGGATCCTAGCCACCAGCTTCGTAAGGACTTTCATCTCACCAGACAGGATAGTTGCTTTTTGTGCTTTCCCTATCAAAACTTTTGTCTGGTGACTATATCCATCTTTCAGCCAGTATAGATGATGTAACCTGAAACAGTTTTCTATGTTATCCCTTGCAAAGACACCTCTTCAGTAGAAATGCTTAATGGGGCACAATGTACTAGACAAACAACTCTGCTGTCACTTATATCAGTGGGCAAAAGACGATAAAAAGCATGTAGCTGCCTGCAGGATCAGTGAGTTCATACTTCTGGGCAGAACACTGACGTACCTCTGGCAATGATTTTAATCAAATAATTTATGTGTGCTGTTGCTATGGGACACCCACAGTAAATTAATTTCCCTTCTGGGAGCTTGTCTACATGGAGCAGCTACCTTGGTGCCACAGCCATCGATGCAGTGGCATTTATTGAGCAGGTCTAGTTAAGACATACTCAGTCGATTGCTGAGTGCTTCTCCCAGCAACTCCAGTACTTCACCGGAATGAGAAGCATAAGCTATGTTGATGGGAGAGTGCCTCCCATTGACATAGTGTAGCGAAGACAGTCAGCTACTCAATGTAAGGTATGTCGACTTCAGTTATGTTACTTGATTATGTAACCTGCATGCTTTGCTCTGACAGCTGCACAGTGTAGACAAGCCCTCAGAGAGAGGCCACCTCAAGTTTAAACCATAACTCTGGATCAAGTGCATTGTTGAGTTCTTTTGGTACTGAGGGAAGGAATAAAAGTCATTTTTTTAAAAGTTTACTAGTGATTTGCGATATCTTTGTTTTTAGATGCCTGACTTGAATCACCTCTTATGAGGACACAGGGGCTCAGTACTTCTGAAACCTTTCAGGTACCTCAGCTTGAACATCCAGAATTTAAGGCCTGTTTGAAAATTAGGCCACCTCTTCATTCCCTTGTCTGATTCCATGAATGTTGCAAAGATCATATCAGACTGGATTCATGTCATTTTCCTAGTATAGACAGGATGGTATCTGTGATTTACAGCTCCAAAACACCTTGCATTAGGTCCAAGTTGTGGTTCAGCTTATGCAGGATGTCATTCTCTTCATACACATTCATCCGTATATGTTTGAAAATGAAGAGGATTAAAGGGACAACTTTCTGAGGCAGAGCTTTCTCTCTGATCAGTCCACGTGTCTGGATGTTATCAGGAAACGTACTACATTTATCACCTTCTATGTTATTTGCAGCTTTTTTGTTAAGCTGTGCTATCAAGGAGAGTTCATATTGATTACTTGTTCTTTACTATATAGTGACTGCAACGATCTAGGAGTTCAGAATGCTGCATTTTGGTCTCTATGGTCTCTTCTTTCATTTCTCTCCTTTTAGTTTTCAATGTTATGCAAACCTCAGTTTGTGCCCTTCAGAATTGTATTTCCTCATTTGCTTTCTTCTAAAGTTGTCTTTTTACATGCTCTCTTTTCTTTTCTGTTCATAGGAGATGCATTCACTGGCTGTTGAACTTCTTCAGCTACTGATGCTGCTGAATAAAGTTGTCCTTCAGATTATCTCTGGATTTTTATGCCTAAAGTTTTGAATTTTATCTTAAACTGGCTATCCATTTACCTATGCTTTTGCCTAATATGTTAACTCTTGTACATAGAAAACTTTTCAGACTAAGTTATGAAGACTGTAAAATTTTCCTAAGTGTTTAAGAGATTAAAGGTTTTTTTTAAAAATATGTCCTATGAGGAGGTAGGTAATTTCTTACGATTAATCTTTTAGAGACACTATTTTCTCTTGGGCAATGATAACTGAGGTAATGACAATCAACATACTCAGTGTGAGAATACTGCGTAGTCCTCACTTCAGTCTTTGGGCTTCATTACTGACTAGGTAAATCAGCATTCTAGACGGCTGATTATATTTGTCAGTGTTCTCTAGGCTGCTGTTTAGGAAGCCACCTACTTTCACACTTCTCATCATAGCCGCTTGCTGTATGGAATGTTGTTTTGTAGAATGGAAGAAGTGGGGAAGTACGACAAGGAAAAATTACTTGCTGGTAATTATGTTTGTCGCAATCCTTCCACTTTTCCCATCCTTCCTCCTTCCCCTCTTTTCTTAGAAAACGTTTGCCTTTTCTATACATTTTTATATCTACTCTAGATCAGTTATATTTTTGGCCTACTTTTTAAATGACTGGTTGAGCCTGGTTATATATACCTCCTATGATTCAGTGTGTTTGCCTATTAGCTTCCTGGTAGGTAGAGCTTTAACGTTTGGTCTATGGAATCTTGTTTTGTAGGATTTTGTAGAAGAGGAAAGTCTACACTAATCATAAATACTGGTACGTAAGTTTCTTTTTTGTTTGTTAAAATTAACACTTCTGCTAATCTAGTTGGTTATGATTTTTTAGAGAGAGTATTGTTTCCAGAATGTGAAAGTATCAGTAAAGGTATAATGAATAATAAAAACATTTTGTAAAATAGACTAAAATACACTTAAAGTTCTGATGTCAAAAAATACAGGCTGAAGAGTCAAGTTTACTATCATCTTAATGGTGTTAAGATTAGTTCAGCAAAATTATGTTCTTTGTCTCATTATTATTATTTTATTATTATTTCTCAGTCTTCCAAGACACATGTTTAATAATAGTCCTTTAAAATGTGGAGATAAAATGCAAATTTCAGCAGGTGCAGTGCAAAAGAAAAAGGGAAAAATTAATAAAGGAGGGATGCTGAAATGGCTCTTCTTTCTAGCTTACAGGGCTGGAGATTTAAAATTCCTCTTGTCCCGCATGTCTTCTATACAGGAACTCAGTGTTATTCAGTAGAATTTACCCTGCAGGCAGGAAATCCAGCATGGAACCGAATACATTTTAAAAGACCAGAAGTCTGTATGAATGTACAATAATGTGAATTTCTTATGTCAGTCACTGGTAATGAACAGTAAGATAGCAGAAGATTGCCGTAGGACAGAAGTAAATTTGAGTCTAAAATAAATGATACATCGTGGGATGAAGTACAGAGTTGGGCATGTGTATGCTACAACTTCAGTCAGTAATACTACTTGTATATCATGTGTTTAAAGGCTTAGAATCATTCATGCCAAGAAAACTGGCAAGAGAGATACTACAGTGGGCGGTGATATAGGAGAAGAACAGCATTCATTGGGTACACCTACTCCAGGCCGCAAACGGAGACGGAAAGGCGGAGATAGTGATTATGATGATGATGATGATGATGATAGTGATGATCAAGCAGATGAAGATGATGAAGATGAAGAGGACAAAGAAGACAAAAAGGGAAAGAAGGCAGAAGTTTGTGAAGATGAAGTAGGGAATATTAATTTCTCAAATAATTCCATTCTTTTATGTTTGAAAAATAATTTTCCACTCCTTTATATGATAAAGTAGAAGACATTTGTTGAAAATCTTGTAAAAGGGGAAAAAATCATAATCCGTGAGTGTGTCTTTTTTGTTTGTTTGTTTGTTTTGACATTTTAAGTTCTCTGGTAGGCTTTTCTTTATTCTTTAGCTGAAGTAACCAGATGTCTTTGGTTTATTTTTTGTTTGCTTGTTTTGGCTTAATCCTTGTTTTCTCAATTCTCTCAGGACTGCTTTTCTACTATCTGATGTAGACTCTTCAAAGAGAAAAAGACTGTAGCAGATCTAGGGAGCCAAATACTTTTTAGCAAATAGGCATGAAAGTAGCTTTCTGGAGAGTGGAGCAGGGGATGTGTTAATTATCAAGGTAGCTTCAATTTAGTCAGTAATACAAAAAGAGAAATGATAGTAAATAATATCCACTATAAAACTGAGGTCTCAGGTGTGACTACTAGCTGAAAGAAGGAAAAGTTTATGAGCTTCAGCTGAAACCATGTAGGTATGTGTATTTTTAAAGTTAAGAGATAATTGAAGTTAACTAGGAAATTTGACCTTTGAGTCTTTACAGTTACTCCAGGTTCATGAGAGTGAGAGGGAATCTTTCCTGTTCCACAGAATTTGATCACCAATATCTTTATAAGACACAAGGCGGGTAATAAAGGACATTTATTAGCCTGTTCATCTGAACTGTCTTTGGTACAGTCAAATTGAGCTTTTTATAGAAATTGCACAAAATATTATAAACTACATCTGGTGGATGAAGCCTGGGTAAAGAGCCAAAGAATTGCTAAATTTTAATCCTTCCTTTTGCTCTAGTTTGCTGTATGGCCTCCAGCAAGTCGCATCACTTTTCTTTCTGTCATTTTACCAATCTATAAAATAAGGTGGTCACATTATTTATTACCCACAGTACCTTGTGTTTTGAAGATTATTAATGTTTGCACAGTGCTTTTTATGCAGCCTAGTGGTTACACTCAGATCCATACAGATTCCTTTGATTAGAAACTAAACATCAGCTGTAGAGAACTCTCCTTCTGTTCACAATTCAGAATTTCTTCTGTATGGATTTACAGCCCTTCTTGCTGTCTTCCTGTACTTGTGAACAAATACAGGAAATACTGTCTGAAAAATTTTGCATGTGAATAGACCCATAAGGAAAAAGAGTTAATCTTTAGAAATGTTATTCCCTTGGAAATATAAAATACTTTACAGATAGCATGGAAAAAAGGATAGTAGACAATAATGTTTAAGCAGGAAGACTTATTTCATAAAGTCTTATCTGTGAAGATTGGAAGAGTCCAGGGGCTTGTGTGTCTTCTTTAACTTACAGCCATGTCAATCAATTCTACAGACTTCTGATATCAAAGGTGAACTTAAATGTAAATTAGAGTTTTCCCTAAAACACTTTTAAATACCACAGTGATCAGGCTGGGTACAAGGAGTGGGGGGACATTAATACAGAAATAACCTTTAACTAACCTTTTAAAATTATTTTAACTGTATGAAAAAGGCTTGGTGCTTTGTGGTTTTCTTAAGACATCCCAGATTGACAGTATACATTCAGAAAGTCCCTTTGCAACCGACAGTATGTGTGATGTTTCAGAATGCTGCATTTTGTAAGCCAGGAAGTACAAAAAGAATTTCACAGAAGAATTTTGTAAAGATTAGAGAAATCTTTGGAGAATGCCTCCCACAACCAGCCCTTCTTGGTTATTGTTGGAATTTCACACACATTTCTGAGTTTAACTTCAGTTTCAATTTTGCATTTCAGTTCACTTTTAAAGTATATGTAATTCTAATTTCAGCTGTTCTCACAGGAATCACACAATGGAGGCTACTGTCTTCTGCTTTGGGGTGAGGGATAACAGAGTCCTCCCCAAAATTTTATGGAACTCTCTTGAACAATACTGTAGGTCTCCAAGGCTCACTGAATTGAATTAAAATTCTTAGGGAAACTATCCTTATTTCTAGCTGTAGTTTCATCAGAAAAATTGAAAAACTATAAGACCACTACTAGTATTTCTCATACCAATTTTTGTCATTTAAGGTGGCTTTGCTTTTTCTTGTGAATGTTGAAATAAGACTCCAGATTCTCATTCCAAGGACTCATCCATCAGATTCTGATAGATTCCATTATTTAATGAAAGAAAAACATTTTAAAAGTGTAAAAGAACACACAACTTTATAAAACCCAATACATTAAATTATAGTTTTAAATGTGCATCTGCAAGATGAATTGTTTCTTCCAGTAACAGGACAAAGTCAACTGGCCACCCACTCTCCTCATACAAATATGTCTGGGATTGCTGGGGATAATTATTTATAAGACCTTTATAGAAGAAAAGATATATTTTGCATAGTCAGACACATTCCGTAAACAGTTTCAAATTCTTCATACCCTCCCAACTGAAGTTGATGGGAGTGGCATCCATGTTTTAGAATTAGCCATGAAGTTTTGGCAAGGCATATTGTTATATGAAGCTTTTCCACTATAGCATTAGTTAAATGATGTAATAGCATTACATTGTCCTGAAATAAACTATTGTGACAGTGTATTTGTTGCGTGTAGGATGATGGGGACCAGGCAGCAAGTGTTGAAGAATTAGAGAAACAGATTGAAAAACTGACTAAGGTAAGAGATTTCCATTAATTTTAGTGACTGTCTTATCTGTTTTTCCTGTCTCTGCCACTAGCACTTTCTCTGCATGGGTTTCTTTCTCAGGGCAGAAGAAGACACAGATCCTATCTTATCTTTCCACTGTTGCTTTTCCGCCCATTCTCCATACATTTGGTTGGTTCCCAACTCTCCGTTCTCGACTCCCTAGTTCTCAACTCCCTGATCTTCTCCCCAGTGCTTTTACTTCCAGTTAATCATTCGCTGCTTACCAGGGCTGGCCAGCTGATCACCTGTTCAGGGAAGATAATTGCTGCAGCCCTGACCCAGAAGTCACGGAGGTCCCAAAAAGTCATGGAATCCGTCATCCCTGTGACCAAATCTTGCCCTTAACTAATAAGGTGTTAAAATCACTGTGATGTTATAGAGAAAGGAAGGAGGAGACCAAAGAAGACTAGTCTAAAGGTGACATACATTTAAGATAATAGCACAAAGAAATTTTGCAAGAAACCCCTACAGGATCAGTCCCTCTATAAATCTGTAGGATTTATGGGATACTTTTTGGCGAAGAAGATAAGTCAAATTGGTTCGGAGCTTTGCAGTGGTGAAGACCATTCCTGAATTCCAAAATAGCTAGATGCCTAGAGTATGGCCCCAAACTTCCCAGACTTTGAATAGTTGCTTATTCAGTTTCTGAAGAGTTGTGTATGTTCTTGACTCATACAGTAGAATCAGATGTTTAGATAATGGAAGTTGATAGAAGAAGGGGAAACAGGTTTATAGCTAAGGTGAATGGAATGGGGAAGTTGACTAATTGGGACATGATTGCTCTAATTAAATAGCTTATCTATTGTTTTTAGCAAGAGAGTTCATCCTTCCAGGCTTTGTCGCTGGTTTGTCTACTGCTCCCAGATGCAAAAAAAACTAGCAACTCTAGATTTACACACTGCTTGCAAGTGCCAGTTTAGCAGAGTGAGGAGTGGGTTAACTAAGTGAAATTCCTGTTAGATTACGCCATTCCTCCCAAACATGCTTGGTATTTGAATACAGGCTTTTCCTTCAGATATCACTGAACTCATTTCTCTAACCCAATTGGAATAGTTCTCATCAATTTCTCATCAGGATCTACAAAATCTCACACTGCTGGCTAGCTTCAGTAGTCCGTACACCTTTTTCTGTACTGAGAGGATTTTGGCTGCTATTTCAATGAAATTATGAATTTTATTTTTCTTTGCATGTTGGTATTACAAT
>ML685793.1:4232763-4245696 GCA_007922175.1 Pelusios castaneus | reverse complement strand
AAAAATTGCCATACAGGAGCATACCACCTGTGCATCTAGTCTGTGATCTGTATCTTTGACAGTGGTCCATTACCTTCAGGAAAAGGCTAAAAACTAACCCCCAGTGGCTTTAATTATTTGTGCAATGCTCTTTTATGAGGCAAAGGGGAACTTTTCTGATTTTTGGTTCATTAATTTATCCCTTGAAACAGACAATTAAGATCCTTTTGTTAATTTTTTAGTTTGCTAGTGTAGCTGCATATACAAAAACTTCAATCTTCCTGAACTATTTGTCTCCATTTTCTGTGACAATGAATTCTACAGTTTGACCACAGAGCATATGAAAAAACATTTTTTGTCTATTTTAACTCTCTGAGTTAATGCAGATATTCAGAATGTTTTGTGTTAAGAGCTTATATATATCGTGTAAAATAAAATGGACAACGATTGTTATACAGTCAGATATTGCCTCCCAATACCCTGCTAAAACAGTAATTTCTTTATTAAACCATAATGTAGGTTTTATACTCCTCTTTTTCCATCTGACCTGAATTCCTTGCTAGGAGACAGTAAAGTTTATTTTTATTAAAATTTAAATGGAATTTGCTGATTGTGATCGGTATATATCAACTATAATGATTCTACTTTTTTTCTTTTTTTTTTTTTTTTAATTAACCTCAAGCCTAGGTACTTGTGAATTTTAGAATTCACTCATTAGAATTCTTGGGTGTAGACCCATCCCATGATTTTGGTCCCAAAACAGAACCATTTTTCAGTTCTAGTTTGGATGCAGCCAAAACCTGCCATTTTCACAAGATTTTGGCCCAAGAGGGCAAAAATCTCTCATAAATTGCTTACCTGAGATGATGCCAACATTCTAGCTATCTCTCACACACTTCCCAAAGATTTCAGCTCAGTCTCAGTGAGACCTGAACCCTGGTTTGACCTCACAGCTGAACCATACGGCCTCACCTAAATCTAATTATGATCCCAAAGGCAGCTTCTTAATATTGTGTGTGCTCTGAAGGGATTCTTTTCCACCATCCCCTTATTATGTTATGCTCTGTATTCGAAAATGCTGTGCACACATCAAAAGTTGTATGGAAACCAAAGTTGATTATCAAATACTGTAGTGCTTGTGTTCCTTTTCCCACTTTTCAAAATGTCTGACCTATTGTACTGTAATAATATTTCATTAAGTATATTTCATCCTAGAGGATCCCAAAACACTTTACAAATTGTATGCATAGGAACCACTGAAAGAGATCTACCTCTCTGGAGGTGCTATCCAAGCAGTACACAGGAATTTTGGTTAAAAACACCAGGATAGACCCATATTCTTATAAATATGGAATGTTTCCCAAACTAATTTGGCCATGGAACACTTTTGGGCTTGGAATATATTACCAAAAAATTGCACATGTATTGCTCAAAAGTTGATTGAAAAGAGTTAAGTTTCTTTGGGGATGTCTTTTATTTTACAAAGAAGGAAAAATATCACTAGCATTGAAATGTTTTCATGGAACACCTATTCACATCACGTGGCATGGAGTATAGTTTGTGAAACACTGGTCTAGAGGGATTATTAAGGCCCATGCAGATCAATAGAACCATAGGTTTAAAAAGTCAGCAGGTTCAACTTAGACCTTCATCCTTCTGAGGTGACACATTGACTACTATCCAATTTACTGAAAAAGGAATGAAGTGGGCAAGGAAACATCTTGCAGATGAGACCTTAAAAACATAAATTCCTGAGTCTAGGTAACTTGAAACTTGACACATAGACCACTAAGCCATCTGCCCAGTTATCAAACATTCCTTCCTCAAAAGCTTTTACCTGAATAATTCCCTAATTTTTTTTCTTCTGTCAGGCAGTTTGGGTCTGTTTGGGTCTTTTGGTGATTTCAACATTATTGGTACATTAGCACAGTGGTGGGTGTATTAAAAATTCAGAAAGAGAGGCAAAATTATAGCAGTGATTTTTACCTTGCTGTTGTGCTTTATTCCTTATTAAAATTATTCTGGTTTTGTTGCATGTACAAGTTACCCCTGCAGGTGTTACCAGCCATAGACCATAACCAGTACCCCTACTTATCTGTAATTAAGCAGCTGTTCTAACTGATGCAGAAACTAAGCAAACAAGTGGCTGCGATGTTGAGTGCTTTCCTTCCTCCCTGTTCTCTGCCATTACCCCTTTTATTTATTTATTTTTGAAGCTTCTTATTAATGCTTGTTGATATGTTGTTGGGGAAGGAAAAAGAAAGAGGATTGAAGGGAGAATGGGAGAGATGAGAGAACAAACCATTCTTTCCCCATTTACAAAAGATGGTCCTTCCCTACCACAAAGATGTTCAGGTTGATGTGGATTTCGAACTTCATCATTTTGTATTTTAAATTTGTTTAGCTATTTAAACTATTCTATCTATATACTTGGCTATCTGTCGATCCCAATTATTTCATTGCAAAGGTTCATCAACTAGTTTATTTTAGGTAATGAGTAAAAGGTAAAAGTGGCTTTTAGTATTTGGTAATTCAAATTCACACTTCACCCAATTAATTTTTTTTCATTTAAAGGAATCAGGGAAATGTTCTATTTCCATCTTTGGGAGGCATCCAATCTGAAATGGTTGTTATTGGTTTGGGTTTCTGGGGGGACTTTTATTCTTATTTTTCCCCCATTGGAGGGGTCTGAGTTTGAAGAAATAGCCTATAAATTTAAAGGAAAAAAATCCTGTTCTCTTGGTGTTAATGTGAAACTTCTTAGTAATTCTGTAGTCAATAGTAAATCTTATAAGCACAAAGCTACAAAAATCTTGCCCCTTTCAAAGAAATGAGAACTGACAAATGGCTCCAGAATTCCATTGGTTCTATACCCAAGTTAAATGAATCTTTTAGGAATTTCTGATGCAAAATCCTGGCCTATTGTAATCAGTAATTTTATTATTGCCTCCAGTTTTTCATCCCTGGTGCATAGAAAAGTTTAAATCTGTTTTTGATTTGGTGAGAGAAAGACACACAATGCCATTTATGATACTATGAGAAGGATCTTTGTGTGTTTCTGTTGTAAACCTCTTTCCAAGCTGTTTTGAATTGGCTGTGAAATTTCTTCCACATGGAGATATGGTGTAAAGTATATTTTAGTGTTTGTGTGTCCTTTTACAAAATGTTTTGGAGAGCTTGGAGGCAATTTCATAAAGTACATAGAAGTTTGCAGTATATGGAAGTGACTGATGAAGTTATTTTTTATATAAAACATGATTACAGGAAGGGTCTAAGTTAGATCGTTCTGTGATATTTTGTTTACGTTTTTCAATGTTTCAGGGTTAGAAGAAATTGCAAAAGAAAAAGATAAGTTAAAAAAAGCAGAAAGCATACATATCAAAGAAGAGATGTTTGAAGCCTCAGAAGAAAAATTAAACTGTTTAAATACAAGTCACTGTGAGCAAAAAGATGATCATAAGGAAAAGGATAACACTAATTTGTTTCTGCAGAAGCCTGGTTCTTTTTCAAAGCTAAGCAAATTGTTGGAGGTAGCAAAGATGCCTCCAGAATCTGACATTATGTCCCCAAAACCTAATGGTAGTGCAACAAATGGGTGCACATTATCGTATCAAAATAACTCCAAAAACTCTCTCTGCAACCTTCAACCCACTGTATCACAAAGCAACTCTGAAAAGTCAGATTCTCATAATCTTTTTAATCCCATTGCAAGTGGGCCAGGGAAGTTTTACAATTCTCCATTAATTCCAAATGACCAGTTGTTAAAGACTCTTACCGAAAAGAGCAGACAGTGGTTCAGCCTTTTACCAAGAATACCATGTGATGATACATCAGTTGTTACTCATTCCGATACACCAGCTGCTGCTTCTTCACTAACTCTGCATTCAAATCCTCCCTCAAAATCACCTTCGCCAGTCCCATCTCCTCATATCACTTCAGCCTCTGCACAGAGTCCTATGGGGATAAGTCCGTTTGCATTATCATCACTTCAGGTTGGTACTTAATTACAATCTAGGTGCATGATGTTGTAGTCCTTAGTCAGACAAAATTCCCCGTGGGAACTGATCATGCTATTGAAATTGTATCATTGTTCTTTGTATTTTTTTTTAAACGATTGTAGCTCATTCTTACAAATGTTGTTTATGCTGCTGAGTCTTTGATAAAAAGATTCAGATTGGTAGGTTAGTAGACAAATGGGGATTTTAAATTAACAATTTGTGTGGTTTCTAATCGTTTGTATGTGTATAAAGAAGTTGCCAATTGGTAGGTTGAATGAAGAAAGATAAATACAAATAATTTTCAGAAATGTGATCATCAGAAAAAAAAGTTTTCTAAACATTCAATATATGTTATTAAGGGTTATTAACTGTGTGATTTGTCATCTTAGATTTTTAAACTCTTTAAGGCAGGGACCAAGGCCTCTCTTGTGCTTTTATTATTCTTAACTGTGGTTTATTAATCCTAATCCAGGTTTCTGATCCACAATAGAAGTAATAGTAATGTTTTAAAAATATTTTTGATACAGCAGATGAAGACTGGATTACCTATAATGGGACTTCAGTTTTGTGGATGGCCTACAGGAGTTCTTACATCAAATCTTCCATTTTCATCTCCATTACCTAGTGTTGGATCAGGGTTAGCATTGTCAGAAGGAAATGGTAATTCATTCTTGACACCCAATGTTCCTACAAGTAAAAGTGAATCACCGGTGCCACAAACTGAAAAAGCAGCTTCTGCTCCCTCTACAGGAGTTGAAGTAGCCAAGCCAGTAGATTATCCTAGCCCAAAACCCATACCAGAAGGTAAGGATAATCCAATAATGTGTCAGAACTGTCTAAATGTTGAGATCCTCTAATGATGCTGCATTATCAGAACATTTGTTTGCATGATTTCTTGAACTAAAGCTGATTATAATAGTGCTTCATGTTTAAAATGCTTGTAAAAGATTTACAAACTTATATTGATTCAGAAATGCAGTTTGGCTGGTGGAGAATTATTGACCCAGAGGACCTAAAAGCATTGCTTAAAGTACTACATCTCAGGGGAATAAGAGAGAAGGCCTTACAGAAGCAAATACAGAAACATATGGATTACATTACTCTGGCCTGCATCAAGAATAAAGATGGTATGTAACAGATATGAATGTTTGATTGGCATAAGAATAATAAATGGAGGTAAATCTGAGATGCACTTGGATCTTGTTCTCAGAAACTTGGTGTTCTTTTTAAAGTTCAGGCCAATATCTAATAATTAGTTCACTTAGCTAAGTGCCTTTCTTTTAATAAAAAAAGGATATTGGCTTTAACAGAACTTGCATCCAGGGATGAGTGGGGTCTAATGTGTCTTTATGATATCTTTGTACCCTCTTGATACTGGTAGCTCTGACAGCTGGAGAGCCCCCCCTTATAACACAGATAGCTTCGGGACTTGACTGAGCTATGGCAATCTTTCCAGCTTGCCTGGAATCTTAATGGTACTATATACTACAGTGGGTGCTCGACATGCCCCTACGCCAGGTATTGCAGTTCTTTAAAAGAGTACGTATGACATGATCAATGCAAAATTAAGTGTTCACGTATGAAGAGTAAGTTCCTATATTGACTATTTTGAACTAACAGTTAAAGAACTTTTTTGAGTTTTCTAAAATCAGTTAGAGGTTAATTGAAATAAAATAATACAATTTTGATTCTCAAATACAGCTGCAATTATTGAAATAAATGAAAATGAAGAAAACCAGGTAACTCGAGATGTCGTGGAGAACTGGTCAGTAGAAGACCAAGCAATGGAGATGGATCTCGCTGTTCTTCAGCAAGTGGAAGATCTAGAACGGAGAGTTGCCTCAGCTAGTTTGCAGGTTAAGGTAAAACTGCCTTTCAGTAAAACCTCTTAAAAATGTCATTATTAGAGTGGTAAAAATTTAATATTGATTTTTGCAGCCTTTTTACTATTAGGGATAATTGCCTTTTCATTGATTTTTGTAGTCCACAACTAAAACGAGTCAATATAATTTCACCATATTTATATCACGGAAGCTGGAATGATTTCTGCCTTTCTCTTCCTATTTCAGACAAAAGGAATGGTAGATTATATTATTATTTTTATTACAGTTAAATCTCTGGATAAAAGCCCTCACAGTGGCAGCCCCCAGAATTTTCACTTAAAGTACAGAGAGCCATGTGCCTTTCAATATGGTGGGAATTATGCCATTTTTGGTAACAACCTGTTTTTAACTGCAAAGATTTGATGGGTATGGCCTGGGCTAGCCATTAGCTGTAGTACTTTGTGCTGCCATTGTGTGGGGCTATGTGGTTGGTTTGTTGTTCTTTAAAATAAATAAAAGAACATTTCAACTTTTGTTTCGGGGATGTTGGAATCATGGAATGTATCCTATGCATATGAGGAATTATGAACCACATGGATTGAGATCTTGAAGCAGCTCAAGACTTTCTGGTCACCCTTACAGCCATGGTGTTATCCATAATGATTGTAGGCCCAGCTCACGTGTCTGTCTGTAATCTGGATCTAGTGTTCGGACTTGAATAGACTGGAGAGTTGTATGTTATTTCCATGTCATGCATTGCTTATTGCCTCCTGTGGTTTGAGGTCTGGGACCTGTCAGGGTGCTTCCTGTCAGAATGAGAAATCTGTTTTGATGATTTGCCTTCAGAGGGCTCTGAGAGAGAATGCTATTGCTGAGGGACCAGTCTGCTGATGATTTGATTTATGCTCATATTTTGGGATTTATTATTTCAGTGATCTGAGTCGTTGGGGAATGACAGGCTAACAAGCAGATTACCAATTACTGACATCTGCTGAAGTCAGTACCTGAATTTTTTAGGTTAATGCAACACTCAATTCCATTATTCATACTGATCCAGTTACAGCAGCAAACAAATATGCAAACCTTTATATTAAATATAGGGCTGGATGTGTCCCAAGCCTGCATCGGAGAGGGAAGACCTGGTATATTTTGAACATAAGTCAATTACTAAATTGTACAAGAAGCATGATGGAGAATGTGCTGGTGGAGAAGAAGGCAGTACCAGCACTCTAGAACGGAAGAGTGACAACCCTCTAGATATAGCTGTAACAAGGCTTGCTGACTTGGAGCGGAACATAGAGCGAAGGTATCTGAAGAGCCCCTTAAGTACCACCATTCAGATCAAACTGGATAATGTGGGCACAGTTACTGTCCCTGCTCCTGCACCATCCATTAGTGGTGATGGTGACGGGTAGGTTATTGAGATTAACTTGAAAAATTATTGTGCTTCTTTGCTAATTGGAGCCTATTTTCTATTGCCTGTTATCTATGTATCTTTTTGTATGTCTGTGATCCATGTGGATCATGTTATTCTGCATGGTGCTTTGTAAAGATTTTTTTGTTATGTATGTTGATAATCTTGCAAAATTATCTTACATTTAACTGGTTGTGACTAAGCTTTGAGGCACGTAGCCACAGTCTGTGCACTACATCAAATTTAGTTGCTTAAATCTTATACTTATTGGCTGTGTACGTTTTGTCATTGCTTGGCTTTCAGTGTGATAATGATTGTTCCATGGTCAGAGATCAGCAAACACGGATGTGACCTACTTAATTTCTCTGTATTTCAATGCAGAATCGAAGAGGATATTGCTCCAGGGCTAAGGGTATGGAGAAAGGCATTGTCAGAAGCTCGCAGTGCTGCACAGGTAGCTCTGTGCATTCAGCAGTTACAGAAATCAATAGCATGGGAAAAATCTATTATGAAAGTTGTAAGTGTTTTTCATTTAAGAAATACTGTAGCTATACTAATTTGCTCTGTGCTGTTTTCCCATTTTAAGTACTTGGATACTGTGATTAATAATGTATCTCTTACTGCTTCTAAAACTTAGATAAAACTATATATAGTGCCCTTACTGACATAAATCATACACATTTCCCTTTTGCCAAATTCAGCATTGTGAAATTGCCTATAAAAGAAAGGCCTTCTATTGGTTGCTTTAATTTCAGTTACTCTCTGAAATTAACACTTAGGCATTTCTGTGTCTCTTTGATGGAGGATGCCCTATTACTGAAAATTCCTGACCTCATCTGTGATGTTAGCTTTGTGAAGGAAGATTCAGTGTCACATACTGTAATTAAAGGCTTGATTTTTCAGAAAGTTGAGATGCTCCAAAATGTGTGTGGCTTCTTTGCATGCCCACTTATCATGACTGAAAATACAAACTGGGCAAATGTTTAAGCAAGCGGGCTGAAATGTCCATCTCCTCATACACAAGACCATTTAACAAGTAGAGCTGTAATAATTGCAGATACACAAAAGCATGCAAATGCATGTATAAAAATGTGCATGGATCTTTGAAACTCAAATTTCTGAAAATTAAGTTTTATAACTGCTATAACAATCATCAAAGAATGAACTTTAACAGTTAAGGGTTAATTATTTAATGTTGAAATATAAACTTGTAAAAATCTTTATTCATTCGAGTATTGGACTGTTGTTAGAACTTGCTCAAAATTGCATTGTGCGCTAATATTGCCAATGTAATATGTTGGGCAAATGCAAAAGCTTTTTTTTTTTTAATTAGCTCCTCCCCTCATTTTTGAAGAAAGCTACAATACAAGTTATGCCTCCTTCTTCCCATTAGGTATGCTTTGTATTTCTAGCTACTTTCTTATATTTACAGATACAAACTGCTTTTAAAGCTTTATGTGCCTATCAAAGGATTATGGGGGTAACATAAATGGCGTAAGGTGTAATTTGGGACTTTGAAAGTAATGTATAGTCTAATTCTCATGGTAGGTCTACCTGCCCTTATTGGTGACAGTTGAACATAGATACTCAAGTTACCTAAAATAACTTGTGTATCTACGTTCAGCTTCTCTACTCCCTGCACACACTCTGCTCTGGTGTGAAGGGAGGAGCCTCCCTTTGAACCAGTGTTACCAGATTGCTGGGGTGGTGTTGCAGGATCGACTTCCTGATCAGCTGAGCGGGTCTTCACAGACCTTATCAGTTGATCACTAAGTTTGAACTGATAGCAGTGAATTTTCCACTGTCAGTGAAGACCTGCCTACTTTTTTTCTAAATTGGATTTGTGGATTGAATTACACAGGAAACATGGGTATTTAGTAGAAGGACTCAGTTCTGAAAGGTGCTGATGTTACTTTTACAAATGATTTTTTTTAAAATTGCATAAGGACAGGTTTTTCAAACTCAGAATTTCCTCTTCCTTTTTTAAATTGCATTTTTGAGGTTTTTTTGTTGTTTGTTTTTTTTTTTTTTTAGTATTTTCCATACATTTTTATAGCTATAGACTTTGGACTAGAGAAAACAAGGCAAAAGAATAGTCTAAAATAGCCACCGTCTTAAAGTCTTTCTTCTACATTTACCAAAACAGTATCTATTAATGGATTTAGAAATGGCAACAAGCAGCTGATGTTAGTAGGACTTCTATTTCCTGTGCTGCTGGCTACTGCCATTTTCTCTCCCATTTTTGCACAGACAAATGTCTGATCAAAAATACGTTTCTTTTCCAAAACAACTGCATGAGAACTCACTTGTCTAGTTCAGTTGTTGACTGTCAGCTTACATAAATGTAAATGATATACTTTTATACATGTGAAAAAATTAATTGTAAATATATGTTAATATATACATTTAATTTGAATTACATTAATGTAAGAATATAATATCAAATATATAATACATATTAGAGTAGATATTATATAATGAATTTTTTCCTACTTTAAAAGAAGAATAAATTCAGGCAGGTCCAAATGGCTATAGCAGGCACTCGAACAATTGTTCTTTCTCCAATTGATCCTTCACCGCTTTCTTAACTATTTTATAAATACTTACAGACACATCTGGCTCAGAAAAGCTCCAGCCCTGAAGTCAGAGTTTTCTCTAAGTAATGTCTGCATAGTCCAGCCAGTGCTCACCAAACCATAACTCGTTTTAATTTAAAATTCATCGTATTTAATAATAATCTAGAAAATATTTTTAAAAACAAATAAGCTTATTTTAGCAGCTCTCCATTTGTAGTATTTTAAAACTAACAATCATGTATTTTAACTCTGTTTTAAGCAATAGAGATTCAATGCTAGATTTTTCATTTGCGGTAGCTTATGACTGAGATATGCCGCAACTTCCAGCACTTAATTTAATACATATCAAGCAAAGCTCCAAAATGGTCTGTTCACCTGAATATTGCATATGTGAAGACTATTAATTCCTCATGAGGCTGAGGTCAGAGTCTAACTGAATAAAATTTACATTTTGAATAGTATAAAGTAGTCACACAAGAACTTGCCAGTATTGTCTTAGCTAACTAATAGTTTCCTCAATATTTCATTATTTCCCAAGTATTTCTTATAGCAAGTACTGAAGTATTGTATGTATCTAGCTAATACAAAATAGGCAGCTTCTTCAGGGTGACCAGTCTGAAGCATGGCCTTCAGTTTTATAGCAGAGTTCAAATATGACTGTTACCAGAATCCCTAAATTGCAAGTCGGTTTGTATGGCTTTGGACATGTCTGAGTTGGGTCCAGGTGAGATGCAAGGAGTTGTTTACATGGTACACAGCCATGGATTGTTGTCCCTCCTTTGGGGCACTGCACTCACTCTCCATTTATGCCTCAAAGGCCCACTCCACATCAGAGGATTCAGGGATGAAATGCATCTCCCACAGAAAATAAAAATACTAGATTTTTTATTTTTAAAATGCAAGTCAAATGTCTAGTCATGTTTTCTTTTTCCATTTTTCCACACTGTGTGTACTGAAGGCACAAAGCTGAATGCATCTGAGAGTTGTCCTAACCAACCACTAAAACATGCTCTTATTATTGTCTTAATTCTGTATAGTTAGTGTAAATTCTATATCCAGTTGTTGCTAATGTGCCTTTTTGCAGTGGAATTACTGAGACTTTAACCAAAAAAAAAAAAAAAAAAAGTTGTAATCAGAAACTACTCCAGGAAGATAAGGGCACCACAATTTCCAGTAGTCTGTAGGAAAACTAATAATGAATTAGAATTATTTTAGTGCTAGTATAAGTTTAATTTAGGAGCTGATCCAAAGCCTGTTACATTTTTCCCACTGACTCCCCTGGGATTTGGATCAGGCCCTTACTGATTATTTTCCTAAAATACTGTACCAATTTTAAAAAGTAATTGATACAGTTCTATAAATCAAATAACATACCAGATCTAATGAAAACATTCAGAAAAGAATTTGTGTTTTGCCCCACAAACCTTAGTGCTGCTTTGTTTTATTCTTTTTCTACACAGCTCACTCCATCACTTCTTAAATAAAGCTGCACTTCCATGCGCCTAGCCACATGCCCAGTATAATGCCAATTTAAAGTTAGGAAAGGTCAACATTCAGCATTTGCAAGGGAAGAAGAAAACATTATGATTGTCATTACAATTTTGCATCACTTTTCTTTTTTGCATAAATTGTTCACAATGATATTTTATTCAGTAATTTTGATCATGGCCT
The DNA here is from genome assembly GCA_007922175.1 of Pelusios castaneus. Classification (NCBI taxonomy): domain Eukaryota; kingdom Metazoa; phylum Chordata; order Testudines; family Pelomedusidae; genus Pelusios; species Pelusios castaneus. Next base: position 4,234,235 of record ML685793.1, on the reverse strand, counting down.
TTGTTATACATGAACTTGGTTTATGCAAAATTAAAATTGATTAAATACCCTACACAATGAAAACCATCAATAATTATAGCCAGTGCGTAGTCACACAGAAGATGAGTTCCCCTCAGTGCTGTGCATTATATGCAGTTAGTAAATGCCTGCCCAGCTACTGAATCAGATGAAAAACCCAAAGTGAGCAAAACAGTTGTTGTGTTGAATCTTAGAGGCTGCCAATCTTGGCGCTGGCAGATCATAAGACAGTAATTCCAGAACAGAGTGATCTCCTCTAAGGATGCCCTGCTTTCTGGCCCTAGGATTTCAACCCTGGGGACAAACAACAAGAGCATTGTAACTGATTGTGATTTCTGCCATGGGGCATAAGTGGAGAGTCCATGAGAGAGCATATATGCTACCAGTGATTTTGGTGGTTCAGCATTTATGCAAATGTGTGAAGGTATTCATTGCTCTGTATGCTTTGACATCAGTGTTCAATGTAGATGTGTTTTTCAAGTGTGTAAGCATTTGGCCTTTAGATTAATTCCTCATATTGTACGTGAGCCATGAAGATAACCCAGTGAACCACAGATTATTACATAGTGATCCATATACATAGAGAAAGAGAATTATAGAAATACATAGATGTATACACATGTATAGCTGTGACTACTGTGCATATGTAAGATGATATGGAAAATATCCTCCAGTGCTAAATATATGCTACAGACTATTACATTTCAGGAACATTTTAAAAGCTTATTGAATTAAAGTGATTTTTTCATGTGTTGTAGTACTGTCAAATATGCCGAAAGGGAGATAATGAGGAACTTCTGCTTCTTTGTGATGGCTGTGACAAAGGCTGTCATACCTACTGCCATAGACCCAAGATTACTACTATACCTGATGGTGACTGGTTTTGCCCTGCCTGCATAGCCAAGGTAATATTAACCTTAAACATGAATTGAAATGTTTTTGAGTGCTTGAGTTCAGAGTTCTGTGCTTCTTCAGCAATTGGTGACAACCTGACAAACACCTGGAATGGAGCAGCGGTGTGCATCCCATGCAATGGTTTAGGTAACTGCTAGGGATGCCATCAAGTGCTGCAAGAGAAGAGTAAAATCTTAACACAGGTCTTGGCAAAGGGTATCATTTTCAGCTACTTTGTTTTTATCTGTAATTTTACATGTAAATGTGGTCTGCTACAGGTTTGGTATCACAAGCATTTTTTTTTCTATTTTTCCGTTCATTTTTAAAGCAAACTTGAACTAACTGCTGCCAGACAAAATGTTCAACGCAGACATGCTGTATGAAAATAAATCCATGTCTTACGTTGTTAGTGTATCACTCCCATCACTCGCATATAGTGTTAATCAAGGATACTTCTTCCAGACAACTCCTTTAAATGCTGTTATATAAGTAAAACCGGAGTTGCTATAACATTCTCTCTCTCTCTCTCTCTCTCTCTCTCTCTCTCTCTCTCTCTCTCT
>ML685793.1:4215174-4232753 GCA_007922175.1 Pelusios castaneus | reverse complement strand
TCTCTCTCTCTCTCTCTCTCTCTCTCTCTCTCTCTCTCTCTCTCTCTGTGTATTTCACAATGTTTAGTTAACAATCAATTTCCCTTTTGCTATATTCAGTCAGTTTACATTTAGTTTCCAGGGTGTTTCACATAGCAATAAGGGAGAGAAACCCTCTCTTTTAAAAAAGGAAAATGGAAATGTAAAACCACCAAAATTTGAGAATATGGTGAAAGGGAGAGTTCCAAAACTACTGGAATGCCCAAATTTTTAAAACTGAGTTTATTTTATACTCAGAGTATAAGGTGAGAAGGGACCATTAGATCAGCTCATTTTTGACCTTTTGTATATCACAACTTATTAAATTTCACTCTTACCCTGTGTTCAGCCCCAGAACTTGTATGACTAAAGCAATAACATGTGTTTGACTGAAGCATATCTTCCAGAAAGGCATGCAGTCTTGAACTGAAGTGGTAAAGTAATGGAGAATCTTCCACTTCCTTTTAATAGTGTCCCTTAAATGGTGCATTGCTATGGACAGTGTTACATTGTATTAGGAGCCCTGTACCTTTTATCATGGGTTTCCTTCCTGTCTCCCAAATTTACTGAAACTTTTGAATTTAAAGGAAGTCGGAAAATAAAGGTAAAACTTAGATAAGATTCCCAGATTTGCTGCTTTTGGGTCTAAAGTTCTGTAAAACCACCAGATTTATCATGATGTCTACTTCAGCCTGGATTGATTTACTGTTTAACTTAAAACTTAAACTAGGCAACTTACAGCTCATTGCAAGTTATTATAAATCTTTGTCTGCTTTATTATGAATGTTCACCCAACAAGTTTTATAAATATGAATGCCTGCAATACATTTACAAACTTAACATTACCCTATATAATGATATTACATTTATTTTGTATTAGGGAAACACTCTTATCTAAGATACTTCTTTGTGGCAACAGATGTTAAATGTTGACATTGACTAGCTACCTCTGTAGATTGATTCCAGATAAAATAACTGTTCCAGGAATATCAGTTTGACCAAGTCCAAATAGGGCTTACCCTGGCAAAACTGCCATTAACTTTATTCAAGGCATGACACTGTGAGGTGGAAAGTGATACGAATATGGCGCTGAGCACCCCTACCTTACATTAATTTAATTGTGAGTTGAGGGTACACAGCACCTTGTGTTCTGGTCATGAGTCTGTTCCCATGCCTCTCACATTGAATTTTCATCAGAAGGACCCTACAATGAGATCAGCATTAAGTCAGCATTTTGAAACAATTGCCACACAAAGATGTGTGAATGATACTAGAGGATACTAGAGAAGAAGAAAAAATAGAAACTATTGTGTGGTGATAGCATAGAAAAATCATAGTCCTATATAAACATTTTCTGTTTTTAAAGCTAAGGAATTCTGCCCCAGTTTTTTCCACATAGAATTCATTCACATTCTCTTACGTCTTATACAAATGGCCCCAAAATTTCAGCCCTTCCAGCTTTATCAGGACCAAAATGTTTAAGCAACATGTTTGCCATTCATGCCATAGATTGGAAAATGATATGTGCTGTAAGTAGTGAATTCTGCACAATCATACTCTGAAAAAAATGTACATTATATAGGTTTTTACATAACTAAAAGAAAACCATATATCCAAAGGGCCTCTAGGATCATTATTACTTGTATCCTGCTAGTGCAGCGGTTCTCAACCATTGTGTCGGGGACATATTACTGTGTCACCACACAGTGAGAAGTGTGTCATAGAGAGCCAGGGAGATGGCTGAATTTGGCCTTGGAGGGGTGAGCTGGGGTGTCCTGTGGGGTCGTAACCCACAAAAGGTTCAGAACCACTGCACTAGTGAATATAATACATACAGATGTGAACACTAGACCAGTGGTTTTCAAATGTTCCTCCTCGAGACTTAGTTGAAAAAAATTAATTTATGCCCATGACACAACAATTATATCTTTCAGCAATGCATTTCAGTCTTTTGGCGGTGGCAGCAGGAGGTGCCGCGACTCAGAACCTGAGGGTCTGTGACCCAATACTGGGTCCCGACCCATAGTCTGAAAACTAGACCACAAGTAGGGGGTTGAAAATGTAAAGCAGGATTTAACAAAACTAACACAAATGTTTAAAAAAATTGTGTTTTAAAATGTCAGTGAAATTGGTCTTGGGTTTGTTTAAACATTTTTTGTTACTATTTGCCCCCAAAACATAGTAGCATTGTGCTAGTACATGAGAAACAAGAAGCACAATTTATTACACGAAGATGAATGATGTGTATAAAGTCAACAAACAGTAAATATTATGAGATCTAAATATGGTTTTTTAAAAATCTTGTTTAAATTATCTGAGGTGTCATGCGTAACACATCAGAATTTTTAATACATAGATTTTGTTTTGGCAACGTCCCTTTTAATTCATTGATATTATTTTAATCTTAGAGGTTGACTGGAGAATAGTTGGTTGAAGCGGTTTAGGAGATCTTCACTATACTCTCTTTAGTAGCTTTCTTGACTTCCAGACTTTGGGAAATCTAGGGTGATGAATTAAAATGTCATCAGATTTTTTGGGACTAACAACACCCAAAGCCTGTTTATAGATTAATCAGAAAATATCTGTATAATGTTTAGTTGAGATTTTTCACTTGGACACATCCTTGAACCCTCTCTCTCCCCCTCATATCAATGAGGGGACGTTTTGGAGTTTATTGTCTCTGCCTAGGCAGCTAACTGGAACTTTATGGATGCAATCTATAAATCTGTTGATGTACACATATATGTAGACTTCCTTCACGGTCTTCCTTAGTTGCGTCTTAGCCACACTACACATATCTTATATATTTAACTCTTCTAAACTTCCTGCATGAAGCAATCAATTCCTTATCAACTGATCTTTTAAAAAAAAAAATCTTCCATAATTTTCATTGTCTTTCCAGTGGCTAGAAACAAATACAGTATTCCAGGTATGGCTGTACCAAAATCATTTAGAGGGAGACCATTACTTTTCCCTAGCCTTTTAATTTTTTTAATATGTAGTCTGAAATTGAATTGTCTTTTTTCTAGCCATATTGCAGTGTAAATGCATGTCTAATATATTGTCCACTATTACCATTATGTCTTTTTCAACATTACTGCTCTCCAGGTTTCTCATTTTCACAGAGTGTATGTATCTAGATTATTTGAATCCAAACGTATCCAAATTTTTCATTTTCTCAGACTAAATCTCATGGGGTTTTTTAAATCCATATTTTCTTATTTTTTCAGTCTAAATTTCTGTCCCCTCTATATTTTTATTCTTCCATGCTGGGATTTTCAAATCCTCACAATTTAGTTTTAGCTGTAAATTTAATGAGCATGCACTATTTTCTCTTCAATGTCAAAAATGAAGCTGTTAAAATAGAACTTATCCTAATATACTCCTTTACTTCCTCATCTTTACATATTATTGTTTAGTATTTATAACTGTTCACAACTACCATGACAATTCACAGTGGATATGTATTTGGTTTTACCTTTCCTCCAAGATTAAATCTGTTTTTTCAATTACGTTATAAGGTGGAGAGGATTGGAGCAGGAGAACTCTCCTGAAACTTTTAGAGCTTTTAAAGTACTCCAGTGGACTTTTGATTTAAGACTATAGCCAAGATTTTTCCAAAGAGACTGGCAATTTTTGTTTGCCTCAACTTGAATATGCTCATCTTTACGATAGCATAAAGCAGCCTGTTTTTTAGACCATGGTTGTTCAATATTTTCTAGAAATCAGGTGCCTTTATAGTGTCCTAAATTGGGGATCCAGAGTTCCCAGTTACTTCTGAAAATATTGTCATATGAATCTGGGCAGTCTGCACCCGTTTAGAGATCAAGAAGAATTAAATAACTTGTGGCAGTTGTGTTTTGATACTTTTTGTGTCAGACCTTCATGGATTTTCTGCTTATAAATTATACAAATTTCTTTGAATCTCATTTGGTTTTGTTATGTATTGGATTCTCTCTACTGTAGGCAAGTGGTCAAACCCTAAAAATAAAAAAACTTCAAATCAAAGGGAAAAAAAGTAATGAACAAAAGAGAGGCAGAAAACTGTCTTTAACAGGAGATACAGAGGATGAAGACTCTGCAACTACAAGTAGCTCTTTAAAAAGAGGAAAAACAGATCCCAAAAAAAGAAAAATGGATGAAAATATTTCTGTTAATCAATTAAAACAAGAAACCTTCACTCCTGTTAAGAAACCTAAAAGAGATGAGTCCAAGGACCTGGCTATATGCAGGTATTGTCTATCTTCTTTTGTTAGAACAATTACAGTCTACATATGGATAAGCATTTGTTTGAAGCCAGATAGTGACTGCTGCTCTTTTAATGCTTGTGTGGTTGAGAGCCCAGAGCCCTGTTTCCTGTGGGCCCACGCAGGAGGCAGCAATAATTTGACTGCAGCCATTGGAGAATAGAAGTGTGTGTGGTTGGGAGTACCAGCTAGAGCTACCTATTGCAAAACTTGTGTACTCATGAGAGCGTTGCTGGGTGGAGAGTGGCCACGAAATTCCCTGCCCTATTCTCCTGTGTGCTAAAAAGAGCTGACTGGAGAACACTGAAGTGAGAAGTGTTATCTACAACTTTCCAAAAGTGTAGCAAATCAGGATGCCCACTGCACGTCAAAGCAGCATTCTGCCCCACAAAGAGAGGGGCACTATACTGTGGTGAAAGGGTACTAAGGTCCACCTCGCCTCCCTCCCTTCTCCCCCCTGCCACCGGCAGGGCTTGTGCTTCATAATGGGGGAGCTGATCACCGAAATGCAGCCGCTGCTTCAACAGCCCATGGCTACTTACACCCATGTTAAAAAGGGGAGGAAACATGGGAACATGGCCTCATTGGCCCTGCATTCCAGCCCCCCCCCCCCCCCGGTTAGTTGACTGTCACTGGCAAATGGGATAATTAAGCCTTTAGACTGTTTTAGAAACTTAATACCACTTGTGTGATATGTGTAGAAGCAGATCGGCTGTGTTAAAAATCACCCAGTGGAAAATGTATATGGGTGGATTTCATTTTATTCTGTTTGGAAAAAATAATGTGAATTTCTTCCTGGAGAACTTTCTTTAAAGAAATATGAATAATAAACTGAGCATTGACAAGAAAGGTTACTTACTGAGTGCTCTCAGTGCATTAATCATGATACATGACAATACTACTCTGTTCCTCGTAAAGTTAATAGACTCACAACACAATGTGAATGTATATAACAGTGAACATCCTGTTGAAATGAGCCAACAGCTGAAGACATTGATTTATAACCTTATTTTATTCAGCATGATTCTGTCTGAATTGGAAACACATGACGATGCATGGCCTTTCCTACTTCCTGTAAACTTGAAACTTGTTCCTGGTTATAAGAAGGTTATTAAAAAACCTATGGACTTTTCCACCATAAGAGAGAAGCTAAGCAGTGGACAGTAAGTAAACGTATTGTATATTACATTTGTGAACATTCAGCAAAAAAGTTAAAAGGACACAATCAACTTGAAATCTACTCACTTTCAAGGAAAGAAGGAATTCAAAGTAATTTCAGATGTTGTTCATGCCATGGAGTCCCCCTGCTAATTTTTATGATTCTTTGAGTACTTGCTTATCTGCTTCCTCGTGTCCATTCCATGTTAGGGGTGTCTGTGCTGTTTGCACCAATGCCAGAGATGTTTCCTTCAGTGGTATCTGTTGGGCTGGCACTAATGCCCTCTGAAACTGTGTTCATGTGCTGATATAAGAGGTGCTGCCAGCTACATGTTCTCTAGTCCTTCTTACCACCTGTGATGGTTACTGGAATGACCCCTCTTGCTTCAGTAAGGCTTCTCCCCAGTGGTTTTTGGATTCTAGTTCTTAGTTGTTGTCTCAGTGTAATAGATATTGTAGTTAGTGGTCATGTAAATATCATTGAGGGATGCTTTTCACCCTAGGGGCTGAGCATTCTGGGCTTCAAACCTTGGAACTTCTGTGGCAAACCTACGCCTGTGAGCAACCTGCACTCCAGTTGCTTGAAGTGCTTGGGAGAAACTCATGTGAGGGACAAGTGCCAGATAAGTTGAGACTTTAGAGCCCGCTCTAAAAAGGAGAGAGAAATCAGATGCAAGTCTGTCCTAATGGAAGTCGCTCTCCGACCAGTTTCGGAGCCAAGCTGCTTTGCACTAAGAACTTGGGCTTCAGGACTAAGTGCTCCTCTAGCACCAAGCTCTTCCTGGCACTGTTCACTGTCTCTGGTACCAAGGATGGTACTTGTCAGGTTCTCTAGGTTCAGCCCAGTTCAGAGCAAGTGTGACAGATCTCGCCAGATCAGCAGCTGAGTGTGTTGCCGCAAATGAGCCTGCTGCCGAAAGAAACCCTTGGTGGCAAGGAGAGCTTTGATGCCAGGCTGAGGCCCCTTTAAGAGCTGCTACCAAAATTCCTAGCAGTAGCAGCTTCGTGTGGCATGGGGGGGGGGGGTTCTCCTTTAGAAGCCACTGCCACAAGTGGCTGTGGCGGCCAGTTTTTGCAGCAGCAGGGGCTGCTCCTGAAGACTCCCACCGCTGAAATTGCCCATGCTGGTTTTTCTCTAGCGGTGGGGGCTAGTTTAAATTGAGCCATCGGTGAAAGTGCTGCCACCAGAGGGAGCCCCAGCAGCAGTGGCTAAAGAGGAGGGGAGTGTCCCTGTGTCACTCATGGTTGGGGGTGCTCCCAACCGTGTCACAGCACTGGAGGGGTTGAGAACCCCTGTGCTAGGTAGTAGGATACCATCCACCAGAGCTACCTACATGGCCAAATGGAAACACTTTTCAATATGGGCATCTTAACGAGGTGTGTCTGGCTCATTCTTCACTGCAGGCTATCTTGGATTACTTGTTCCATTTAAAGCAACAAGGTCTGTTCTTACATCTATCAAGATACACTTAGCAGTGGTCTCAGCCCACCACAAGGCATTTCCTGTATGGGACTTGAACCTGGTTCTGTCAAGGCTCATGGGCCCCATTCAAACCCCTAGCTTCATACCCTCAACAGCTTCTCTTTTGGAAGGTAGCCTTTCTGGTGATGATCACTTCAGCCTGAAAGGTCGCTGAAATCATGGCCCTTGTGTCAGAACCATCATATATGGTACCCATGAAGGACAAGATCCAGCCGCACCATCTGCCAGCCTTCCTCTCAAAGGTGGTTTCACAATTTTATAGCAATCAGCTATTCTTCTTCCAGTCTTCTTCCTGAAGCCTCATAGAAATGCTGAAGAACAGCAGCTTCTCTCATTGGATGTTAGGCATGCTCTTGCCTTTTATATTTAGAGGACCAAACCCTTTCACAAATCCATGCAACTGTTTGTAGCAGTAGCAAGGATGAAAGGCCTTCCAGTGTCAGCCCAGAGGATCTTGTCCTGGATAACCTCCTGTATTCTAGCATGTTGCAAGCAATGTCCCACCTCTGGTCGTCTTAAACTCTCATTCCACAAGAGCTCTGGCCTCTTCAGCAGAGTTTCTCATGCATGTTCCAATCTAAGACGTAAGCAGGGCTACAACTTGGTTGTCAGTGCTTCCTTTTGCATCCTACAATGCCATCACCCAACAAGCCTGACACAATGCTGGGTTCAGAAGAGCAGTGTTGCAGTCAGTATGTCCATGAACTCTGAGCCCCTCAACTTAGGTATACTACTTGAGTCATCTAATGTGGAATGGATATAAGCAAGCGCTCGAAGAAGAAAAAACTATTACTATCCTTCCGTGAATGATGCTCTTTGGATGATGTATTATTCACGTCCATTCTGTGTTCCACCCTCCTTACTTCTCTGTTGGAGTTATCTGACGAGTAACTGAGAAGGTGCGTGGCCAGCAGTACCCCTTAAAGTGGTACATGAGCATGGGGCTCCAGAGGGTGCTAAAGCCAGCCCAACAGATACCATGGAAGAAACATTTCTGATGCATGGTGCATGTGATGTGAACACACCTAATGTGAAATGGACATGAACAATACATCTTGAAGAACAATAGTTATGGAAGGCTAGTAGTAACCATTTTTTCTTCACAACTTTTTTTTTTAATATAAATTTTTCTTTCTTCCCTGTTTCTATGTGAAATACCCTTTCAAACACCAGGAGGAAGATGGGGAAAAATTTCACAGAAGAAAACAGTAAAACTGACTGTTCACAAAATGCTCTTAGATGCACAAAGAAAATGAAAAATCAGTGTTTTGTTTTGTTTTAAAAGTCAGTTGTAGTAGTCTTTTGGGTTATGTGTGCGTTTTGGTTTATTGGTTTTTTCAAAATAGGAATTTTTTTTAATTTGATGTTGTCCTTTAAGTATTATTGTACACTAGTTATAATTCATTCCAAGGTACGTGGCTAAAGGGAAGCATGAAACGTTGCAACAAATGGTGATTAATCCTTTCATAGTTCTGAAGTTAAAACTATATCTTTTCTTTAAGAAATGTAAAATAAATAACAGGAACAAATTATTCACCCCTTCACCTCACCTTTTTTTCCTCATGGAAAGATCTCACCTGTCATTTTTCTCCAGTGTGCATCACTGCATTCTTGGGACCCCACACTGAAGCAACTTTCGGTCAAGAAGAAAGAGAGAGACTCTTATCAGAGTCCATTAACTCCATTCAAAACAGGCTGTGTTGGGTTTGCTAGGGTAATGCAAGGCACTCTCCCACATGTAGCTGAATTTGATCCTGTGACTGATCTAAATCAGGTGCAGGGACTCAAAGGAGAGAGGTCTGCGGGTGTGGGGAGGGTTCATTGGGAGCTCTGTGCTGGGGGGACTCCATGGGGTCCCTGTGGGGGGCTCTGCCTAGCCCGTCTCCTGCCCAGTCTTGGCCTGCAGCTGGGAGCTGGGCTGTGGCTACTCGCCTCCTCTCCAGGTTTGGGTATATATGCAGCTTTTTTTTTTTTTTTTTTTTTTTAAAAACCTTTTGAAACAATTGAATTTTATTTAAAAACCTAAAATCTTTTTTAAAAAATTAATTTCAATTAAACAATTATAATTCAATTAATCCATCATTAATTGATTAATTAAAATAAATTTGAATTCAATTAATTATTTTAAATTTAATTAAATAAACTGATGGTCCTTCAGGGTTTTAAAAATTATATTTTTGGCCCTCAAGCCAAAAAAGGTTGGGAACCACTGATTTATAATGTAAAAATTTAAGTGTGTTTGTTTGCTTACTCTGTCTTTCTGATGATATCACCATTTTGAATGGAAGTAATTCTAAAAAGTAAATGTGTGTTTTGTTCAGGCCAGGGTAATGGCAATGTTTAGAAGTATATATATATATATATATATATATATATATATATATAAAAAAATAAGAACAGTTTTTCTCTTCCATTAAAAATTAACAAATCTGTGTTAAGGTCCAGGCTCACTGATGAACATTTGCAAGCAACACTGAGATTGGTTTCATCTCAGGATATCAAACCTAATATTGATGCTCTGGTTGTTGCAAAACACTGCCAGCTAAGTGGCCAAAAATTAAATGACTGTCAAAATTAGCACTGACTTTTCACGTTACAGTTTCAAAACAGTTAATAAATTGACTTTTAATAGCATACTATATTACTCTTCATTTTTTACTATACTTTTTTATCATTGTATGAAAAGTTTTCAGTGACGCGGCCCTTGGCCAATATCATAGTCCTCATGTGACCCTCATGCTGATTTGAGTTTGAAACCCCTGGTTTAAACCCTGGTTTTTATTGGTTTAGCATGCATGTGCAATTTACAAATGCAAGCTGATAAATGGTACAATGCAAGTGTAACCTTTAGGTGGGCTAGAGTTTACCATACTTTGCCTTTCTCCCATGCCACATAGAAAATTTAACCCAATTCCTAAGTAGAAGCAGCTGGAAACCCAGGATTCAGTCTCCAAGGACTCACAACAAAGATTGTTCAGAGCAGATGAAAACAAAAAGTAATGAATTTTATTAAGCATTAACTTTATAAATCATATGATAAAAAAACAAAATATTGACTACTATATAAATCTATAACAAGATGTGGCTAATTTTGTGAACTCAAATTTACTATTTCATAACACATATAAAAAAGAAAAAAATGATTTTAAACAGAGCAGCCCCTCAGAAACACAATCAACTCAAGTGTCCCAATGTTCTGGTGGAGTTCACCTGCAACTGTCCCTACTACTACTTGATCTGGAACAGGCCTAGTGATTTATGAGATCTGGACCCTAATCCTGCACCACTGAAAGTTAATTGGAGGTTTGTCACTGACTTTTTCTAGTGCAGGGTTATTTCGTGCTAGTGAGGTCAGATCTGCAGGATATATAAACACAGAGGTGCAGTGACCCTTGTGTGCTTTCCTCATTGTTTGCAGCACCAGTCCAGTGGAAATGCAGAATTTCCATTGCTTAGCCTAGCTTAGAATTTGGCAGATTGTAAGATCAGTAAATGTAAAGCAAAACCTGCATATGCTAATTTATAATATTGCATTTAAATTCATTTTTGTTCAATAACATCCAATCTATTTTACTGAAGTTATCTAGGTGTTTGAGTTGGGACGTTATTTTTCTCTCTGCCTCACCCCTCATGCTTACAATCATAAAAATAAATGTAAAGCAATGCTTTTATATGTCCCAGTTACTCAATGGGTCGATCTCTTAGATAACATGTAGGGTATTGTCTACACAGCAAAGAAATACCCACAGCTGGTTTATGCCAGCTGACAAGGGCTCACGGGGCTTGGGCAGTCAGGCTACTATATTGCTGTTCAGACTTCCAGGCTCAGGATGGACCCTGAGCTCCGGGACCTTCTCAACCTGCAGATTTTTTCTTTGCTATGTGGAGAACCTGTGCTAGGCAAATCCTGCTGTACAGACTATTTGCACTGAAATTCAAGCTTTGTATGCTATCACAAGAAAAGGAATGGGATCTCTTTATTCCATTTAAAACAGGAAGTGATGCAGCCAAGGAAGGGAGACGTAAAATGGGAATAATTCCTTAATATTTTAACCAGAAAACTATTGAGGAAAGAGCGTTGTTTGAAAATTGGTCAATTCTAGTATAGACCTGGAATTCTCCCTTTCTGACTGTACTTTCTGCAAACATCATAATAATAATAAAATTTTTCTTCTTTACTCTGAAGACTATTTTCCTGAAATTACTTAATATTAAAATTAGAAATGTAGAAGTGTAACAAGTGGGATGTACAGTAGATACTGAATATTTTATGGTCATCCATAAATTAATTTGTACTTTTATACTCTCTTCTGATGGATGTAAGTTTTATTTTTTTTCCCATTTGAGTTTCAGTATTCCAAAAACCCTTATCCTCTCTGTTTTTTCAGGTACCCTAATCTTGAAGCATTTTCTCTAGACATCAGGCTTGTTTTTGACAACTGTGAAACTTTTAATGAAGATGATTCTGACATAGGCAGGGCTGGCCACAACATGAGGAAATATTTTGAAAAGAAATGGACAGAGATTTTTAAAGTGAGCTGAATTTATCAGAACTCATTTTTTTTCTTAAACAAGGACAAATGAGACCAGCAATGTGAACTGTATTTACATGAAAAGTGCAAGGCACATGCATAACTAATGACTGTTTTTTTTTTTTCTTAAAGAGAAGCATCATAGAAGAGTGATACTAATTCTAAAGGCTTCACTCCTACAGCAACCATGGCCCTTGGTTATTGGTTTGTGTGTTTTATCAAACTAATTTAGGTAGAACAGGGAAGCACACCCAAAGAATTTCAAAGAAAGGGGTGTTATAGTGCAATAGCAATTTAAAATATATCAAAACGCACTGAATATTCAACCACCAGAGCTCTACTTGGGGAAATGATTCTCTTTTTCCCTTTCAATAAATATCTATTTTTCATTTTTTTACTTTGTAGTTTATTTTTTAGTGAATGTATTTAATTTTATGAATTATTTATGATTAAACAGCATCCAGAATCTTCGTTTTCTGTGAAAAGGAAGAATTAGAAAAATTGCTTTAAATCTTGAAAATACAACAAGGAATGTTTTAAAATATAAAACAAAGCCAAGTAAAACTGTTTACACTGATGTGCTATAAAAGCACTAAAAATTAAAACTTTACTGTAGAGTTACAAGTACATTTATATATATATGTTGCTGCATCACTTGTGTAGTAAAATTGTATTTCAAGACAGTGAAGAAAATTTGACATATGTATATACTGTTCATTATTGTTTATATTGCGTCTTGTTTTAAATATGTATGATGTGTACATATTGTTTGCAGACATTATTGTTTATGCCTTAGAAGGACTGTAGCATTTTATTTTAGTCTTACAGTAATTATAGCTATACGGCTTGTACAGTAATTATCCTCTACCAACACTGTGGAGTCTCCTTAATCTTGGTAGTGCCTGCCTTTAAAACAGGGTGTAGGGGATATTAGTTTTCCATTTTTCTATTTTGTTATATAATTTCAAGCCACCATGGCTTCAGATTTAAGTATAATCATTTGTATCCACGTGAAATAAAATTGTGACAATTTCCTACGCACACAGTATTTTTTCATAGAAACATTTCCCTCCATTTGCCTTGCCACAGAAATAACAAAAGACATTTGTAACCACTGTGTTTTATCTACTGTGTGTTGTGGTGGCCTACTGGAGGCAGATAGATCAGAATTTTTTTTGTACGTATGTAAGAGTACTTGAAGTTTTATTTAAAACAAAAACGTTGTGGAAAAGGTAGCATTCTTTTTTTCCCCCCTTTTTTTTTAGGAGTATTATTTTTCACTAGTATGTGTGGCACGGATACAATAAAAGACTGTTTTGCAAACCAGTTTTTCTTGGTTATTTAGTACTCTAAAGATTTAGGTACAAAAGGAATACTGAAAAAAATTGGGATATTGATCTTCCCTATCTACTTCTTAGGGGTATGGAGACTGATTAATGTTTGTAATGGTGTAAAGTACGATATATAAAATAAGTAGATTTACAGATAAAAATGGTATATGAAAGCTAAATAGTTATTAGATATGCTTTATTGCAAATTGGAAAGACATATCTTTCTGCTTCAGTTCAGATCTGATTCACACTTGATCTATCAATCAGATCAAATATTTGTTTTCCAAAAAGTCAGTGGAAAAATAATTCAATTGTATTTAGCTGTGCTAGGACCCAAACATGAAATAAAATACAGTTGGAGTACAAAGAAGGAAAACAGATATGACAAGGCACTACAAAAAAGTTAAGCTTTAATTTAAGTAGCTAAAAAGTCTGTTCATTGATTCATCAGCCTCTGTGAGATTTGAGTTGTCTCTTAATTTTATAGTAGTAAATGTTTTATATTTTCTGTTGTCTGTGTTCTAATTTGCTTCATGTGTTACAAGGCCTACACTGAAAAAGCTGAAGAGACACAGGTTAGTAGTCTGTCAATAGTTTTACATCCCTTCAAGTTGCATTATCAGTGTTTTTGTGGGGTTTTTTGTTTTTGTTTTTTAAGTGCGGGTACACATATCTTGATAGTATATTTGAAAAATGCCTCTCCCACCCAACTTCTTCCACAGGGGGGGGGGAGGCGCTCCTTTCCCCTGCTGACACCACCCCCTAGCTGGGCAGTGGGGCCGGCAAGGGACAGGATTGGTGTGCTCTGTTCCCCTGCAGACTCCCGCCCCCACAGCTGGGCAGTAGGGCTGGCAAAAAAGGTGCTGGTACTCCATACCCCTGAGTACCATCACAGAAAAAGCACTATGTATTATCAAGTCATGTTGTCCTGGTAATGGCTTTTAAATAAATAGAGTTCCAACCCACTTATTTACTATGAAAAAGGTAACAAACCAACATGCCATTTTTCTATTTAATCTCAGATGATCCAAAAACTTGATCAGTGTGCCTACCATTCCATTCTTGTTAGGAAGGCTGTGAAGTGAAATTTACTAGAATCCTTTATCTGACTAGAGAGCAGGACTCTGGTAAATGTCACTGTAAGGTTTACATAGAACAGAGCAGGGCAGCCAAGCATGACAGGAAGGTTAATGGTAAGTGTGCTTTCCTGCTACCAAAAATGCAAGTAGTTAATCTTTTTTTCTTGCTAACTTTGAATGTCTCCCTTTAAAAATACATTGTTGTTTACTGGAGAGATTTTAGTGTGTGCTTGCTTTCCCTTTGAACAAAGGGAAGTTCAGGACTGCAAAGAAAATCTGTAGGCCTATTTAGCCTCAGCCTCTGATTGTATTTGGGGGTGGGGGTGGTATTTTGTTTTTGATTTTTTCCTAGAGCAAGTTGTAGAATTCCCACTAGCAGCAATTACCAAACTGTTGTCTGAGGACCAATTACTGATGGGCACCATAGAGCTGCCTGGCCACAAGATGATTTCATTTCCCTTTCCAGCTGCTTCTACAGGTACTTCTTTGCAAAGAGCCTGAATGCCTATAGAAGCAATTGGAAACAAAGAGGATCACACAGCCTAATCACACAAAATACATCACATTAAATATAGTACAAAATGTGTAAGCAGTTTCCTCATTCTTTTTTTGTGTGATTACTGCAGTTACCACAGTTATTAGACAGGGAGAGATGTTCTTCATAGTTGTGAATAGGAAAGATGTCTGAAGAACAACCATGCTGTGAAGAAGCAGTCGATAACTTCATAATGTGAACGTCTGCCCCAGGGGACTTTTTTTTTCATTCACAATTCATATATTTTTTTTGTTTAATAAAATGTTTTTGCCAGAAGACTAAGGATTAATGATGGAATCAGTCACTGCATAAGATGTGATAACTACAGGTGGAGGATGTTGTCTTCTGACCCATTACACAGCTGTCCTGCAGCAGTAATAAAGAGCATTCCATTTTTGGTCATGCAAACTTCTCTGCATGCCATCAGAATGGTTTCAAAATAAATTTAATAAAATACACATTAGTACACATTCTGAAATTTGTATGAGACCACAGGATGACTCATTTGCTTGTTTCAATTGTCCAAGACTATTAGAATGCGTGTCATGATGTAGGGCGCATTTTGACTGTCATAAAGATGATCGCAGTAAAGATGACTCTCCTCTTTGCAGCGGAGTCCAGCCAAATAAAATTATTAAAGGAGTAGGAGAAGAGGGGAAGCAACCTACTAGTTGCTCAGACTGTTAAAACTGGAACAGAACTATGTAATGAATGTACAGTGTGACTTAATGTTAGAAAAATCTTTTTTTAAATGGTGAAATAGTAAATTATAGAATTTTCTGAGTGAATCTACATGTATGATGTTATTTGTATTGTATTCATCCCTAGGATCCTCAGTCATGGACCAGGATCCCACTGTGCTAAGCACTGTGCAAACACATAGCAAAAAGGTGAATGCATGTATGTGCATATATGACAGACAGCCTTCTAGAGTTTTCTCAGCGTATATGGCTGTGTTTTAAAACCCATGGCAGCCAGACTCAAGAGTTCAGTGCTAAAAATAGTGTAAAGACTGCAGCTCTGAAATCCATCCTGTTTCCTGGACTCCCAAACCCAAGCTCCAGGCCTAGCCTAAATGTCTACGCAGCTATTTTTAGTGCTATAGCATCTGCCCAACTCTGTAAAG
The DNA here is from genome assembly GCA_007922175.1 of Pelusios castaneus. Classification (NCBI taxonomy): domain Eukaryota; kingdom Metazoa; phylum Chordata; order Testudines; family Pelomedusidae; genus Pelusios; species Pelusios castaneus. The sequence continues at coordinate 4,217,244 of ML685793.1, read as the reverse complement.
CTGGGTTTTAAAATGCAATGTAAATGTGCCCTTAATGATATCATTGGAACAGGACACTAGTAATCAAGACACAGTTATGTTACTGATTCACATTGTGATGTTAAGCACATCTTTTGTGCCTCAAACTTCCCTTTTGTAAAATAAAGGACATTAATACTTAGCTGTGTGAAGCACTTGGAGGAAATGTATCATTAATGTGAAGTATTAAAAAATAAGTATCTTAATGGCAGCTAATGAATTAAGATTGATAATCTATAAGAAAGGAGAGAAAACATGGAAGGGTATAATTAACATTCTGAGGAAGAAGGATTTAATTATCATTAAACTAAAAATTAGTTGTTTAGGTGCAAGTAATCACTACCTGGTTATATGTGTGGAAAAACGATTCCAAGACAAATTAGTAAAATACATAAATGCTGTAAAAGGGCCAATTTCCCAAAACAGTAAACAATTAGAGCAAAATTGTTGGGAGGAAAAATTAAACAGAAAAATGTGTATAATTGAGTTATTTGAGAACATTTTACTAAATGCCACTAAAGCCACAATTCTGTAATCATGAACAAAAATTACTTTGGCTAAAGAAAATGTCTTGGTGTAGAAGAAAAGTAAAAGCAGCACTTAAAAGGGAAAGTTATCAATGGATATTAATTAGAAGTTATTAAATGTGTAGACAGTTAATAAGGGAAGCTAAAAGTATCAATGAAAAATCCATGATCTGGGTAAAGGACAATTAGAAGGAATTTTTTAAGCTGTTGGGTACAAAAAGAAATGCATTGCTGAAGTAGTTGGGCTGTTTTAGATAATAAAGTTGTTTTAATATGCAGAAGAGTTCAATAAATATTTGTATTGTGAAAGTGTGGCTTATGTATTGATATTACAGTAACTATGAAATACTTTCTATTCCAGTTGTACCTAGGGATGATGTGAAAAAGTATTGGTTAAACATATTTAAATAGGCAGGACTAAATTTGTGCCCAAGCATTTTAAACATATTGACTGAGGAAATTTTTGTGCCATTTACAATTATTGTCAATAAACAGAAAATTAGGGAAATTCCAGAAGACTGGGGGAAAAAACATATTAGCAAAATACTGGCTCTTTAAAAAAAGGTAAGTGGAATGACCTCAGTAAGCTTAGTTCAGTTATCCTGATGTCAATTGTGTGCAAAATCATGGAACAGCCAATAAGAGATTTAATTGAAGAATTAAAGATTGTGAGCATCATTAATGCCAAAACACATGATTTTATTAAAAACAGATTTACTAAAAGAGCAAGCAGAATGTTTTATGATGTGACTACAAGTTTGGGGGCAACTTGGTAAACTAAAGAACTCATGTAATTCTTACTGTACAGTCATCATCAAATAGGGCTGCTTCCAGAAGACCCAGGAACTGTTCTTAGCTCAATATTTTGAAATATATCAGTGGTCTGGAAAAAATGCAAAGTTACCAGTGATAGTTTGTGCATGATGCAAAGGAAATTGGAAGGTAAATAAGGGCAAGTGTGTTATTGGGCTTGCTTATGTAAAATGGTTTTGTCAAACCTGCATTTTAACATTATCATACATGTAGGAATAAAGAATGTAGTTGAGACTGTATCCTGGAAAATAGTCACAAAACAAGTCATCCAGGATAGCTAATTGAACGTGAGCTTCCAGAGCACTGCTTTGCTATTTAAATGGGAATAGAGCACAGAAATAGGGAGGGTACCCTACTGCACTCAGCTCTTCTAATGTTCACATTTTAACAAGGATTTAAAAAACTGGAAAGGTTTCAGAGAAAAACTGCACCTGTGATTCGGGGCATGGAAGATGTACCTTTCAGTGAGAGACTTGATTACAACAGACAACAGAGTCCTGTGGCACTTTTAAAGACTAACAGATTTATTTATCGCATGAGCTTTCGTGGGAGAAAATCCCACTTAGTCAGACGCTTTGAAGATAGGAAACTTACAGAACGGGAGGAAATTAAATGCAGGGGAGTGTATGACATAGCATCAGGTCAGGCTGTAACAGCAAATCAAAATAGGTGTTAGGATTCAAAACACTGGGGAACAGCACATAGAGGAGGG
>ML685793.1:4153668-4214774 GCA_007922175.1 Pelusios castaneus | reverse complement strand
AAAGTGCCCCAGGACTCTCTTGTCTTCCTACAATAGACTAACACGGCTACCCCTTTGGAACTTGATTACAACAATTTATAGCTACCACACAAACTATGGAGTGAAGAGTTTACAGGTTATAAAACAGCTTTTTAATGCGGGAGGCAATGGCGTACAGGATCCAAGCAGTGAAGGCTACACTAGGCAGACAACTCCAACCTAGAGCTAAGGCGTTTTTAACCTGAAGATAACTAACCCTGGGAACAATTAAGGGAAGTGGGAAATTGTCAGTAGTCCTCAAACTGCGCTTGCCCAGAGAGGCATGAAATGTGTCAAGGGCGCTGTGTGTGGTGGGTTTTTTGTTTTTAACTAATATAACAAAGCTCTGGCTACCAGCCCCGGCTGTCTGGTGCAGTAGGGCTGTGACAATCGGGGGGGCAGGGACCAAGTAGACAGCTCAATGGGAGGCCGCCCGGGTCACGTCTCTCCGCCCTCCCCAGGAAGCAACTCAAGCTCTTCCTACGAGCCCGGCTGGATGCAGGCCCTTCTCTCCCGCCCCGCGGGCAGCGCGGCACCGCAGGGAAGGCGGCGCTAAGTCCGCCGTGGACCATGCTACTGACCAACCCGCTTGTCCCTGCCCCCTTGCTGCTGGCCAATGACAGGGCGGCCCGCGACACGCGCTGGGTGCCAGACGACAGCTCTGCGTAACACCGTGACGTAACGGCACAGCGCTACCCAGAGGGGGCGGAGTTAACTCCATGACGGCCCCCCCTTCTGGCCGGGGTGCGGATGGTCGCGCTGAGCAGCCGCTGGGCGGGGAGCTGCTCTTACCTCACTCGCCCGGGCCCCGGGACTGGCTAATGGGGGGAGACAGCGATGGCTCAGTCTCTGCCCCACCCCCCCGATAGGGGCCGGGGTCACGTGGGCACAGGTGAGTCGGAAGGGAACGGCCTCTCCTGTCCTCAACCTGGGAGGGCGGGGCCGCGTCACGTGACCGGTAATAGCCAGTCCAGCCGGGGACGTGGCGCCGCCGAGACAGGTGGGGAAGGTGCCGTGGCGGCCACTGTGTCCGCAGCTGGCGGGGGGAGGAGCGGGGGTCTGGGGTCCCTCGAGCCGGGCTGCGCTGCTGTCGGGTGGCTCCTAACCCCGCAGCCTGTCATCCAGGCGGCCCGCGGCCCTGGCGCTGCCCGCCCTTGCGCCGCGTCTCTGCCGGGGCGATTGGACTTGTGGGCCCAGGTGAGCCGGAGCCCGCCGCATCCCCCCGCCGTTGGCCGCACACAGAGGCCGGGCCGAGCCTCTCGCCGGAAAAGGCGAACCAGAGCCCGGCTGCCTTGTGTGTTCAGCGCGGCCAGAGCAGGTCTGCTCCCTCCCCAGCCCCAGCCCATTTCTCCTGCCTTTATAGTCCCGCTGTGTCTGCTCCATGCCCCTCCGCCAGGGACCGGTGTCTTTCCTGCTCCCCTGGCGTTTTCTGTTGAGCCTTAGGTGTCTCCGCTCTGCCCTCGGGCTGTCCGCTAGTGTTTCTCAACCTTAATGGACGCCTGAAGGCTTTAATTACTTTACCCGGCACACCTGATGAAACCTTTCTCAGAAAAGTGGGTGTATTGTCTCTGTAATGATTATAATCTATGCATGTTATGTGTTCCTGGGAAAAGGATTCAGGAAACCTAATTAAATACACTTTTACAAGTTTATTTCTTGTTCGGGTAAGGTTTGTCCAAGTCTTACTAAGTGGAAATTATGTCCAAGCAATTTCAATGGCAGTGGAAGGAAATTTAAAATGCCCCAGCTTCAGCAAAGTGGTGGCAGGCACTGATGTGCACCTGGAAGCTTTCCTGCCTGTGGGGCATTTTAAATCACCCGGGCACTTGTTGGGTCACTGTGTTGCTCCTTCCTTCTTCCCCATTTAGCCCCTCCCCCTCCCGTCCAGCAGAGGCTGCTTTTGCGGTAGGCGAAGCAGTTGGATGCCTAGGGCACCATCTCCTGCTTCACCTACCCCAAAAGACACATCTGCCTTGATCGGCAGCAGGAGGAGGAGCTGGCCCAGGGGGCTGGGGCCACTTAGGGGGAGTTGGGGCCAGAGGGGAGGGTCCAGCTCGGGTGGCGGGAGGGGAGTCAAGCAGGGGGCTAGGGCTATAGATGGATCCTCATGCAGGCTTATAGGGGGCCCCCATAGTCAAAGGCCGCCTCTGCTGTCCAGACAGGGAGAGGTGGGGTCGGTCATGGAACACCGCTCTGTCTGCAGAGCACTCCGTTCCACAGAACACCAGTTGAGAAACACTGGGCTAGAGCATTTGAGATTTTATGAACATCAGTTTACACACCAATGGCCCAAGTAATAGTTATTGCTAAGTTCCTCTGAGCTGGTTAGTCCAGAATGAAAGGACAACAAAACAGCAATATGGTCCCACTGTGCTGGGAGCGTGCACAGCACAGGAAGGAAATATTAGCACCTGCATGGCCCAAGAAGCAAAATCTGTGAAGCCATCTCTGGTTTTGCACTTCACTATCCTCAAGAGGCCTTTGTGTCAGCTGTTGTTCTGTGGATGAGATGTTCTTAACTGTCATATGACCCTGCTCAACCTAAGTAATGTAGTCCTCAAAGCTACTTTTATCCATTCTGGAGCCCGAACTGGTCTCCGTGTCCCCTGAGTAGGAGAGGTATAAACATTTTTCTTTCTTTCCCATAGCCAGTTCTAGTACTGGCACAGACATGCATTTCCAAGAGGTTCTGATTCTCTCAGAAACTCAAACCAGTTTTATGGAGATGGAATTTTTTTTTACTCCAGTGGCATTATTTGTGATTTATACCAGCATGAGAGCAGGATCTTAATCTAAATGGTAGAACAACAGATTCCAGTGGCACTTTTAAAGACTAACATTTATTTATTGCATGAGCTTTCGTGGGAGAAAATCCCACTTCGTCAGATGCTTTGAAGACTGTTGTTTTTCTGCAATAGACTAACATGGCTATCCATTTGGAACTAGTCTAAATGGTAGAAACACTTGTGCAGGTTAGCAATGGCCCTAACTCCAGCTGTTGGTAGCACCAGTGTAACTGTTTAGAAGAATCATTAGGATCAGTTTGAGGGATCCATTGGGAGTTTGGCTGAATTTGCAATTCCGCAGGATCAGGTTATTGAGGAAGAAATAATAAGGTTGAGGGAAAGAGGCATCTTTTGATTAGAAGAGGATGGTCTTGGACAGATGTGGAGTGTGGAAGAAGACTTGTAAAGTTTCAGTCCAAATCCAGATTGGTTCTTTTGAGTTACAGCACTAAATATAACGTTGTCCAAACTATGCAGTGTATTTTACTGGGGAGATCCACGTACACTGATTTAAAAGCCAAAGACATTGGTACCATTTTTCAATGGCGTATATTTTAATAAATGCTGTTGACTTGCAAGATATACTTTATTGCTGGAATAATACATTTTTCTCCATGTTAAGTGTCCAAGCAGTTCCAACTGGTGGCCAGATACCTGCTTCTTTATTAGTTTTTGCCACTGATCATTTTAAAACTGATCCTTTGGAAGAGTAAAAAAGGTGGTACAGAGACATCAAGTAGGAGATGTCAGTTTAAAAAACAACAAACTGTTTGAACCACTAAAATGAGCCTGATGTATGGTTAGAAAACATTTTGTATTAGGATATTGATACAGGTGTAACTTCGGGCCTGATCTTGCAGGTGTTGACTAATCTCAACTCTCCCTGACATCACATGGTTTGAGAGAGCTCAGAATCTTATGTGATTGAGTTCATGGTGGATAAAGAGAGTGTGTGGCTGCAGTAAATTTATAACCACTGGCTTTTGTATTACTCCCTTAAATGTTTTGTTCACATTTTATTGCAAAAAACTCTGGACATATTAGGCCTAAATCTGATCTCATATATCCTTCTGTAACATCAATGACTTCAATAAATGAGCTCAGAAACTGGGAGAGTATAAAAATCATCAGTGTTAATATCACCAAGATTTTCAACAGCGACTGCAAAATAGGCTTATTTAAGGCTCTCAAGTTGGGCAGAGAAAAACCAAGATGCTGAAAATCACTAGCCACTTTTGAAAAATTTGGGCATAATATGATTTTTTTCAGTGAACTAAGAAAACTTAAATAAGATAAACATAAGAAGCCAAGTCAACTAATATATTAACCCCCCCCCCCCCCCCAAAAAAAAAAATTACAGCCCTAATATCCTCAAAACTGCTTGGGCCCATTAAATTCAAGACCTTATACTGTTTCCCTTTAAATTAGTTTGTAAATTACTTGGAATAGAGACTGATTCTTACTTTATGCACTACTTAGCAGAATGAGGTCCTAATCCTAATTGGGTTTTGTAGGCAGAATGGTATATAAGTAATAAAAAGTAAACTACAAAAGGTTAACTCAACACAGCCTGCAGGACTTTGACTTTTTAAACTTGTATCTCTGTCCCATAAAGTAAAAAGTATTTCTTCTCAACATACTGTATGTGATCAGCTTCTTTTACAGTGCCCATTTGCCCTATTAAGTTAGTTGGTTGATACATCCGTAGTCAGATGAATGTCAGCAAAGAAGACTATGAAACTACTTTGTGCTGAAAATTAGTAGGTTGCTAAGAGTATTTTTGGGGTAGTCTTAGACTAATTTCCTTCTTTTCCTTTTAAAAAAAAACCATATGAGCTCAGCTGTCGTATTTATTTCAAAATGTAGCTTTTACTGTACAAGTTTAAATTTTCACCCTGTAAATTATCTTATAAAGACTTGATCATGTTCCTGTTGAAGTCAGTGGCATAGCTCCCATTGATTTTAGTGGAGGCAAAAATGAACTTTGAATGAAAATAAACTGCTGCTTGAAATGGATCATTTTCTATTCATCTTTTTTTAGTGAGATAGCTAGTTGAATGGAAGCAACCCTTATGTAATTTTTAAAGTAGAAGAACTAAGATGAATGCATTAACTATATTAACTTTTTAAATTCTTTTTTTATTTCAGGCAACTTGGTTTAAAGCAAATAAAATGGTGAAACTAATTCACACCTTAGCTGATCACAGGGATGATGTCAACTACTGTGCCTTCTCCTCTTCTTTCTTGGCTACTTGCTCCCTGGACAAAACAATCCGCCTCTATTCTTTGAACAACTTTACTGAACTTCCCTACTCACCATTAAAAGGTCACACTTATGCTGTCCACTGCTGCTGCTTTTCTTCTTCAGGACACATTTTAGCTTCATGTTCAACAGATGGGACCACTGTGCTGTGGAATACTCAAAGTGGTCAGAGGCAAGCAGTGCTGGAGCAACCCCGTGGCAGCCCTGTCAGAGTCTGTCGATTTTCACCTGACTCCACGTACCTAGTTTCTGGTGCAGCTGATGGTAGCATCGTTCTTTGGAATGTACAGTCATTGAAATTATACAGGTAAGTACGAGGTATTTCTGAGAGTAACTGAGAAGGTATGTTGGAAAACATTCTTATGGCGTGATCATCAGAGGTGCTGAGCTCCTACTGACTTCAATGAGAACTGTAGTTGTCAGCACCTCTCGGGGTCAAGTCTTCAGGCCTTATTTATACTGGCAAAAATATAATTCACTTGTATCGCTACTCCACTCGTGGTATAGTCATGGTGGAAATTGTACTATGCAATGTATCCATGCTCTATAGTCTACAATGTAGATTATCCATATTTACAGTACATCATATTGTATTGTGGACACGGATGGTGCATTTTTACTACTACATAGTTTAAGACAGGAAATAGGAAATTGGGTCCATAGAGGTATGGAAGAAGGGGAATTAAAAAGGATAAAATCTCAATATTTCAAATGCAACAGCTATGTTTTGTTAGTATAAAAAATTAGAGCAGTTATGCAGTGTTTCATTTAACTGTTGTTTTTGCTTAGTTCTTCTAGGTCCAAATCCTGAATCCTTTGAGATCAGGACTTGTTTATTGCATAAACAAATCTCTTCGGTCAAATTGGTTTATGGCAGCTGGGGAAGGGCCACTGAGACTATAAATTGGGGCTGCATCAGATTTGAACAATGACATATTTAATATTTTACATTTAGTTTAAAAATAATAATCAAAATTCCTTTAGCTTATACATTAGTGTATTGTCCTAAGTTAGTATTTTATTCATTTTTGTACCTTTTTTACTCTCAAAATAGTATATGCCTTAAGAAATGTATACTTGGGTGTTACCCCTTTTGTATTTTACATACATACTTCAGATTAAAATCTAGTTCTAAATATACAGAGTGTAAATGGTATGATATAAAATATTACAGATTATTATACAAATGAAGCTAGAAAAGGTTACTTTGTAAGCAATATATTTAAAATGTCCACTAGTTATCATCTTTTTCATCTATCTTTTGCATATAGAATAGTGTTCCATTTTTATGTGTGTGGATTAATGTTGATTTATTTAGTGTTGAAATGTTACAATCCTTTTCAAAAGTGAAACCCCAGATGTATGGCCTTCACAGGCTGGCTATCCCTCCCAATTACAGATGACAGAAATATATACTGAAAACATACACTGAAGTCAACTTGAGATGTGGGGACAGGATTCGGCAAGCTATTCAGTAGAGAATTATTTACAAAAATAATTATGGGAAATGTCTTGGTTTGTTTTTTTAATTTTCTTTCACGTTTACAGTCAATTATACTTTTTATTAAATTTTTTTGAGGATTTATCCAGTTTGTCTGTAGATATTGATAATTAAACTCTCTGGGGCAAATCCTGTAGTCTGCGCTTCAGGAAAATATTATTTGAATTTGGAGAAGGATTGCAAATTTTGACCCTGAAGTTAGAAATGCAATAAAAGCTTCACTTCATCATCATCCTGAGTAGTTTTTCCTGTTTTAGTACTAGAAAGGCCTGACGGTTAAGCAAAAATGTTAGGACTTTTATGAAGCAACGGATACTTGGGGAACATTTAATTAACGTTCTGCTTTTTCTGGACATCAGCATGAGTGACTAGGGCTTGTGAAGGCAAAACCTGTCTTTTTAAATTTTGTAAAGTGTTACTGTGTGAGTGGATGGGCTTCCTGTTGCCTTCATATTGATGCATACACGGGGTTGAAGGGGGGAGGGGGGGAGGGTGTGTGTGTTGGGGAGGCGGGTTTTAAATTGCATATAACAGAAAAATCTGGAATATCAAATCTGATTTTGCTCAGAGGATCAGAGAGAGGTCTCAGACTGTATTTATTGTGAGGACTGAAGGATGACGATGTTGAATTCTTAGTAAAAGTTTACTTTATCCAGAATGTTAATTAGTCATTGAGATTATGTGAATGTTAACAAAAACAGTTTAAAACATTATCACTAAAAATATTTTTCCCTCTCAACTACTTTCATTCTCTTAGCATATGTGATGTCAGCATGGTACTTTCTCCTTTTGTCAGTGTTTTCCAGGATGAATTGATAATGTAAAGAGCAATCAGAACAATTTAAAGTTTTAAAAAAAAAATAAATCCTTTGTAGGCTGCTTTGACAAATTATAAAAAAGCAAAAAGAGGACAAAAGCCTCACTTTTTTGACTTTACAGATTTAACTTTAAGGCCTGGATGGCAAACTGCTTTTGTGCGAGTTTTATTGCACCTACTTTGTGTATGTAATTGCATTCTCAAACCGAGCGCTGGCATGCACAGTTGAGTGCACAAAAATGCACATCAATTTCAGCCCTCCGCTTTATAAAAATGAGCCTAATATTTACTGTTAAAAATTTCAAAGAAACAAAGTTTATAGAAAAAAACAGTTGAAAATAATGTCTTCATTTAATTACCTACCCAATACAAAGTCTATGGTTCTTTGTTTCTCCTGCAACACTTGATATACTAATGTTTCAAGCAGAGTAGGGGAACGAATGCCCCTCCTATCCTATTTGAGATGTCATTAACTGCTCCAAGAGTCTGAATGGATTATCTTTCAGTTTATCTTCAGCACGCTTACCTTAACTTCACAGTCTTGTGAAGATGCTACTGGAGTGCAAATTAGTAGTATTCATTATTTTATTTTTAAACCTGCATAGCTGGAAGCCCAAATGTAGTTTTCTTAAGCCGGTTGGTAGCCTTAATTATCAACACATTGCTTTGCCTTGAAATGCTGTGTAACTGATTTGCATCTATTGTGATAGCTACATTGGTATCTCAGGGAAACATGAGCATTTGCAAAGAAACAACTGTTCACTAGACTAAGGGTTCTCAAAAAGTGTTTCCCCTGACACCTCTTTGAAAATATTTCAGGCTGCGATGACCCCCGTCCCTCAAAAAGGTGTCATCTCTCATGCCATGCCACCCACCACGCTCTGCTACCTTTACTTTTGCACTTCTTCCAAGCACTTGGCCAGTAGCCACTGTTCTACGGCCACACAGCTCTGAAGGGCTTTGGTTGTCAGCCATGCATGCTTGCAACCACCCCCTCCCACATAAGAACCTTGCAACCCCTTGCGGGGTTCCGAGCCCCAGTTTGAGAACCCCTGCACTGAAGGAAGGGTATCACACTTTTAGTTGGCATTGAGGAAATGAATGGCAATTGGAAAGAGGGGAAAAAGAAGTGTGTTTGTGTTAGTATTCATGATGTTATGGTTAAGGATGTCATATGGAGAAAGTGTTCCTTCCAGGTAAGCGTATCTAGCTTAGTGCAGCTCTTATGGCTATGTTTAGAGAAGAAAGCTACATTCCATTTATTTATTAATTTATTTTTGTAAAACCACAAGAGGTAGCTAACTCTTGGCACTTCTGACAATAAATAAAATTAAAACTGCTATCCACAAAGAAATCCAACTGCTCCCCAACACAATAAAAATATAGCACACATCAGTGGTTCCCAACCTGTGTTCCGGGGCCCAAAACTGGCCCTCTGGGGCTTTCCAAATGGCCCTTGGCTCTCCTCCTGCTAGCTGCAGAGTGGAGTCACCGCCTAAGGAACCAGTTTCCAGAGGGGTAGCCGTGTTAGTCTGTGTACAGCAAGAACAACGAGAGTCCTGTGGCACCTTATAGACTAACATAAGCTTTCATGGGCTATAACCCTGATGCATCTGACGAAGTGGGTTATAGCCCACGAAAGTATATGCCGAAGAAAATCTGTTAGTCTATAAGGTGCCACAGGACTCTTGTTGTTTTATTAAGGAACCAGTGCGTTTCTGCAGGGCTAAACAACTGCTGCAGGCTCCTTGCTGCAGCCAAAGGGTTAGGAGACAAGCGCTCCCATCTCCCTGGCTTCAGCAGGCAGCACAGTGAAGCACTCTGCCTAGATCCATAGGTGCTGGGTTCCTTGCTGGAGGAAGGGGAGGGGAACACTGATCTTCCGTCCCCCTGGCTGCAGAAGGGAACCACTGCCTAGGGACCCAGATAGGGTGTGCAGAGCTACAGGTTTCCCTGCTGCAGCCAGGGAAATGGGAGATCAGTGAGCAAGGAGGCAAACTGCTTTTCAGGGGGGGTCCTGCTGGTGGAGGCTGGTGGCCCTTCAAAGCTGTAAAAATATCTGTGGCCCTCAGCCAAAAAGGGAACCACTGGCATACATGGATCAAATGAATTTTGTCTCATGGGGTAGAATTGTTGCATCTGGTCTACCATTTTCCTACTTCAGAGCTTGACCTAGAGACCACTGAAGCCAATGAGAGATTTTTCATTGGGCTTTGGATCAGGCATGCCCACTGAATGTGGCGAATTGATATGACGCTCCACTAATTGTCAGATACTGGCTGGACATAAGAAAGAAGGCACAACAAACCTGAATATCCATTGTAAACTCCTATTTTGCTAGAGAGGGGGTTTGTTTGTTTTTTTAAGGAAGTTGTTCAAATTTGTTCCTGTCTAAAACTTGGCATACAAAATCTCAGCCTGAGAATAATTAAAAATAAATCCTGACTGACTTTGTTAAAAGGTTAAAGATAGAAACCAGGTAGCATTTTCTTCTTGCATTTCTGTTCAGAAATAGCCCCCATGTCCTAAACTGGAAAGTATTACTTTCTTAAACTACAGCATAGAGTGTGGATCTGAGCTTGAGTTTGGGGGGAAATAAAACCCAGATCAGATAGATTGTAACTTATATAGTTTATAAGTGTGATTTTCTGTTTATGTATATTTGTCTCTTCTCATGGTTGCATGTTTGTCTTTGACTTAGATAAGCGTCTGAGTTGTAATTTGCTCAGGATTCTGCTCTTTGGAATGTTAAATCTATGAGGGTGGGCTTTAGCTCAGGGCTCATTTTATTACTGAATCAGTATATTGCCTTGGGGTAATAGCTCTCATTCTTGTTCTGTGGTCAGAGAGCAAATCCTTATGCATGTTTTATACATGTGCTTATTTTACATAGTTGTCATCTTTTCCTTTTATAATGCTTTTTAAGCTCTGTATTTTGAAACCATTCAGTTTTTCATTATTTTTCTGTATTATACTGCAGTTAGAGATCAGAATTTCAGAGCATTACATTCCCTAACCTCAGTCTTTTATTCTCTTGCTTTTCAGATCCGGCAGTGTTAAGGATGGCTCCTTGGTGGCATGTGCATTTTCTCCTAATGGAAATTTCTTTGTCACTGGATCATCCTGTGGAGATTTAACCATTTGGGATGATAAAATGAGGTGCTTGTATAATGAAAAAGCACATGATCTTGGCATCACCTGCTGTGATTTTTCTTCACAGGCAGTTTCTGGTTAGTTACTTCAATATTTTAAATAAATCCTTTTTCATATTATATTTTTCCTCCAGCACTTGCTTTTATTCATATCCTTTTTTTCATCAGCGCTCAGGACTGAATAACAACAAAAAGTTTTCTTGATGCTTCAGACTACTTCCAGTGCCCTTCAATTACCCTTGTGCTGGAGCTGATGAAGAAATGTTCTAGGAATCTAGGTGGTTGTATACTTAGTAGTTTGTGTAGGACAAGCTTATTGAACACACCAAGGGTTCTTTGAATTCCTCTGTGTCCTGCATACCCACACACGCTCCCTGTGTACCACTCTCCCATCCCCCTCTTTTCCAGGAATTCCCTGCATCTGGCCCCAAATTCCCTGCTGCTAGGGATTCTGTGTGTCCCTCAGCCTCCCATGAGCAGGATTCCACATTCTCATTTCCCATATCTGTGGCTTTTCATGCATGGTTGTTCTGGGGCAATAGGCACAAGAAAATGTGGGTTTTTGTGTTCCTACTTACTACGTGAAGTGATAGTGGTCCTCATCCCCTTCTAAGGAGAAGCAGAGGTGGCAGCAGGAAGTTCCTGCCTCACTGGTGTTTACCTCCGAAGCCAGATGCATCACTTGAGGTGGTGAATAGGCTAGGACAAGGATCTGCAACCTACAACTCCTGAGCTGCATGCGGCTCTTTGGCTGCTCTCTTGCGGCTCCAGGCTTCGGCCCCCACCACCAGGGGACCCTGTCCTGGTTCCAGACTCTACCCTTCTCCCCATCCCCAGCCAGCGGACCGTGCAGCAGGCACCCTGGCCCAGCTCCCCCCATCAGGAAGCTACACACATTGCAACTCTCAAAACACTTGGTTATTGAAGGTTTTCTTTTTAATGGCTCTTCCTACCTTTTAGATTGCCGACCACTTGTAGGACGACTACCTCTGCCACGCACAGATTTCTCGACTGGAGAGGTGTTGGTGACATAATGACAGGGGTCAACAAAATTGTCTCACAGCTAGGTGCCAGCTTCAAAACAAGGCGCCTAGCTTGGATGTCCTCTGTCACCAAAACTCCCCCCCACCCCACTCAGCCACATAAATGCTGCTGAATCCCTAAAGGAGCCAGCAATTTTATTTATTGTCACCAGAGGGCGCTCCTCCGCTACATTTTTCCTAGGCTGCCTAGCTCTGCAGCGAAAATGCAGTGGAGAAGCGCCCTCTAGTGACTAAAAGTAAAACAGCTAGCTCCTAAATTAAAAACAAAAACCACAGCTGGCTCCTAGGCACCAGCCTGCAACTTTTAGTTGCCATGATGCCCTGGCGCCTGGGTTCTGTTGAACCCTGCATAATGAGTCCTATTAACACCCCACTGAAATATATGGGGCCATTCAAACTTCTTAGCATTATTGTGTCAAGCTAACTACAGATTTAGGCAGACACCACTACATCTATTATGCTATGATCACATTTTTCAAGCTTTTGTTCATAAGCATGAGGGATAGAAACGTAAAAAAAAAAAAAAAAAAAAAAAAAAAAACCCAGAATCTGAGATTGTGACATATGAGGAGCTGGGGCATAAGCATGGGCTTACATTGAGAAAGGCAGTTCTACACTGATTTTCATTCAGTTCATTTTTGCAAGGTTATCTTTGGAATGGCAGTAACTAGAAACTAAAATGTGAATAAGATCTAAATTGATATCTTGTACTCCTACACTTGTCAGGGAAAGCGTTGTGCTTGCTTTAAGGTAGTTAGTTTTTCAGTCCCATCCCAAACCAGGATTTATTGCATCAATTATGAGGGAAGGCCATGAAGAGATGTGCAGTATCATTGTGTGAACATTGTTTAGTGGCTGTAACGGTACTTATCTAACCAGCAGAAATTCACAAATAGAAATGAATGAGGATTCAGAAGAATGACAAACAACGATGCTCTTATGTTCAAAAGTGTCTGCTAGGTTGAAAGGCTAACATAGATTAGTGGACATTTTTGTTTATAAATGGTGGTATTAAAAACTTATTTCATAAAGAACTAGAAAATCACAGAAATAATTGTTTTTGTGGAGGGCCACAGTATCAAACAGGAGCCTTAGTTTCAGTGACAATAATTTATTAGTATATAATCTGTTTTAATAATCTCATCAATTTTTATTTCAGCTTTTTAGATCTATTTATGAAGCCAACGTCCATTAACTTTTTCTGTGACCTTTCAGAGTAGTGGTAAATAAAATTGTGTGTTCAGAATTCACAAAAATGCCAGGCACTGTTTTTGTTGAAATATCAATTAGAATTTTTAAAAATGCCAAAGAATCATGATTCTAAAGTAAGCATGTATGACTTCCAAACAGCATTGGTACATTATCCTTAAGTATAACCATAGAAAGCTCTAAATATCAAAGAAACAGAAGCAGGAGACAGTTGAGAAAGCAGAAAGCGATTATATGCTCCTGAATGAAAGGTTAGTGATTGATAATGCCAAATCAATCAAGTGTGTGTCCACTGAAAGGTAAATGGTCAGTAAGGGTAATAATCGTTGAGTTGTCAGGGACAGCACTGAATTATTCTGGCATGGTAGAGCATGGGGGCTAGATGTTTAAATAAAATCTCTGGACCTTGGTTAGGGAAAGATACCTAGAAAACTCAATTATGAACTAAGAATTATACTCTAAGAGAAAATAAAGCATAGGAGCCATGGTTTTAGAAAGAAAATATTTCAAAAAGACATTAGTTCATATATTTAAAAATTGTGCCACCAGACATGTTAACTTCTGTTAGTTCTGTCCTGGAAGGGAGAAATGGGCAAGAAAATGCCCATTTCCTTGCCAAAGAGTACTAATTAGCTTTTTGGCTGTTCCCAGTGTTGCAGTTTGAAAACTGATTATAATTTTGTTTAAATGAAATGCTATTGGAAGCTAATATATTTTTCTTAGTTCAATTTTTTTATTACTAACAATTAAAACTTTCAGTATTGCTGGCAGCTTTTTAAAGATTATGAAACTCATAAAAGCAGTGCTTCCCAGTATAATGAAAAGAAAATCTTTTTAAAACCGAGTTTCTTCACCTTCCCAATTCAGAGCAGAATCACCCATGAAACCAAACTTTCTGATTATTGTTTACCTATTAGGCTATTCATAACAGAGGGTTCTTCTGTTTTCTTTAAATTGGATTTAGTTATGATTGATTAGTATCTAGATTTCTTTTCCCAGAAGATATAGATTTTAATAGCTCTGTAAGAAATTAGGTTTGATATGATAAATTCCACTTTTATATTTGAATAATCAACTGTGTTAAGTGAGTGGTTGTGTTTTCCAGCACAAAGCTAGTGTATAATAGTTTACATTGTTGTCTAGGATTCCTACACTTCATTACTTTTCTTTTCTCCTCTAGAATCTTGTGGTAAATCTTTATTTTTGTTGATACGGATTTCATTTTGATTTTTTTTCTGAGTCATCTATTTCTGTGACATACATGTTATTATAGTTTCTTTCTTTTCATTCTGACAGCGATGCACTGTAGATGGTTTCCTTCTCATTTGGGAAAACTACTAAAAGCCATTCTTCTATTTCCATCCTGCCAAGTACATCAAATCATCTCACTTCCCTGTGGTTGTTTACTAATTGGCTTCTTAGAATCCACTTAAAAATAGCTCTTGCTTCTCCTCATGGTAAGGAGTGTGTGGTTAACCTGCAATTGCAGAATAGAATACTGTGTGCTTTTGTTTGGATTTACAGTCAAGCATCCTAAGCTTTAAAAATCTCAGTAGTGAAAAAGAGAATATTTAAAATGAGTCCCAAAAGCTACCAGAAAAATACACTGAAAACAAATTTAGTATTAATATTATTAATGGTTAGTAAAATGAAAAGTGTGCCTAATTTGTTCTAACCATTCTAATTTTAACTTCTTTCTTTTTGTTATAATTTATTGATGAAGAACAAAGATTTTATTTCCCTGGGGATTTGATAGAATACAGTTGGTATTCACAACTCTCTTCATGTCTCAGGAAATCCCAAAGTGCTTGACAAACAAAACTTAATACCTCTTTAATAATCCTGTGAGTTCACATAAAATCAAGGGCCACCCCTTCACCTCAAGTCAGAATTTACTACAGCCTTGTCTTCACTAGGACCATGTTTTTTCTCACTGTAAACAAAACAAAACATCCCACACCTATTTTGGCAGGACACTTAATCTAGGGTAAGAGATGAGTTCTTAACATGTTCGCTAATATTAGGTAACTAACATTAAGTAATAGTCTAGTGAAGACAAAGCAGTTTGTAGCATTAACACAGATTAGCAGACTGAGATGAAAACTGTGGGGGAGTCTAAAGTTTTCCTCAACCTGCTAATTTGTGTTAAAACTAAAGCGCCTTTTGCTTATTTGGACTTCAGCTTGTGTTAACTAACATTAGTTAAGAACACACCTTTTTCAGCTAGTAAAGATTAAGGTGCATGTTTGTGACCACCATTGCGGGAAATGCAGTGGGGAGCGCTCCCTTCCCCACATCAACAATGTTGTTTTGCGCAGTTACTGGATTTCTGACATGGTGTTTCCCTGACTGGATTTCTTGATATTAGGGGAGGGCAGAATGCTGTCCATTATGTGCAGTTTTTAAAACAAAGAGTATACATGCTCTTCCATTTCTCAAAAACACTTCCTGCTTTAGGGCTTCCTCCTTCTGGTCCCAGTTAAGCAAAAGACTTAAGTATACTTTGCTGGATCAAAGCTAGAGTACCTACCATGTTGCAGATTTGAGCCCTTGGGCGTTAGTATGGCACAGAAGAAACAGAAACAATAATGGTTAAAATAATGGACAGATTCCTTCCTATACTTTATCTCCATTTAGCATAGTGGATGGAAGGAGGAGTCCTTAGGCAGCCTTCTTCTGGGTTTATGATTCCCAGGGCCAGTCCTTGCCCTGACCAAGTTTTCAGCATCCGTTGGGCTGGAATGTGTTGTGCAGCTGTCACAGAGTACTTAAAAGACCTTGTGCTGATGGAGAGTTGCTGTGGCAAAGAGGGTCAAGGTGCAAGATCCAACTGTGGCACCAAGTAGGGAATGCTCCTCAACAGGGGAATTTTCTGTTGGACATTTGGGGCCCTTTTGTGCCAACTGCATGGAAAAGAGAGGCTATAAACCAGACTAAGGATCTAACCTCAGTCTGATTGTGTACCTAATACTCGGGAACAAATCATAGGCCCAAAATGCCTAGTTGAGATCCTATGTAAAACTTGTGTATAATTCAGAGATGTTTGGATCCAAGGCTTTGGTTGAGCCCATTGTACAGATAGACAAAAGCTGTAAAGTTCAAAATTGCATCTGAATTTATGCACAGTTCATGGATTTTGGATCTGAAGTTGTGATTCGGGCCCCGCTCTAATGAGAACTGCTCAAGAATCTCTTCATTTCTGTGTTGCAGATTATCCTAGAAATGCTTCCATTATTATAGAGAACTAGGACTAAATTTTGCTCTGACTTACTTCCCCACCTAATTCCATTGAAATTGGTTGGGGTGTGCTGGGTTTAATTCAGAACAGTAGTTTAGCTTCTATGTAGGTCATGGAAATACACGTTAAGGCTGCATCAGAGAAAATTTTACCAAGATTTAAAACAAACTTGGGCAAAAGAATAACTGTGACTTGGTCACCTGGGGCCATTGCTCTGATTTTTCTACATTCTCCACTGTCTTGTACGTATACACGGATACCATTCCTTCATGCCTCCCCGGAGTCGATCCCAGCCATTTCCCTGGAAAACAGACCAAATTTTAGAGACATGCATACTAACATTGCATCATTTAAACTATCCATTAAAGTGCCACTTTTTAATTAATATCATATGAAAATCTTAATTAAACAAGGCTTACATAAGAGAACGAAAAAGCCCTTAGGCTCTGTATCATTTAGAAGTTATAAACATATGCTTAAAATTTCCTTCTCTTGAATTTTTGGATTTTCAAAAATAGGTTTTTACTTCCAGAACCCACTGCGCGCATTGGTTTTGAAATGTCAAGGTTAATGACAAATAATTTGTGAAAATTTTATACAATATTAAAATTAAGGAAAAAGCAAGACATCTTAAGAGTCACAAAGTTTTAGAAGATTGAAAAAACACAAATTAAGAAAACAGTTTCGAAGTAGACATTTATTTTAACAGTCAATAGAAGAGCATGATCTTTTTTAAGATTTCTCAGTCATTCACACTAGTCTACATTCAGCATCTTCGGTACATAAATGAGCTAGTTACAGGCAGAATTCACCCTCAGATATAACTGCCAGTTACATTATTGAAATTACCCATTATAACACTATTGATGAATTTTGCCCATTGTTTTTTAATGTTCAGAATAGTAGTTGCATATAGTATGAGTCAGGGCTAATCAATTCGTAGTATTTAGGAGCAATTTTATCATACCATTGCAGCTGCCTCACAACACTACTCAAAATCTGAGAATATTAAGACATGGAACAGACTGATTGGCATTGCATTTTAAAAAGACAGACTTCTTCCATGTGCATAGTTTTAATTGTCTCTTATCTGTAATAACTAGAGCAACATTTTTTGAACTGTGGTAGTGGGTTGCAGTCCGGTGCTAGAGGGATTCATTTATTTAAATATGAACACATTATAACTAAACTGATTACAGTTATGAAAATATGTCAAGTACTCTTGAATTTTATATGTGTACTTTAGGTTTTAAAGTTTGAGAGCTACTGAAAAGGAGAGAACATTCATACAACCGTGTTTAAAGGCACTGTCATTTCTCCCAACACACATTTATTAATAAATTTAAACACAAATTTATTAATAAATCCCCCAGATTTATTATCCATTTTAATCAACCCATCTTCAAGTAGTGAACAATTTGTGTAGGAGAAGGAAGGAAGAAAGAAAGAAAGAAAGACAAGACAAGACTGGCAACTCTGAATGTACAGAGTATCTTTTACAAAATAAAAAAGAGTCCCATAGCTTATTTCGTATTGCTAGGCTCATCACAAAATTGTACTATCACAGTACAGTGGTGTCGCCAGAATCTGTTTCTAGATCTCCAATGTCCATATGAATCACCTTTTTAAAATAAAGCGGCACCCTACTAATTTGTACTAATGACTGGTAGGCCCTTTGTGAATTACTGAAGTTTGTGAAAAAGCGCACAATAAAAAATATAAGGATCTGTTTAGTGGTTTTACCTTTTTATTTTCTGTACATTTAATTTGAAAATTGAAATTTTGGCTTTCTGTTATCCTCTTCTTATATGGTCTCCTTAGCTAGACATTTTATTTCAATTATCAGAAACGTGGAGGGGAATTCAGTAAACTTTGTAATCCCATCCTTTATTCTCTCTGATGTTTGATTTATCTTAATCTTTATCTGTCTCATTCTTACTGTTACAGCTGCTCAGTTTTGGGTTTCCTCCACCTATGCGATTCATAAAAGATATTTGAATATAATATTTCCTGTTTAATTTATGATTTTGCAATTATTTTATCAACACTAATTGTCATTAGAAATGCAGAAGCTAATTTTCAAATGGAAATATTAGAATATTTCATGGGTTCTCATCCACGTAAAACATTCATTTTATCAGATGGAGAACAAGGATCCAGATATTTCCGAATGGCATCTTGTGGCCAGGATAATCAGATCAAGCTCTGGCTTATTTCATTTACTGATTTCTTAGGTATGTGTAGCAATAATTTTCTTTTTATTAAAAAATTAATACTACTTAGTTACAATGTTGTGTTAATAAGCTCATGACTTTGACATATATATAGGTTCAAAGTTAGAGGCTAATCACATTTCAAGTTAAGCTCCTACTTAGTGCTTTGCTAGAGTGATGTCAGAGGGCTAAGTATGTATGGGATCAAGACTTGTTTAACATTTTTATTCATGAAAGTTTTTAACTGATCAATTTAGTGTGTGATAAATCCACAGAATAACTGAGACATTGTCACACATTTTATTATGCAAGAGTATAGTTTTGTATTTGATGGAAGTCCACAGTAATTTGGTTGAGTGTAGAACTACTGAAAGGTGCTGGGTTGACCTGTCTGGAGATCAGAGTATTCGCTAATCCCTCCCAAATAGATACAGTGCAGAGATCTGAACTCATGTTGTCCATAACCAGTAGTTCAATCTTTATACTTGTTTGCCAAATAAATCCTTGACTTCTGCTAAAACTGCAACAAATATGTCTGTTGTGGGGAGTGGCTTTGTGATTTATACCTGTCCAGTAGAAACTGGACCAAGAGCTCCTAAACTATTTTAAATAAGGGGGAAAAACCCTCCCTCCACTTTTCGTTCTGTGTGTTCTGTATATATGTGGGCTGTATGTATGTGTAGATACTTAAGGGTAGAAAAATATATTTCATATGAAAATCTGTTTTAAAAGAACATTAAGATTTCAAAGTGAAGCAGACAGAAGTGAGGAAGTAGTAAAGTTGAAGTTGCATATGCAATCCTAATTACCCTGTAATGTGTGTTTATTATGGTATGAGGCCAGATCTATGAACATGCTTTGGTGGCATAAAATAGCCACAGAGTCAATTTAATAGGGAATTCTCAGGCAGAGTAGAATCATAATAAAAGCTGCTGTGCCAGCCCTTCTTTCACACTGTGGCAGAAGAGGCCTTGCCGAAAGACAGAGGAGTGGTTGGAATGTGCTCTTACGCCCCACTGATCCCTGCTGTCTTTTTATGCTGTTGAGAGCTGGTCTCACAGTTATACTATATCAAACTACCAGGTTTTCAGTCCTTTAAAAAAAAAAAATCAAAATATTTTAAAAGGGAAAATGATTGGTTAAAAAGTTTAATAAAACAATGTTCAACTTTTTGCTAATTGCATTTGTAGGTTGTGAATTAAAATGTGAATGGACGTTGAGTGGACATTCTGCCCCAGTTCTGGCTTGTGCTTTTTCTTATGATGGGCAGATGTTAGTCTCAGGGTAAGCACTTTCACTTAATTTTAGTTGTTTAAATTTTATATTAGATGGCTATGCTTAGTAATACATTTATCTCTTCTAAAATGGAAATTGTATAGTTTTTGTTTTGAGCACCAATGTATTGCTTAGACAATGTCTCACTTAATTAAAACATTACTAAAGAATAGGGTGAGAGTGCTTGGAGAGAGAGAACTCAGTTTGAGCTTTGGTGTATGAAAAGCTTTTCTGGACATATGTCTATACTATTACATGAAGAAACAGTGGCCTTTAAGTTGTTTTAAAAAAAAAAAAAAAATCACTGTTTTAAAATCTTGCATGGTGACAAGTTCCAAAGGGGTTAGTCTGTGTACAGCAAAAACAACGAGCATTCATTGGCATCTGATGAAGTGGGTTGGAGCCCATGAAAGCTTATGCTCAAAGAAATTGGTTAGTCTTTAAGGTGCTACAGGACTCTCGTTGTTTGTTTTAAAATGTTTCCTTTATATATACATATATACAGAGTTCGAAAATGGTCTATGTATTTAATTACCTAAAGGAATTCACTTTCTTTTTTTATTTTGAGGGTAGGAGGAGGATGGGAAAACACTGCCAAGATTCTAATGCCAGATTTCTGTACTTTTCCAAGAATTTACCCACAACGTTTGTGGGACATCACAATAACTCAAATTTACTATATATATATAAAACAAGTAGATAAATGTACGAATCCACAGTGTGCACGTACAAATGCTAATGTTTTGTGCATACATCATAGAAGAATTCTTCACAGAAGAATCATAAATCATAGAAGAGTAGGGTTGTAAGGGACCTCAGGAGGTCATCTAGTCCACCCCCCTGCTCAAAGTAGGACCGACTCCAACTATATCATCCCAACCAGTTAAGCCAAGCCTTATAAATCTCTAAGGATGGAGATTTCACTACCTCCCTAGGTAATCCATTCCAGTGCTTCACCTCCCTTTTAGTGAAAAAGTTTTTCCTAATATCCAATATATACCTCCCACACTGCATCTTGAGATCATTACTCCTTGTTCTCTCATCTGCCACCACTGAGGACAACCTAGCTCCGTCCTCCCTGGAACCCCCTTTCAGATACTTAAAAGGCTGCTTTCAAAGCCACCCTCCCTCCCTCCTTCCCCGCCCCCTCCCCAGTAGTTCTGCAGACTGAACTTTAGTTCCTTTAGGCTCTCCTTACTCCAACCCCTTAATCATACTTGTTGCCTTCCTCTGGACTCTCTCCAGTTTGTCCACATCCCTTCTGTAGTGGGGGCCCAAAACTGGACATACTACTCCAAATGAGGCCTCACCAATGCCTAATAGCTGGAAATAAACACTTCCTTTGATCTGTTGGTAATGCTCTTATTGATGCAGCCCAGTATGCCATTGGCCTCCTTGGCAATAAGGGCACATCGTTGATTCATATCCACCTTCTTGTCCACTGTAACCCCCAGGTCTTTTTCTGCAGGACTTCTGCCTAGTCAGTTGGTAAGTACAAGTCTCTGCACTTGTCCTCTTTGAATCTAATCATATTTTTTTTGGCCCAATCCTCCAGTTTGTCTAGGTCACTCTGTATCCTATCTGTACCCTACAGCATATCTACCACTGCCCACAGGTTAGTATCATCTAAGGTGCGTTGCTCAAGGTGCAATCTATGCCGTCTCCCACATCATTAATGAAGATGTTGAAGAAAACCAGCCCGAGCACCAACACCTGGGGCATTCTGCTTGTTACCAGCTGCCAACTAGATAGCCAGCCATTAATCATTACCTGTTGAGCCCACTGATCTAGCCAGCTTTCTATTCATCTTGTAGTCCACTCATTCAACCTAGACTTCTTTAACTTGCTGATAAGTATAGTGTGGTAGACGGTATTAAAAGCTTTGCTAAAGCCAAGGTATATTACATCCTCCACTTTCCTCAAATCCACAAAACTAGTCATCTCATCGTAGAAGGCAGTCAGGTTGGTCAGACATGTCTTGCCCTTGGTGAATTGATGCTGACTGTTCCTGGTCACCTTCCTTTCTTCCAAGAACCTCAAAATGTGTTCCTTGTGGACCTGCTTCATGATTCTTCCAGGGACTGAGGTGAGGCTGGCTGGCTGGCTGTAATTCCCCAGTTCCTTCTCCTTCCCTTTCCCTTTTCTGAAGATGGTCACAATATTTTCTCTTCTCCAATTAACTGGAACACGCCTCCTCCCCCCCATCGCCTGGTGTTTTAAAAGATAATGGCCAATGGCTCTGCCATCACATCTGCCAACTCCCTTGGCACCCTTCAATGCATTGCACCTAGCCCCATGGGCTTGTGCATATCAAGCCTTTCTAAATAGTCCTGAACCCGTTCTTTCAGCACTGAGGGCTGCTCACTTCCTTCCCATTCTGTGCTGCCAGTGCAGCAGTCTGCATGCTGACCTTGTCTGTGAAGGCAGAGGCAAAAAAAGCATTGAGTACTTCAGTTTTTTTCCACATCATCTGTCACTAGGTTATTTTTCCGATTCCGTAAGGGGCCCATACTTTCCCTGGCCATCTCCTTATTGCTAACATACTTGTAGAAACCCTTCTTGTTACCCTTCACCTCCCTTGCTAGGTGCAAGTCCAGTTGTGTTTTGACCTTCCTGATTTCACTCTTGCGTGCTTAAGCAGTATTTTTATACTCCTCCCTACTCATCTGACCAAGAAATACAATTTTTTAATTGTAAAGAGATGTGCTTATCAATATTTCAGGCACATTTTTGATGCCATGTAAATATTGACTCAATACTACTTAAGACCAGGGTTCTCAACCCCTGGCCCACGGAGCTTTTTGAAGTGGCCTGCACTTTGCTGGTTGGGAGCCGAGCTGCAGCCGCCCCTCCCTCCCCCAGCCGGTCAGCAGAGGCAGGGGCCTCTAGTGAGAAGGGAGGGAGGCACTGGCCGGTCAGGAGGAGCCAGGAGTGGAGCCGGGAGAGACCCGGCTGAGCCAGGACCATGGCCGAGCGGGTGCTGCGCAGGTGAGGGCCGGCGGGGGTGCCCTGTCCCAGTCCCCAAGTGGGGGGGGAGGGACCCAGACCAGAGCCCACCTGCAGGGAGTGCTGCCTCTACACACCCGGAGGTGCGGAGCGGAGGGGAGCACATCCACCTGGGGCCAGGAGGTTCCAGGTGTTTATGGACATCCAGGCTTTTTAAAAATAATTTAAAAAAATCACGAACACCTTTTAAAAAATCTTTTTGAAATGTTTAAAAAACCTTTTTGGCTCAAGGGCCAAAAATATAATATTTTACAAACCTGAAGGGCCACCAGTCTATTTAATAAATAAATATTTTACATTTAATTAACTATTTATAATTAAAACTTAATTTAGAATTAATTAATTAAATTTTAATTAGACCAGTGGCCTTTCAGGGTTGTAAAATGTATATTTGTGACCCTTGAGCCAAAAAGGTTGGGAACCACTAACTTAAGAGATACGTACTTTTTAAAAGAATATTTTATAAAATTTTTTTTACTGTTCCCCTTTATGTGTTTGTAAAGGCGTGGATTCTTCTGGTATTTAAAGAATGATCTCATATTATGTGAACATCTTATTATTGATGTTACTTTGTTTATATCCAGGACAAAATTCAACGTATTTTCTGTAATAGCACAGTAAACATCCATGTCAGCCATGGATGAAAACTTCACCCATGGGGAATTGTTTTGCAACTTTTCTGTTATCTTGTATGACTTGCAAGACAGTACACACAAGCCTAAGTTTTAATGCTGTTGTGCTGAGCGCTATACATTGAAGTAACAGAACAGTTCTCTCAGGATTACATAGGACTCTCTGTGCCATGTTTCAGATAGGAAAATCTTTCATTAATAATACTTTAACAATAAATCCAAGGTTGGTGTTGAAACCTCTTGAAAATTGACTCTGGCTACGCAGCACATCACTTGAGTGTTTTTAAGTACTGTGTAATTATAATTTAAGAGCATGCTTTCATCTCAGTACTGAAACATGGGCATTTGTATGTGTAAGTCCCTGTAAATCATAATGGGAGTCCTGCATGCAAAATCATAGATTTGTAGACTTTAAGGTCAGAAGGGACCAATATGATCGTCTGTTGGACCTCCTGCACAGTGCAGGCCACAAAACCTCATCCACCCACTTCTGTAATAAACCTAACCTATGACAGTTATTAAAGTCCACAAATTGTGGTTTAAAAGACTTTAAGGTACAGAGAATCCACCAGCAAGTGAGCTGTGCCCCATGCTACAGAGGTTAAATGAGATTATATTTGTGAAATGTAGATGTCATTTTAACTAAAACAATGCTGACCCCAGTGATAACTATTAATACTGAGCATTAAGATAGGGTGCTAGCTAAAGCCCATTTAAAAATCCACTCTGATTGTGGCTGACTGTTGCAGGTAAAAGGTGTTGGCGTCTTAATTCTACACCAGAATCATATAAACAGAGGTGTCTCTGCACCGTTATTTTACTTGTAATAGTGAGAACATGCTGATTTGTAGTCCAGTGGCCATCACTTGGAGTGGGTATGCCCTGAAACCATGTCACTGTGTTACATGCTGTGTACTCTAAAATATAGGAGAGGACTGGGTAGGCCAATAGGTTTATGTCAGGGATGGGCAAACTTTTTGGCGTGGGGGCCACATTGGTGTCTAGGTGGACTGGAGAGAGGATGGAGAAAGGGTGGGGCTAGAATGGGGCCGCTGTACTTCGGCCAGGGCGCCTCTGGGCCCTGGGGGAGTGGTTGCTGCTCTCCAGCCAGGGTGCTGCTGCTGCATGCAAGGGGAAAGGGCCAAGAGGGGAGGAATAGCTGCTGTGTTTCTGCCAGTTGGATGCTGCTGGGCCTGAGGGGCAAGGAGAAGGTGGGGGAAGCAGCCGCTGAGCTCCAGGCAGGCCCAGCTGTAGTACTGGATCAAAAGTTCCAGTGGGCTGCAGTTTGCCTACTCCTGGTTTATGTCCGGCAGAGAAATACTGCCTCAGACACCTACTAGAGAGAGAGGGGCTTCAGCCACTGCTCTTCTCTCTAGGCTGTACCTCAAGCTGCTGTACAGCTGCTCGGGCTCTACTCTGGATTTTGCTGGAGAGGATTGCTAGGTCTAACATCTGCATTGTTGCTGCCAGCAAATCTTGTTTGTTACAGTTTTCCTTGTTATACAGTGTTTTCGCATCTCTGTCTGTCCCATCATTTCATTTACTGTGTTTTTTTAAAGGTCTGTGGACAAATCCATTATAATATATGAAACAGTAAGTATTGCATAATTCAAGATTGTTTACTGAACTTTTTAGAATTGATATCCCTTCATTATCTGAAATGTTGTCGTCTCAAGATAGAAGAATAAGAAATATGACCTGACGTTAAATTTTTTTTGAGTGCGAGAGGGAAAAAGTTCATCCATGTAAAAATTCAGGGAATCAGTCAATCTCAATCTCTCTCACACATGTATATCCATCATCTTTTTCTACACTTGATTCTTTTCCTGCCTTGGTGCTGTACAACAGAATCGCACATCTTTATATGTACAGATCTGCACATGCATTTGGATGAAATTTGTAAGTCTTACATGTTGTCGTATCATTGAGATGGGAAAAAATAGGCGTTTCCTATATCATTAATAGTGGTTTTATAAATCCTTTAGTATTGCATATGATTTATACAAATATGGACAATTCAAGGGGAATGGTAAAGAAATAACATTCTTTAATATCATATCCCTTTTTACATCATCTTGCTTGACAGCAGAAATAAAACCACTGCAAGCTATGGTAAAACCTTCCTAATTCATCTGTATGTAATATTTGTTTTTTCTTCTACAATATTAAAATTACTGAGGGTGAAGGATGAATATTTTATCCATGTAGTTACAGTAGTACAACTTTTGTGTGTAGTCAATGCCTAAGATCAAGTGTGTTTAGGAATTCTTGTCTCCCATAGAAGTGTAATGGTCCCTTACCTATTCAAATGCCAGTGGTTCTGAAGTGCCCACCCAAGCCTGAAACAGAGTCCTCATCAATATATGGGTAAAGTGACACCAAAGAAAGATACTGGGCCAAATTATACCCTGCCTCCTTACCAGTGTAAATTCACAAATCAGTGAGGTTACTCTGGATTTACATTGATGTAACTGAAAGTATAATCTGGACCTGAACTTCCTGGGAATTACAAGATAGGGGAGAAGGAAGTGCATTCACTCATTTAAGTCTCAGAACTGGGACATGGGAGACCTGAGTTCTGGATCTTAAACAGACATCTTGCATGATGTTGGACAGATCACTGTGCCTGTGGGGCTGGATCATGCCAGACATTCCCTGGGTGCTGATTGCTGCTGAAATACATTTTAGTGATGTGGAGGCAAAATATGGACTCTATATGTACTGTGACAGATGCCTTCCTTTAGGCTGCTTTAGCCTCCCAATATATCAGAGTCTGAGGGGTGTCCGACCAGTCACGTAGCCTGTACAGAATTGAGCTATACTAGATTTAGAGAGAAGAAGCGCTCTCGGTATCTCCCTCAAGAGACGTCCAAAGAGATGTCATAGTTGACCATGGCCTTGCTGCGCAAATTGCAGTGAACAGGCTGGGGTAGAGTTTTTCTCTTCATCAGTGTCAATATTGATTTATAGTGAAGTTTAAAAAGATGATTTAAAAATAAAAGCTTGATTGGTGAGTACTTAAAGAAAGAAATTATTTCTTCCACTGTTCTGTTTAGTTCTATAATGTTAATCTGAAGATCATTCACAGCTAAATTGTGAGATCTAAATAACAGGTGAATACTACTGGCACAACTATGAAACTATTTTGCTTCTTTCATATTCTCAGAATATTCTGAATTTCTGGAAATATAGTTAAGAAGCATATGGTAAAACAAACTCTCAACATTCTGCTTCCAAAAATAAGACAATAACAATGTAGGATACAGAAAAAATGAAATGCATAAAGTTTAAAGCTGAATATGACAGGGAAGAAATTATTTGATGGAACATTTTTTGTAACCTTGGGTTCTTTCTTAAACATTATGTGGGAAAAAAATTCTGATGTATTTTATAATAATAGTGAAAGAACAATAGGTCTGCATGGGATGGAGGTAAATTTCAGCCTAACATAAGGGGAATATCCATCATGAGGGACAGATCAGAAGTATGAGAGGAAAACAGGAGAGTTGATAGGTCAATTAGAATAACTTGTTCTTGGTTTTTTAAATTCTGACAATGTCTGTCAAAGAAATTGTGCTACATTGGAGAGATACTGTTACACATTATTATTTAAAGGGTTGGAATCCTTAAGATTTGTTTTCGTAAGTGGCAGCATCTAGTGGCCACATATGCAAATCACAAGCTTGCAATCCTTGTGTTGTTACATACCGTTTTTTTTTGTTTGTTTTTTGAAGGTTGTACCCTCAATGCTATTTGAGTTTCAGCTATTAGTTCACTCTGATACATTCTAATCCAAGAATTTTGGAAGAATTTTTTTATCCAAATGAGTAATCAGTCCATATGGAATTTTAGAAATGTCAGTTGAAATATATGCCATTCTGTCTGCCAAGTACCTTGCAGGGTAGCTGTGTTCTGTTGAATTGAACACAAGACTGCAAGTCAGGAGATTTGAGTTCTAATGCTCCTTGCTGACTTGCTATGTGACTTTTGGCAATTTATTACTTTCTTTGTGCTCTGTTATACCACCAGCAGAATTGAAATAATTATGCTTCCCCATCTCTGTAAAGTGTTCTGAGTTAAAAATTGCTATACAAGTATTAATGATTAACCGTGATTGTTATTTCTGTTTGACCTAACAAATGCAATACTTTGTGTCTGCAGAAAACTGGGAGCATCCTGCACACCTTAACTCAACATACCAGGTATGAAATCTAGTTATCTATATCCAATCTAGTCCTATATTAACCAAAGAAAGTATTTGTGATTTTAAATGTAATCTGTTGTATTGATTCTGTTTCTAGATATGTTACAACTTGTGCCTTTGCACCAGATATTCCTTTACTTGCAACAGGTTCAATGGATAAAACTGTAAACATCTGGCAATTTGATCCAAAGCAACATTATGTAGGTAAATATATGCGTTTTTAACCCACTCTTTTTATACTTCAGGAATGATTATAATTGTACACCTATTGCGAGATGTTAAAAACTGTTTTACCCTAATATGTGCTCAGTGTATAATCTTAAATAGTACAGGCCCCAGATTTGATCTTCCTTAGACTTATTATTCACTACTGGGAAATGACCTGTACATTGGAAAGAAAAGTAGGAAGGAAGAAATCTTTTAAATGTACGACTCCTTCTCCAAGGAAATTTTAGATCTAAACAAAAGGAATGTTTTCTCTGACAACAGCACAGGCAGAATCTACTAAAACATGCCACAAGAAACATAGTCACAGGCCCAAGAGCGGATTCCCAAGAAGACCCACCTCTATTTGCTGCATTCCCTTCCTGAGCCAAGATCAGCCAGGTGAGGAGTCACATGCAGACTGAGCAGCTCCTCCACCCAAATGGACAAAGGCAGATTAAAAGTCTGAACACCTAGACAAGTCTGTAACTCCAACCGCTACTGGAGTTCCCCCGGAACACAGACGATTGCCAACCTCACCAAAACCACTGCATCATTTACAGGTGGTGCACACACAGAGCTGTCTCTCACCTCCCACAGCAGAACTACTACTGCCATTGGAAGGTCCCTTGCACCTCTCTGAGACACAGTACTATTTGGGCCTTGTCTACAGCAAATGAACTGCCGTTGTATCATCCATCCGCAGTACAACACTTCACTGCTCTACTGGTGCCGCTGGTTCCACATCTTCACTTGACAGCACTGCCTTAACCAGACCTGTTGGAATCTGAATGGTCCTCTGAGTCAGAACCACATTTCTCCCCAGAGTCCACAGGCAGCCCAAAACTGTGCCATTATGCACCTCTACAAGTACCATCTCAAACAAAAATGATTCAGACACTCACCAGGCCCACAAAAAATGACTTCCTTTTAATACACCCACGGCCCAGTTCTCTCATGGTGCTAACAGCTGTTCAGTGAGCCAAACAGCAGCATCCTAGGACTATATGCCCTCCTAGATCAAGCCTCAAAGAAGTTGGACTTTATTGGCCATACAGTATATTCATTTACCAGCCTTCAATTCCTCATAGGAAGCTATCAGCCCATTCTGGTGAAATATGACTTTAAATCTCACTCAAGACTGGCAGAATGTCTAGCCTTCCTACTCGAGGACAAAGACGCAGAATTAAAGGTCCTAATCAGTCTGGTTTTAAGGTTTCCTTCCAAGGGGCAGTGGATGTGGCAGACGAGGCAGCTCACCCCTTAGCATCCAGAATAGTACTTAGAGACTATTGGCTACAAACATCTAGGTTCCCAAAAGAAGGACAGACTATTTTAGAAGATCTCCCATTTGATAATCAAAAATTGTTCAGCGATAAAGCAGTCAAGAGCCTTCATTCCTTGGGCTTCTATACTGTGGCCCCCACATGGTTTCAAAATCATCAGCCTTATTAAACCTTGGTACCAACCCAGACCTGCCTACCAAAATTGCCCTCCTTGCTAACAGGAGCAACACTGCCACATCATGATCATTGATGATGTCCCTGACACTCCCTGCCTCTACCCCCACCACCTTTCCCTCCCACCAATAACTGTGACAACCCTTTTGACTTCATTAGAGAGCTGCGAAAACCTTCCCCCCCTGTCTTCGGCCCTTTCCTGTTCAGTTTGGAGGTCATCTTTCTCCATTCTTCAACAACTGGAGCAAGATTGCTACCAACTGATGGGCACTGGCATGGTACACTGGGGTTACCTGAGAATATTCCACACCTTTCCGCCCCATCACCCAACTCGGCCCAAATTCATCTGCGCAAGGAGACACTCTCCCTTCTCCAGAAAGGGGCCATAGGACAAGTTCCTTTCCCGTATCGGAATCATGGCTTCTACTCCTCCTCCTACTTTCTCATACCAAAAAACGGGAGAATTCCCCTCCCATATTGGATTTCAGGGCTTTAAACAAATTCCACCTCTGCATGATATTACTTCAAATCATACCTTCCTTCCAATGTAAGGCCTGGTTCACAGCTCTTCTTATGAATGATGTATACTTCCATGTGAATAGCCATCCTACCCACCACAAATTTCTCTGTTTCAAAGTCAGACAATCCAGTTATTAGTTCCGTGTTCTTCCCTTTGGGATAGCCACTGCGTCCTATGTATTCATGAAGGTCTTCATGGCATACATGTGTTGCCTGGAACGCTCCCTATTTCCGTACCTGAATGACTGGGTTTTGGTGGTATCATCACATGAATACCTACTCATAACCATCCAGACCTTATGAGATCTCTTGGCTGACCTTGGCACATGCATCAACGAGGAGAAGTCTACAGCTCACTTTCAACTCAGCGAGATTGTATTTTCAAGTGGCACAGGCTTTTTCTCCCCAGCGACTGTTTCACTGCTCTTATAACCATCATTACACATGTGCTGCAGTATCCACACATGTCTGCCTCTACCTGCCATTACTTGGACACATGGCAGCATCCACATCAGTCATATAATATGCTCAGTTTCATATGAGATGCCTTCAACATTGGCTAAGATTGGTGTACGATCCGCAGAGGGACCACCTGAACAAATGAGTTTCCCTCCCTCCGTGGATACTGGCCTCATGGTTTCATGACCCATCCAGGGTTATGTGGGGCAGTCCCTTCTAGCAGCCCGGAGCAGACGCTATCGTGATGATGGATGTCGGATGCCCGTTACAATCATGAGTGGGAACTTCACGACCCCACTCTTTGAAACATCTTTTGATGCTGGGGTGCTCCCAGATGGGAACTCTTTGTCATGACCAAAACCAGCAAACTCCCTCTCTTCTGCTCCAGGGTTGATGTTAGGATGAATTTCACAAGGAGATGCCTCTTTCTTCCCATGGACACCAGGCATTCGGTATCTTTTCCACTTATTCTGCTCATCCCACAGGTACTCCGCAAGATGAAACAGGAACAGGGTACTAGTCGTATTCGTACCCCCATCCTGGCCTCAGCAGTATTGGTTCTCAGACCTCTTTCACCTCTCAGCCCATCTTCCAATCCCTCTTCATCCCCTACCAAATCTACTTACTCAACAAGAAGGCCACATCCAGTTAGGTGGTTAGGTGTCACACATCTCGAAGAACCATCAGTTACAGAAAATAACCTCCCTATACTATTCTCAAAGCAGTGCAGACTTTGCTAATGACTGTTGTACACAAATAATGAGAAACAGAAAATACAAGTTAATTGTAAGAATAGTTGGTAATAGAAATAAAAAAATATTTGCCAGTTAATAAAGACCATGGGTCAGCAACCCCTGGCATGCATGCCAAACCTGGCATGCGTGCCTATTCTCAACAGGATGCTGTGCTGCTGCTCTCCCACTGGCCCTGCCCCTCAGCTGAGAAGCAGGACCAGCTGTGCGCCGGGCTCCTAGCACCAGCAAAGGTTGCCAACCCCTGACATAGACAAAATAAGGAAGGAAATAAGTGTTCCAGATCATAAAAGGTGTGTTTACAAAGCCTATACCAAGAGCAACTTTTAAGGTACAAGTGCAGTTCTGTTTGTTTTCTTATCTAAAAATTCCTTTCTCTCCTTATTTCCCAAGGAAGTGGCCTGGAAGATGAACCTAAGATGTCTATCGAGAACTGGTCAGAGGAAGAGGTTTCGGTCTGGCTTTGTACACAAGGTTTAAAAGACCTTGTTGAGATTTTCAAGATGAATAACATCGATGGCAAAGAACTGCTGAGTCTTACAAAACACAGCCTGACTAACGACTTAAAAATTGGTAAGAATATAGAGGCAAGTAAAGTTCTAACTTTTGATAAGGATTTAGGAACTTTTAGGATGAAGGAGGTTAGAAATTCCATGTAGGTATATTCTTCTCTTTAAGTTTACAGTTTATTGTGCCATGCTCTGTTTTTTCTCTATTAAATACTGAATGACCAAAAACTATTGATACTATATTCCTCCAAAATACTTGGTGGGTTTTTTCCCCCCATCCCTAAGAACAACAAATGTACAACTATCTTGTATTGCCGGGGGTTGGACTAAGTTTCCTAATCTGTCTTTTTTAGCTCTGATATCTATGAGATAGAAGAAAGTAATTTCAATTTCTTCAAACATACATGTACACACTAGTCAATTATTCCGCTTCTGTAAGCAGTGAATTGTTTTCTGTTGTTTTTTTTCCTGTTGGCCTGGGGAGCTATGTATGTTTGAAACATGCAGAGCCTAGTACCCCTCAGCACCTCATGTGCTCCCCAAACAGAGCCAGCCCAGCCTACAGCGTTCCCCTATCCCACCCCACCCCTTGTGAAGGGCCATCCCAGCACCCTCCTGCAGCCTGGTGCCCAGGGTTGTCCCCCTTCCCCAGTATGCCACAGCTGGACTAGAAGGGAGCAGGCTGTCAGCCTTGTTGCTCTAACAGCTTCTCATCGTGGCTTCCTAGTTCATATGCTGGTAGTGGGAAATCAATGGGTGATCTTGTTACCTATGGTGTGTATGGGGAAGGTGAGGTGGCCAGGGGCCTTTGGTGTTCTTTTTTTATATCTTGATCCTTTTTACTGGAAAAATCGTTACTGTGTTGGGATCAAGCAACTCCATGGTGTAGGTGCTCAAGCAACCTTCTCGCACGTGAATTGTAAATCTCTTGTTTATTGCTCCCTGCTTGTGAATGGCTAGTTATGGTTACTTAACACCAATTAAGTTGGTAACTACACCGCAGAAGTCTCCCCTGAGGAATACTCAACTGTCAAGGCTGGGCTGTGAGTGTCTGCTGTGCGCTGGTCAGCTGGCTGACCTGTTGCCACTGAAGACCTAGTTTGTGCACATTCCTCAAACTCCCACCATGTTTCAGCCACAAACATATAACAAAATTTCATAACTTCACATGCAATGATGATACGCAGATTTTAATAGGACAGCGACGTTAACAGAGCATAACCGATCCAATGATACCTCGCACGGCAAACTTTTACAAAATATAACCATAAAAAGTGGTGTATATGGGGGTACAGGGTGTTACTTTGACCTCCAGTGTGTCATACTAATAGACAAGGTCGTAACAAACATTTTAAAATGAGGTGCTCGTATACATCAGATGACAGGAGGGATTATTGTGTGAACTGCATCATTGTGTTCTACTTGCCTCCTGAAGTTCTGGGAGGAGGTATCTATAAAAGACCATTAGCTCAAGGAAGACCATTTCTGAAAAAGCAAAAGATAAAATCATTTTCTGTTTAAACTTTATTAAACATTGCAGATAACCTAAAACTGTGTTGTGTTCCTCATCAGCTTAGACTAATCAGATAATGCTGACTATGGGGTTGTGTGAAAATTGAAAGCTGTGGGACTGATGATAGAGTCCCCAGGAGAACTGACCCACTATACGCAACATACTCTGTGGAAAGTATTAAGATTTGTAATGACACCGTTGAGAACTAATTACAAAACTACAAATAAGAAAATGAAATCTGACTTGGCCACAAACCTGTAATAAGTCTGGTTATAGAATGCAGAGGAAAAATAATGTATTGCTTTCTAAATATTTGAATTAAAGTAATCAGTAATTGATCCTAACAGAAAAGCTCAAAATTTGAATGTCATTTTTGAGTACTACAAGCACTGCCACAAAACAACTGTTAAAACATGGAGGCATAAATTTGAGGCATTCTCTCAAGATTGGTAAACTCAAAATTTGGCATGCACAGTGATTTTCCTTATTTGTTTGGAAATGTTTGTGATACTTTATGGAGCAAATACAACCCCAGTTTCTGCAATAGCAGAGGTCTCTTTAGCATCAGAACCAGTGATAAGAAAAGACCTCTGGACTTTGATAGCTGGCATGTAGTCTAACTCTGAGAGAGACTGTGAGTATATGTGACAGTGCCTGGAAGACACAGCTGGAAGATATGCTGCTTTGTGGATCTTTCTCTCTTCTTACAGCAGGATGCATTAGGGTTGTGTCTTTGGGCTGAAGCAGGCTCCATTCATTTCCACTGCCATTCCAAGGAGATGCTTAGTGTTCAAACCACTGTCCTGTGTTTCTCTGGGTTTGTCCCTATATGCCTCATTTTTTATTTCAATGAGTACTTTAATGCTATTTTTAAAAAAAACTCTAAACACAAAGCCAGATTTTTAAAAGTATTTTGGCTCCTAAGGATGCAGAAAGGTGACCTGGTGTGATTTTTCAGAAGTGCCTATATGCTTCACTAAAAGCCATTCATTACCTGCGCCCTTAGCAAACATAGGCTACCCCACAATAACAAACCAGTGAATATGCACTATAAAGCTATTCAATGTTTATTTAAGATGTGGTTATAAACGGGAAAAAATTAAAAATGCCGTAAATTGTCCTCTTATAGACCTTTCAAAAACTAATGATACCTAAACCAAGAGCCATCAATGTAAGATGTAAAGAAGAAATACCTGGTTAATGTTAGTGCCTTTTGTTCTCAGAAGATCTGTTATAACTAAAGTTAGAAACCAACTAAAGTCACAGCAGGGCAGTGAAGCTAGTTCTGAGTTTTTGGCATGACTGCACGTGTTGTGTACTGGAACCAGAGCGTTTTCTGCAGCAGTACCTGTCAGGGTGGCAAATGCACCCTTCATGTCCTTTTGGGACCTTCTGTGGCTATCCAAGGAGGGTGCTGCCCCAGTTCCCTCAGTATTGTCCATGGCCCTGAGTTGGAGATCCCTTTTTCACTTGATCTCACTTTTTTTTTACTTAGTTAGCTGTTTAGCTTTCTACCTTAGCTATAAATAGCTAGTAGTTAGTACCCGTGAGTTTTTAGTTTTCTTTATTTTCAGGTTCATTTTTAATAGTCAATTTTGGTGTTATGGACTTGTTAAGTACTGTCCATTGTGTGGGGAGTCTGTCCTGAACAATGACTCTAATATGTGGTGCCTTTTTTGCCTCAGAGAAGAGTATGGTCCAATCAGCTCTGTTAAGATTGATGAAATATTTTTGCATCAAGAAGAGTGTTTCTTCCTTTGCTGTGCACTGACCAGGTTCTTAGAACCAGCTGGCCAATCATCTGATTAGGAGATGTTCCCAAAATCATACAAGTAATCCCAGAAGACCAGTGTGCTCAGAATCATCTTTCAGGTGTGGGGTATGCCATCGGTCGGCCTATTTTGAATAGAACTCGAGAAGAAATGCCATCGGTTCGGTTCCTGAGCAGCTCTCAATCCAGGCTCATTACCCAGTGCTTTTCTCTTGAGGTGGGTACTGAATCTCATGTACCTCTTCCCTCTATTCCATTTATCCCACAGGCAATCCATAAATTGATTTGCAAGATTACATCAAGATAATTCCTACAGCTCTGACAATGCTGATTCTTGGATGTTCACAAGCTCTCGATTCAACTTCTGCAGCCTCTGCTTCCAAATCTTCTGTCCCAGCAGCAGGGATGGATGTTGCATATGGACCCAAACAGATGTGGCTGTTGAGCATTTAGGCAGGAAGCACTGCTCTGTGGTACTTCAGGAGATATTGCTTACCAGTAGAAAATGATTCACTTACTTAGCGAAGTGGAATGATTTCCAGTCTGTACCACTCCATAGGAGACCTCCAGCAGAAGCTAAGATTCAGGAAATTATAGAGTGCCTGCTCTATCTCAAATCCTCCTGCCTTCCTCTAAACCAGTGCTTAACAACCGGTCCATGGACTGCCACCGGTCCCTGAGATCTATCTCCCTGACACAATATAGGAAGCCCATCTCTAGTATCAAAAAGGCTGAGAAATATTCCTCTAAACTACCTGAGAGTTCACTTAGCAGCGATCTCAAAAATTCACCCTTCCATTCAGAGATCTTTTTTTCAAACCAGATGGTCTCTAGATTTTTTTAATGGAATAGTTTGACTTTTCCTCCGGTAAAGAACACATTGCCTCTTTAGGACCTTAGCGTACTATATTAGCTGTATTAATGCCTCTTCCATTTGGGCCAATGGCCTGCTGTTCTTTACCTCATTCTGCCTGAAGATATCTTTTCTCATTACTATCGCATCAGCTAAAAGAGTGGGTGAACTTCAGGTTCTCATAGCAGGATTTTTCAAATAGTGTTTTCAAACACAAGTAACTCTCAAGCCACAACTGAAGTTATAAATTAAGTGGTATATGTTTTCCATTTGAACCGGATGATACACTTGCTGGTTTTTGTTTTTTCCCCAGAACCAAACTCGCATGAGGACAGAGAACTTCTATATACTTTCGATGCAATGTGAGCATTATCCTTTTATCTGAACAAGGCTAAGTCTTTCAGGCAGTCTCCTTGGCTATTATCTTTCTTATGTCATCAGAATGAGAGGTCAAACATTCAACACAAGCAGTTTATAGATAAATAATGGCATGTATTACCACAGCTTATAGGGTAGTGAACGCTTTTCTTCAACAGAGACTAATGGCTTATACAAGAGCTCAGCTACTTTGGTGGCTTTTCTAAAGGATGTTCTCATCCTGGACGTTTGTAGGACCGACACTTCATCCTCAATTCATGCCTTACTTATCATTATGCAATCGTGACTGCTCTGAGATCTGAGGCAAATTTTGGGAAGGCTATGTTGCAGTCACCTTTTAAGTAGGCATTGAGATCCACTTTCCAATGGTACTGCTTGAGTCACCTGTGTGGAATAAGTGTGTGGCCACTCAAAGAAGAAAAAACAGTTGTCTGCATAATACCTGTTGTTCTTTGAGGCAGTGTTGCACCCATACTCCATTCCCAACTGTTTCTCCATGTTGTAGTGCAAAGGAACTGAGGCGTGTTGAGATACCACTGATTTTATAGCTTTGGGAGGAGCCAGGAAAATGTACTATCCCGATGAGTTCTTCTGCAAACAAACAAAAAACCCCAACCTCTTCTGCTTGGTTGGCTGGGTGCCTGCATTGCCTGAGTGGACTCAACATGTGCTACAACATCTTAAAGAATAACAGGTACAATACAGGTGTAGGGCATACCACAATACAATATAGGCAAGTAACTGTTTTCATAGCATCATGGACTTATAATGCATGTCTGTGTTAACAGTGCTTTTCTTCTCAAAGAGAGAAGGTCAGAAAGGGAGCAGCTGGGGAACTTCATTCCCAACTGCTTAAACAGCATAGTGAAAACATTTTATTAAAATACTACCAAAAACTGGACAGGAAGAAGAGGAACCACTTCATCCATGTCCCTGGGAAAACAGATATTGTTTAGGGACTCCTCTGTAGCATGGGGAATGGCTCACTTGCTGGTGGATTCCCTGTATCTTAAAGTCTTTAAATCATGATTTGAAGACTTCTTAATAGCTCAATCATTGGTTAGAGGCTTATTGCAGGAGTGGGTGGGTGAAGTTTTGTGGCCTGCATTGTGCAAGAGGTGGTCAGACTAGAATGGATTATCATACTGGTTCCTTCTGACCTTAGAGTCTGATACCCATGCTCTGGGTGTCTCTAAATATCCAACTGCCAGAAGCTGGACAACAGCGAAGGAATTATATGAAATTGCCCTGTTCTATTCATTCCCTCTTAAGCATCTGGAACTGGCCGCTGCCAGAATACAGGATATTGGGCTAGACGGATCTTTGGTCTGACCTACTATGCCCATTCTAATGTTCCTCTAAGCTGAATTGGTGTTTCAGGAATTTCTGTGTAAAGTGAAGTGTGTCCTTTCTCCACACAATAACTTATGGAGGAGGGAAACACTCCTATCATCATGAAATCAGGTTGAGGAAAGAGTGCCGTATCAGTGCAGCAGAATTAGCGCTGCGAGGGAGGAGTTGTCATCACTGTGGAAAGTCTTGAGTAAAGAGCCATATAATAAAACATTTAAGCATTATTGATAAATAGCTGTATAGTCCAACCATAGTGACAGATCAGTGGTAAATTTACTTTGACAATGTAACTGACACTGAGGCTGGGTTGTCAAATCTAAAAGGAGAATTTACCATTTCTTGGCAAACGTGGTATAGTCTTTACTTATTGCAGTGGTGATTAAGGAAGAAAAGCATTCTGATATACTTGTCAGAGACCGTAACTACAGGCAGCTCCACATAGCAAGTTAACTGCATAAGTCAGCACCAACTTCCCTGAATACTAATATAGCACACTGAAATGTGCCAGGGTGCAGTAATCCTTACTCTTCTGAACTACAATAGTTTAGCTCTCTAAACTACAGTGTAGTGAGGTATCACCTCTGCAGTAGAACATCAACATGGGGATTTGAGGCACTTTAATTTGTCGTTAACACCATTAGTTAATCCACTTTACCTTTTCTGAGTGTCCCTGTGTAGACAAGCCCTGGTTTTTCAATTCTGCTCATGCCCAAAATGGCCTCAGACAGCT
Organism: Pelusios castaneus; assembly: GCA_007922175.1. Classification (NCBI taxonomy): domain Eukaryota; kingdom Metazoa; phylum Chordata; order Testudines; family Pelomedusidae; genus Pelusios; species Pelusios castaneus. The sequence continues at coordinate 4,176,916 of ML685793.1, read as the reverse complement.
TGTTTGCAGCACCTTTTGCAGTCCCTATCTGCTACCTCACTCTTGGTTCTGCCTTCCTTTCTCTCTTCTCTCCAAGGTGCCCAACAGCAGTTGTCCCTAAGATACTAGTGCACAAACAATTCTAGTTATTTCAAAGGAGTACCATCAACTCCAAAAGCATATTTTGGGGGGGAGGGGAGGAATGGACTGCCTGCCTAGTTAAATTCCAAAGGGGTAGCCGTGTTAGTCTATTGTAGAAAGACAGAGTCTTGTGGCACTTTTAAAGACTAACAGATTTATTAATCGCATGAGCTTTCGTGGGAGAAAATCCCACTTCGTCAGAGTAATGCTGAAGATTATTAAAGCTGAAAGAAGTCAGCAAACACTGCCCCCTCCCCCCAAAAACAAGTATGTTTATTTTCTGCATTTGACAGCAATTTGTACTGTAATCTTTTCCTGTGTTGAAAAGACTCTGAACTTCAACAGGGGACTAGCAAAACTTAGTTTTAGAGGCAATATCAGGATTTTTTTTTAACAGTGCTTTCTCAGAAAATGGATTTGAAAATGTTAGCCAATTTAAAATCGTTCAAGTTGATAGTATCTCTTTACATAAGAGTCAGTGGCCTGATTTTCCAAATGCTGTATACTCAACTTCCATTGATGTTGCTTTTGAATATTAGGCCACAAATTTATTTGGCATAGAATAGAAAATAGGATTCAGATAACCACTTATGAAGGGACCATATTGTCCCTTTTCTTCCTTTTAGACTCTACATAGTAAATCTGTGTGTGTGTTTGTTACAATTCAGCCATGGTTAATAATAGATATACAATATAGGTATTTTTCCTTATATTGTTTTCTGCTAGTTTCTTATATATTTAGTCTTTGAGTACTGCTTTGCATTTCATTAAAAGGGTTTCCTCACTTCCCCGCAAAGGCATTTAATCGAAAAGAAGGCAACCAGCAGAGGTTCACATAACATTTCATTAGCCCCTCTGATTGTTTTTGACACCTCTGTGAAAGAATGCCTCATTTCCATGCAAATAGAACTAGTCTCTGTTCCCGGGCTAATTGTCATCTAACATAATATAAAGAATACAATGATATGTTTCACAAGATTTTGGACAGCAAGACTCTGACCATCACAGTTACATTTTCTAGTAAAACAGTCTCGTATATCCAAACAAGGTGCGGAAAACTTGCATTCTGTGCAAACATGGTTGGTTGTTCAACTTCTGCAGCCTCTGCTTCCAAATCTTCTGTCTCAGCAGCAGGGAGAGATGTTGCATATGGACCCAAACAGCTTGCACCTTTGATGTGGCTGTTGAGTGTTTAGGCAGGAGAGCACTGCTTTGTGGTATTTCAGGAGATAATGCTTACCAGTAGAAAATGATTTACTTAGCAGAGTGAAAAGATTTCCAGTCTGCGCCACTCCATGAGATACCTACATCAGAAGCCAAGATTCAGGGAATAAGAGTACCGGTTCTATCTCAAATCCTCCTGCCTTCCTCTAAACCAGTGTTTGTCAACAACCGGTCCATGGACTGCCACCGGTCCCTGAAATCTCCCTAGCATAGTAGAGGAAGCCAGTCTCTGGTATCAAAAAGGCTGAGAAATACTGCTCTAAACTACCCGAGAGTTCACTTAGCAGCGATCTCAAAATTTCATCCTTCCATTCAGAGATCTTTTTTTTCAAACCAGATGGTCTCTAGATTTTTTTAATGGGATAGTTTGACTTTTCCTCTGGTAAAGAACACGTTGCCTCTTTGGGACCTTAGCGTACTCTAGCTCCACTGCTGCCGGGGACCTGGGAAGCCCAGCAGCTGCTACATGGCATGGTGCGATAGGTGCCCAGCGTGCACTACTCCTTGTAATGAAAATTCAAAGGAACATGTGAATGCCTCTTAATCACACGTAGTGCTCTGTGGACAGGGGCAAGTGTTAACGCTTTCCTTGTCCCACAAAACTTTATTGTGGGATAAGTCTCTAGTGTTACTACTTAGGCTAGGTACACATCTTTTTTCCACTACTGCAAGATGCCTTTGGAACATTCACTTCACAGGGGTCCATTTACATTTAACATGTTCAGTGCTGAAGCCACTAGCCACGAGCTTTTCATCTTCCTCTATTCCAATGGAGTAGAGCATGGAGAAGGCATGAAAGTTCATTTTCCTTCCCCTTGTGGTCATTTCTTAGGAATTTCCTCCAACTAGAGGGTAAGAACATTTTAGGGAGGGTTTCCTGGAGATCCTCTGATCTCCAGTCCACTAAGTATCATCAAGGACAAGTCTTGCCTCTCAGATGTTGTCTGATTTCATTTGAGAGGGCATGTTGAACTGACTCAGAGGGATCCTGTTATCTTAGCACTAACTGGAACCCGTGCAACAAGGATCCAACTCTTGCAAGTGGCGCACAGCCTCCTCCTCTTGTAAGGATTGCTTTCAGAATTGCCCCTGGAAGTTACCAGATCTCCCCATTAGATGAAAGATATATTAAAGGGCTCCAAATAATCCTCTGTCTCAGCACAAGGAAGACTTTCCCCAAAACGAGCTTGGAATCCCTCTTCAGAGAGGCATTACAGGTATTAGAGCTCAAAACAGAGAATCTCATAATGATCAGCCTCCTAGACTGTAGCATTCCTTGGCCAGTTAGTACAATTCATGGATTTTTTTAGGATCACGCATTTGGCATCCAGTTGAGATCAAGAATTCTTTGTATCTTCTATATCTGAATGGTTTATTATATCAACCAGTAAAGGAGTCTCTGTATCCTAAGCAGAAAAGATAAGGTGCATTAGAAGTTCATCTCTGGCATGAAAATTACTTACCTGGGTAAAAACAAGATCACTTTTCATCCATCAGTGTTACTGATATAGCTGGAAAACAGCAGCAGAGTGGACTGGCCCGGACACCAGAATTTTCTTCTAAATGGTTGTTGAACCCCTGGATTTTTCATTGTGTTTGCAAGACTTGGAGTTCTTTCCGTGTGGATTTATTTGCAATGGGGAAGCAAGCTCAAGAAATTTCCAGTCAGTTAAAGGAAGTGAAGGCCTGGAAAAAAGGGCTTCTTCCATTCTGTGCCTAAAACGCTTGGGTATACTTATCTTCCTTAATCCTTCCTTCAGTGCTGAGATGCCTTAAAGTGATCACAACATTTTCTGGAACACAGAACGTCATATCTATCAGAACCAGAATATTAACCTTTTACTTGAATCCATCCACAGTCAATCTTTGGCACATGCCAGACTTGCTCAGCATTTTATATTACTGGCACCCAGGACAGAACTGGAAGTGTCTTGAGATTGTCTGACACTTCCTATGGTAAATCTGATTTCAGTTTTAGTTCTTTGCTAAACTTTAATCATTTAGGCTGAAATTTTTCATGCAAAGTGTTTGCCTTTGGCTTAGCTTTTTGGCAAAGTTTCATAAAAAATGGTGTGGCCATTTTCAAGAAACAATTAGGGAAAAATACTTTGCCCATGTTAAAATACTTCTCAACCATTCCATTTAGAAACTTTTTAGTACTTCCATGCTTTGCAGCACTGACTTGAAATTGAGCAGGAGAGTTGACCTGGGGATATATCCTCAGGGATATGCCTGTGGATATTCCTGTGAAAAATCACCAAGATTTGACCAAGTTGTATCCAAAATTTAAACTTATACGTGCCCAATAGAGACTTGTTAGTGTGTGGCAGATAAAGATTTCATCAGCACTGAGCATGCTGCAGCCCAGACTTTCAGGGGCTGAGCAGGACTTTTCCTGCAGCTGTGCATCTGGTTACTGTGGCCTTCTGTGTCACTGGGCATAGGAACAGAGTTGTCTCTGTTTTTGTAGTGCTCCACTTCTGATGAGGAGCCCAGAGTGAGAGGGAGACTGAGCAGCTAGGCAAGGAGACTGGGACAGGAAGCCAGGGTGGAGAATTGAGATGAGGAATCTGAGATTAGAAGGAGAAACTGTGGTGGAGGGAAACTGAAAACAGGGGGCCCAGAGAGAAAGATTGGGATGAGGAACTAGGGGGGGGGGGGTGTCTATATGCTAAGACTGGGACTAGAACAAAGAATTGGGGCCTGGGAAGATGCGACAGGCAGAGGGCTAGGTGGGAGTGGTTGGGGCAGAAGGGGGTCAGAATTGAGGGGAACAGGGGCCAAAGGGTCTGTAACGTCTAGAGCACATGACCTTCAGAACATGCAATAAAACCCATGATTCCTCAGTCTCAACATTCGTCTATCAGCAAGCATCTGTGAAAACCATTGCCAAGTGCATCTCATTCCTCTCGAGTGCTGGTCTGTGTAAACAAAAACAGTCACATACTGCTGTCAGTTACTGCACCATAACTCATTGGTGTATGGTGCCACATGATGGAATGAGTGTTTTCAGTTTGCTTTTTTTTAAAACTAGGAAAATTACATCAAAAACTAGATCCTGTGGCAACAAATTATATGATAATGTAATGCAAGGGGACAAAATGAAGATTGCACAGGCAAACTTAATTCTGGCATTTTATAATTTTTAAGTGCTTGACTTTGAAACCTTAATGTTCTTTTAATGTAGTTCTTGATTAATCAGTAAAATGAAGGAAATTTACATTCCAAATGAGTTGCCATGGACACTAAAATATTTTGGAACTCAGCTGGAGACAGTGACTTAATGAACTAAGACAGTAATCCTTCTGTCTCTTCGTATGTTTACCGTACTCTGTAGAGTAGATAATAATGCCTCCTTGAATTTGGCATTTCAGAGAAGAATCCTGAGTTCTAGGGATACAGGATGGCTGAGTCCTTTTCCAGCTTGTCTCACCTGGTGAAGGTTTGGGGAATTGTCAAGTATCTACTATTTGTTACAGTGGAGATTGCTGTGTTGGGGCTGGGAATAGCTCCACAGAAATCTGTCCCGAATATCTGTTTGAAAATATGGTTTTATTAACCTAGTTTTCAAAAATAATGTTCTAGATAGCTCAGAAAATTTTGATTGGCAATTAACTAGGGGAAAGAGGGGACAGTTGGTCATGTGCTAGACAAAAATTTAGGAGAACCTGTGTGTTCCAGATTGGGCAGAGAAGGTTACAGAAATCTAATTTACAGGTAGGGAAGTGGGGGGAAAAAAATTAGATATTTGCTTTGGTTTTCCTTTGTTTCTCCCCGCTGCCCCACCATCTTTCCTTCAATTAATTCCAAACTCATCTTGGGGCTTACCGCCATATTAACATGCAAAACACCCTCTAAAAATGAGCAGGAATTTATCATATTTTCATCCTGGTGTTACTTGTCATATAAACCTTATTAAAGAAATCTGTGGCAATTTTGCTTCTAATTTTTCTTAACTCTGGCATCTGCTGTCATTTCTGATTAAAACTACTACAACAGTGTGACTGAGTTTGAATCTTCTAGCATACATTGTCTGAGGCAGTTGATTAATTGTACAGTAAAGCAGGAAGCACTGATGTGTTAAAAGCATGCTGGCAGATCATAATAGTTTTGCATGACAGTCTACAGATAAAGTGCTGCGGTTGGACTGAACAGTTGGAGTAGCAAACCTTTACTTCAGTAACAGACTGAAAATTAGACCAGACCAAGCACTAGCATTTGCTACATGTAGTACTCTCCCTTTTCTGGAAACCTAGTGACAGATTCAAAACCAGATTCAAACCACCAGGCAAGAAAAGGAAAGCTTTATGCTGTTAAATTGGGAGTCTCCTGGTATCTAGAATTCATTTCCAGCACTGACAGATCATAAGGTTATACTTTGATGGCAGTTATAGGACAGTAAAATCAAGCCATTCCAATGACCTTGCTTTTTTTTGCATTAGTTACAGTGCTATTAGAACTGAATGGCTACTGTCAAGAAACCAGCTACATTTTGATTCACAGTCCTAGTGTACCATTTGTAAATCGGGAGCAATAAAATGTAAATGGTATCCTCAAAGGGCACTATATGATGATTAATCACAATGGTTGTAATGCACTATTGTATAAGTTCTAAAAAGCACCAGAATACACACACTGAAGTCCTGTGTCTGAAGGCCTAGTCTTCCTCTTAAGTCTCCAGCATTATTGGAACATTGTCCCTTGAAAAAATACCACAGTGTTTGTCAGTTATGCATGGACCCAGAGTCAAACAGCTGGGCTCTTTCTGCAGCAGGAGGCCGGTAATGACTTAAAATTCTCAGATGCCATCTTCATATAAAAGGAGTCAGTTAAATCTGGAGATAGTTTTAAAAAAATTATTCCTTCTCAAAAGTCTGTGGCCCTCCCTGTTTCATAGTGGTGGTGAACTGTTACTTCATGAATTTATTGGGAAAGAGTTGGAATTTGCAGTCTTATCCCCATATACTAAGAGTGAACTCTTACACCTTCATTTTTCATAAGCAATAACAATCAGGCAGAGAATTTGCAGTATTGAATTCATGTAATTTACAAATAATTGCAGGCACTAATGGCATATCAAGGTTTGTAGCTGTGCTTCACTTGAAAAGCACAACTAAGACTAGACTAATACATTTTGTTCACCTCTATGAAAAGAGGTAATTGAATTGTGCTTTATTTTTTCATATCAAATGGTGTTTGGTCTGTGTGAGGAGGCTGCACTATACTGTCAGTTATTTTCCTTGTGGGTACTGCTGTTTGGTTTAAGACAAATACATATTTCTGTATATTTGAGAATAAAGTCTTGATGCATTCACTGCTAAGATTTTTACATGGAGACACTCTTGGTCTGGTAGTGGGACTAAGTGTTTAATTTTAACGTAGTACAGTACTGAAATTCTGTGCTCCTTTGCAGATACCCAGATATTAGTTTTTCTTTCCTTGTAAATCAGGAGAATAAACGGAATCTCAGCCAAACATGAAAATAAATACAACTGTTTCTACTTTTCACCTGTGTATTAAATCCTACGTTTAGTGCTTGGTTCCTGGCATTTAGCATTCAGTAGTACAGGTTGATTCCCAGCTCAAACTGGCCCAGGGTGTCAGCTGCCATTATCCACTTGTTAAATGTTCAAAAAGTTCCTTTTGAGGTTTCTTCCACACTGTCCTTATGCTTGGGAGAAGCTCCCCATAAATATCAGACAAATATTCAATATCTTCCCTCAGGCTCCCTCCTCTCTCAAAACTCTCCTGCTCTATAGCCTACTGAAAAACTTGACAGAGGTTAGGCTGCTCGTGTGCTGAGAGCATTGCCTGTCATGCTGACCAGTTTTGTTTTTGCACTTCTCCAGCAGACTATGGATTGCCCCTTGTCTTATGTTTAGATTGAAAGATCTTTACAGCAGGGACTTTCATTTTTTTGTTCGGTTTGTACAGTCCCTAGCTCAGTGGGATCCATGTCTGGGGTTCCTAGGCTTTAGGACAATATAATTAATAGGCAATCTTAGGGCACAGTTAATATAATGTTTTAAGAATCACAGTACACATACTCAATATGAAACTATTTTAAGAAGTTAATCATGGGGGGCTGGCTTTAAGAACCATGGTTATTAAAGGGCTTGAGATCTCTTTTGTCCAGATAGAGGCCAGAGGTGGCTCTGGCTCTGCCAACAGCTGCTGGACAAAACAAAAGCTGACTCGACCCACCTAATTTATCCTATGTGCTCCAGGGCAGATGACTTCTGCTAAGGGGTTTCCCAGGTTTTTAGGTTCCTAATGAAATTTTTAAGAGCACCTAACTCCTTTCATTTATAAAAATCAATCCTTAAGTGCCTATGTCTCTTTTGAAAATGAGATTTAGGTACCTAAATTACCTTACATGCTTTTGGAAATTTTACTCTGTGATATAAGATCACACGGGAAAACTTTTAAAGGGAGAATCTTGTTTAGTTCTATAATCCTGAAAGAAGGATGGATCTCCTCTTGTCCTAAGCTGAATGAAGCTTAGGATGGATCCCTGTAAGCCAGACAACCTGTCTTCCACAGGGTCGAGCACCTGGCCTCTCTCTGTGTCTCTGCCACTACGAGCCAGGCAGATGGGTAATTGGGGTCTCCTCAAGCCCCTCGGGCGGGGGGGGCAGGCAGGGAAACAACCGGTTCTTAAGTTTTCAAGGCAGGAAGGAACAACTCAGGCTCAGGCATAACTGAGTGGTGACAGTCCCCTGGGCCACTTCCTGCTCCCAGCCCTGCTGATACCTGCTCTGGGCCCCCGTCGTCATCAGCCTCAGGGTAGTCGCCCAGTGGAAGGTCACAAAGCCCCTCAGCGTCATCAGCCAAGGGCAATTCCTCCAGGTCACAGCCAGCCTCTGGGGTGGAACCGTCCGTGCTGGCCAGAGGGAGCTCTTCCAGGTCATAGCTTGATGTAGGGAGGCTGGAGTCCAACGGCTCAGCGGTCTGCATAGGTATTGGTAGGTCCAGGAATTCCCCCGGGGTCAGGCTACTGGGCGGCAGGCCCTGACTGGCAGTCCCGGTGGGGTCCAGTCGGCCGTTGGGGCTGCAGGCAGGTCTTTGGCTGGGCAGGGGTCGGGCTGGTACTAGGAAGGGAGCAGAGGGACATCCTTCCCCTTTGGCTGCCTAACCCCAACTGAGCACCCAGCCTTCCCTTTTATACTTCCTGTCCTGCCCCCCTGCTTCTGGCCTGACGGACAGGTTGCCTCCGGCTCTGCCCACCCAGGGGCAAATGCTCCTGGGCTGTCTATCTCTGAGGGGTGCCACACTCCTTCACTACAGTCCCATACAGGTTTTTTTTTTTTTTTTTTTTTAAATAAATGAAGTAAAATATAGGATTCAGTTGAATCCATGAATAAAGACCCAAGTTATCCATAGGGGTCATTTGAGGGAAACAGAATCTCATCATGGCCAATCCCAAAAACAGAGCACAGCTGTGGAAGCTGAGACTGAAAAAGTTGCAACAGTAATGGTTGTCATTTTAGATCTGGATGGGCAGGGTCAGTCATATTGCTTCACCTAACTATCTCCACAGCCTCAAATGACAAACAACAGGAGTTAGGGTGGCCACTCTTTGCTTCTTTAGAGAAAATGATTAAAGGAGAAAAGGCTTCATAAAGGCCTGAATAGGAATAAAATGGACCTTGAAAAGGACAGCATAAGAAGAAAATGCTTTGTTTATTCAATAGTACTTAATCTTGAATATTTATATTATTCATTAGTTCTGTTCTGATGTGGGGGGGGTGTCCCATTTTGATGCATCTGCAGATATTTGGAAATTTGCCTGTCAGAAAGGATGGAACAACCTGAAAATGGGGCTATTGTTATAGCAAGTCTGTTAATAATATGCATATATCTATGAAACTCCATAGAAAGAGTTGAGGGTGTAGTTTCAAGGATTTCTCTTAAAATAATCATGTAGATGGTCATTAAGGGACTAGTAGAGGTTAACCTCTAGTCAAACCTGTGAGAGAGTCCTTCCTATTGTAAAGCAGCTGCATAAAAGTGGGGGTAGGCATGGATCTTGCAGATCCAGCAAAGACTCGGGATAGCTCAGACCTTGAGGGTTTGCTGGGCTTGAGAACCTGAGCTACTTCTTGAGCCGTAGTATCCACACTGCTAGTTTTAGTGCACTAGAACAAGCTGAGCAAGCGAGTCGTCCACCCAGGCTGAGGGGCTTGCTCCTGCCTGCCATGTAGATATAACTCTAATGTAATCCAGTGTATGACTGCAACCAGAGGCTTGTCTATAGTGGAATCATGTTAGAGCACATGCTCTATCAAACATGACACTTGGGACTGTCATGATTAACCTCAGAAGTCAGCTAATCATAGTTAACTCAGTTCTCTGTCCAGTTTAGGAAAACAGGTGATGCTTTAATACAGGCCTTGACGAATCCTAGACGCCAGGTCGCCCTGGCACCTAGGATTTTGCCCCTGGCGCCTAAAAGTGCTGAGGGCAAAGGCCCCTCCACTGCACAGAGTGTGCTGGGCTCCCCCTCCCGTGCTACCGAAAAAAAAAAAAAAAAAACTTTCAGCAGCAGAGGGGAAAGAGGGAGAGACGGCAATGCTCTTCCTGTTCAGCACCGCCATCTCGCCCTCTTCCCCACCCCCTCCAGCTCCACTGAAAAAAGCTGCTGCCAGCAGCTTTCAGTGGCCGCTAGGGAGAGACGGCAGAGCTTTTCCCCTGCAGTGCTGCTGTCTCTCCTGTGTCCCCTCCCCCAGTGCCGCTGAAAGAGTCACCAGCAGCAGCTTTTTTTCAGTGGCGGGGGAGAGGGGTTTCTTTTGGTGGCACTCTAAAGAACCCCCTCCCCCTGCAGCTGAAAAAAGTTGCTGCCGGCGGCTCTTTTGGCAGCGCTGGGGTGGATGGTGGCTGCTGGGGAGAGGTGGTGGCGCTGGAAGAGCACCTCTGTCCTTCCCTTGCAGCCACCCCTCAGCACTGCCGAAAGAGCCACCAGAAATGGCTTTTTTTGGTGGTGTGGGAGGGGCTTGCCATCAAAAAGGGTAATGAGTGTGGGAGCTCTCCGGATATCTAGGGGATGTCCAAGTTTTTGGGCTGCCCCCTAAGTATCCGGCAGATTTGTCAAGGCCTGCTTTAATATACTCTGGGAAACAAGTTTTGTTTTATGCAGGGCTCGACAAAACCTGGGCACCAGGTCGCCATGGCGACCAGGGTCTGTAGCCTGGCTCTTCACTCTGCTGTGGAAATGCAATGGAGGAGCACCCTTGGGCGACCAAAAATAAAACTGCTGGCACCAAGCTGGGAGCCAATTTTGCTGAGGCCTGGTTTAATGCATTTATAACACTGCTTGGTATGTAATGTTGATCACATTTAATGTCTTAAAAAAAACTAATTAGTTAGTCCCTGTCTATTGTGAGGAAAAAGTTGAAATCAGTTTGATTTACAGAGCTCCAGAAATACTGTCAAAGACTTCCAATTTGCAGAAGCAATCTCTCTCCTTGATAATGTGCTTATGTTCCAGGGTTAATGCGCCAATAGGAACTATGTTCCAAGGATTCTAATCTACCATCCTTTTTCAGAGTCTCTAGGTTTACGCAGTAAAGTCTTCCGGAAGATTGAGGAACTGAGAACCAAGGTGAATTCTGTTTCTCTTGGTATTCCTGATGAATTTTTATGTCCTATAACTAGAGAACTTATGAAGGAGCCTGTCATTGCAGCAGGTACGTCTATAAGCTACTTTAAATTGATTAAAGCAAATTATTCAGGTGTAAAGATAAATACTGGGGAGCTAGTAATTGACATGTATCTTAAAGAATGCTAAGTAGATGCATTCTATGTCACTGGTATCCTTAAGTGTATTCAAATTCCACCAAGGTAAATTTGGTTTTGCTTTTTTGAACATTTGGCTTGTGAAATGCCTATGATAGTGAGATGTAATTTTTTTAAAGGGCTTCTGTTTTGTGCCTGTGCAAAGTGTGTAATTTACAAGCCTAGTCACACAGTTGCTTTGCACAAATGTCGGAAGTGTGCACATACAAAAAAGCAAACCCTTTTAAAAACCTGGCACTGTATGCCGTTAGTAAAAATATAGATGATATATAAAATGTATTACATCACCTAAAAAGCTTGTATGGAACTAGAACTCCAGTCCACTGCAACTCAAGTAGATCCTGGACTTAACAGACATGCTGCTGTACCTGCTGGTATGTGTTTATGGGATTAGGCCTGAAATACCCAGACAGAAAAGAACTCACACCTCTGTTGCTTCTGCAACTGTAAGTCGGCCACCTAGTGCATATGCAGTATGATAGTCTTTTATTTCCATGAGCACATGCTATTTTTTTCCACGGGACTCATAGACTTTAAGGTCAGAAGGGACCAGTACGATCATCTAGACTGACCTCCTGCAAAATGCAGGCCTCAAGACCTCACCCACCCACTCCAGCAATAGGCCACCAACCTATGATTGAGTTATTTAACTCCTTAAATCATGATTTAAGGACTTTAAGATACAGAGAATTCACTGGTAGGCGAACCATTCCCTGTGCTGCAGAGGAAGGCGAAAAACCCCCAGAGCCCAGGCCAATCAGCCCTGGGGGAAAATTCCTTCCCAACCCCAAATATGGCGACCAGTTAAACCCTGAGCATGTGGGGAAGTCTCAACAGCCAGTTACCCAAGAAACAATTCTCTGTAATAACTCAGAACCCACCCCACATACTCTCCCCTCTTAGGCCACTTGTATATCCACCACACGTAGCCAAATATCAGTCAATTTCCAAAATAGGGTAATCATACCATCCCCTCCATAAATTTATCAAGCTCAGTTTTGAAAGCAGTTATGCTTTTTGCCCCCACAACTCCCCTTGGAAGGCTATTCCAGAACTTTACTCCTCTAATGGTTAGAATCCTGCGTCTAATTTCAAGCCTAAATTTCTTGATGGACAGTTTATAACCATTTGTTCTAGTGTCCACATTGGTGCTGTACTTAAATAATTCCTCTCCCTCCCTGATTTTAATCCCTCTGATGTATTTATAGAGAGCAATCATATCCCCCATCAACCTTCTTTTGTTTAGGCTAAACAAGCCAAGCTTCTTGAGTCTCCACTCATAGGGCAGGTTTTCCACTCCACAGACCATCCTTGTAGCCCTTCTCTGCACCTGTTCCAATTTGAATTCATCCTTTTTAAACATGGGGGACCAGAATTGCACGCAATATTCCAGATGGGGTCTCACCAGTGCCTTGTACAGCGGCACTAACACCTCCCTGTCTCTACTCGAAATACCTCTCCTGATGCATCCTAGAACCACATTAGCTTTTTTCACGGCCACATCACATTGGCAGCTCAGAGTCATCCAATGATCAACCAGTACTCCCAGATCCTTCTCCTCCTCAGTCTGTTCCAACTGATGCGTCCCCAGCTTATAGGAAGAATGCTCGTTATTTGTCCCTAAATGCATGACCTTGCACTTCCCATTATTAAATTTCATCCTATTCCTGATACTCCAGTTTACAAGGTCATCCAGATCTTTCTGTATGGTATCCCGATCCTTCTCTGTATTGGCAATACCTCCCAACTTGGTGTCATCCGAAAAGTTTATTAGCACATTCCCACTTTTTGTGCTAAGGTCAGTACCAAAAAGGTTAAATAAGATAGGTCCCAAGACTGATCCCTGACGGACTCCACTGGTAACCTCCCTCCAGCTTGACAGTTCACCCTTCAGTATGACCCACTGTAGTCTCCCTTTTAAACAGTTCCTTATCTACCTTCCTATATTCATATTAATCCCCATCTTCTGTAATTTAACTAATAACTCCCTATGCGGAACTGTATCAAATGCCTTGCTGAAATCTAAGTAAATTAGGTCCACTGCATTCCCTTTATCTAAAAAATCTGTTATCCTTTCAAAAAAGGAGATCAGGTTGTTCTGGCACAATCTCCCTTTTGTAAAGCCATGTTGTATTTTATCACAGTTACCGTTATCCTCTATAGCCTTAAGTACTTTCTCCTTGCCTCATACAGACCTGCTGTGGGGATGTCCGGGTTGTGTGCTGAAGATAATTCTTGTCTGTAGCTCCCATTTCATTTATTTCCGAAGATGGGAGATGTGTAGTAAACGAGGCAGGGAACTGCAGGAAGAGAAAGGCTAGTATGGTTAAAACAGTTGAATACTGGGGAACAAATATTTGAAAATGAGCTTCTCAGTATAGCAGACAAAGTTACAATGCAACCCAGGGGTTGGAAGTTGAGGCAAGCCAAATTCAGACTGGAATGAAACATTTCTTTTTTAATAATTAGGTTAATTAGTCATTGGAATTGTTTACCAGTGGTCATGGGGGATTCTCCGTCACTGGCAATTTTAAATCAAGATTGGATATTTTCCCAAAAGATAAGTTACAGAAAATATTTTGATTATTTATGACCTATATTATAGAGGAGATCAGACTAGAATCAGCGGTTCTCAACTGTGTTGCAATACAAAAGTGTGTCACGGCATAGCAGCTGAGTGTGTCCCCTGAGTCACCCTGCCACCAATTAAACTTTGTACTTATTGCAACATGCATAGTGACAGCTCACGCACAGGGACAGTTCGTTACTCCACACTTTTACAATTAGCTCTTTTTACTACCAAAAAGTTACTGTTGTGTGCATTGTACTGGATTTTTGATGGTCCTGGGGTAACTAAAAGCCATTCATGGGTCTGCTGCCCCCCCCCCCCCCGAAAGAAACCCTTGTGGGGTCTTTTGGTAGTGAGGTGAGCTGCGGCAGCAGGGTCCTGCCCCTTTAAGAGCTTCTGTTGACCATCCGTGTGGCGGCGGCTGTTTGCAGTGGCAGGGGTGTTCCTTGAAGAGCTGCTGCCGAAATTGCCACCGGCAGCAGTCTTTTTTCAGAGGCCATTTGTATTTGAGACGCCGCCGCAATTGCCTGCAGAGGCAGTTTGGTTTTGGTGGTGGTGGTGGTGGTGGAGGAGGGGGTGCATCCTTGTGTCTCGCTAGGAGGGCTCCCCACTGTCTTATGACACTAAAGGGGTTGAGAACCCCTGGACTAGATGATCATAGTGGTTCCTTTCGGCCTTGGACTCTGAAAGTCTCCTGTGCTGTCCCTGATCGTTGGGGCTGGTCCAGTTCCCGGTATAATGTAAAAATTCTGAAAGGCTGATTGAAGTTCGGTAAGCTGCTGTTAACTCTAAAACAGCTGTAGATGAATGGAGTGTCGGGATGCCCTGGCTACTCCCAAGGCACAGAGCAATGAGGAGAGTCCTACTGCTTTAGGGTGCTACACTACAATAGTGTTTCCCTACACAGAGGGAGATGGGGTGAAGTAAGGCTGATTTGCCTCACCAAAGAAGTGCAAATTTGATTTGGTTCATGGATTTGAGGATGTGAATTTCATGAGATTCTTTACACACTTTTTGAAACATTCACTGTATGTTTGATCTTTTTTCATGTTGTTGTGTCTCTTTATATTTATATAGAAGAAACCCCAAACCACTGATTTTCGGTGAACAGTGATAGAAAAATATATTGTGCAGATCAAGCACTGGAACACCACCCTGCGAAATACTAAAGAGAAATAATGTTTTAGTTCATTTTAAGAGACACTAAATGAATTTTTTTAATTTTGATGAGTTCCTCAGAAATTATTCCTATTGCATGATAAAACATTGTACTTATTGCATTTAAGAATTTAAAAATCCTTGCTCCTTTTAGTGCTGTAGTAAAATAAATAATATGTCTAAATTATCATTTTTATTTTGATAGTGCCCAGTGCTTATGGAAGACAGTGCTTGCCTCAAAGAGCTTACAATCTAGAATAATAATAATGTATTTTCCTCAATTTGTTTTGAAGAGACAGTATCAAAAGAATTATATGTCTATGGGTCATGTGTTTCAAAGTGTTTAATTACTTAGGAGTCTTAAATTCCATTTTCAAAAGTGACTTCAGCGTTTGAGGCCAGCTTTTTAAAGGTATTAGGCACCTAAATCCCCCTAATTTTTAGGCAGCTTTGAAAATCTCATTGGGCTCCAATCTGCATCTTTATGCACCTAAATACTGTTGCTAATCTGGTCAGTAGCACCTAAAAATTTAGTAGCCTATTGAAAATTTTACCCCACACTTTATATTATTAAAACTGGGGAGAATCTTTCATAAAATCAGTATAGTTTATGCTAGTGTTGTTACTCTGTCCATTTTACTGAGATTGAAAATGAAACAAGCCTAATCTGTTTATAGTCATTTACAGGTTCAAGTTTTATGATGTCTTCTAGTGCTGTTCTGTTCATATTTCCTCTGCTACAGGGGAGTGTTTAAACTAAGAAAAATGTTTTCATAAAAATTTCTCCTAACAAATATTAATATTTTTAAGTTGTGGACCAAGCTAAATTGACAGTGTTCATTCAAGAGATTTAAAACATGATTAAATATGATTAAATCTTATATTTCTATTTCAAAAAATCTATCTTCCTACAATAATATGGTGGATTTTAAAAATAATTGTATCCCTCTTATGCATTCAGGTAAAGCACAGCTCTGACTTCCTATTCTGCTTTGGTTTAGTCAGATGTTCACTTGTAACTGACGCACTGAAATAATTACATTTTGTGGGATGCATCAAATCCGGTACAGTTGATGTGTGATTAATATTTCAGAACCCCTTTGTAGTTTCTCTTTGACCTCAGAATCAATAACCCAGAGTATGCTAAATATAAATATTTTATGCATTTGTAGCTTTATTTTAGTTGTAAATTGTAAACAAAATTAGTTGCAAATGCTTACTGAGGCTCAGCATAAAGCATTTTATTTTCTCTGAAACATTTTATCATCAGTGTTTGCTTTTGGGGAAAATGTGTTTGACTTAAACATAGTTAAACAACTGCATTTGCAGTAAACTGTCAATGCATACATTAATTTTTTTAAGGAGCTGACTGAGCATTGTTGTTAAAATGCAGATTGTCAGTTGCAATTTACTGGCTAGTCACGTCACTGTTTCAGTGCTTCTTATTTATACGTGAAAGGCTATGGGCACAGGGGACTTTGCCTAGCAGCTCTGATGATTCCTTTGACAGCTTTGTGATGAACTTTGCAAAACAGTTTTAAAGCCTGCATTGAAATGTAATTAGTGATAGGATAGATGTGCTGAGAATCCCTGCTTTCTTCACTTATCCAATGCTCAAGGGGACGTATTTGTTCATCAATAGAAAACAGTGTTAATTCTTCCACAGAATCACTTTGTTTTATTGTAATATTTTTAATTCCATGGAAAGCTGATTGCTCATTTTTAAAACATTCTCAAGGGAAATATAAGAATAAAATTAATACTATCTGAACTTGGTTTCGTGTAACATTTCAGAGAGTTGCTCACTTTGAGATCTCATGTATGTATTAATTCTACATAGCATTTTAGACTAGATGCAAAAGATTAAAAACAATAGTACTGATTTTCCTAACAAGCAAAACAATTGATGTCTTAACTGTGGCTCAATCAGATATAAAATGAATTCAGACCAATCATAGTAATTGTTAACAATGCTTTGCTATCAGTGGGACGATTATGATGGCCTCTGGTACTATTATATTCTGTGAGAGAAGGAGTAAAATCAAGGTTAGAATTTAAAAACCACAATTGAGAGAAGCTTTTTATCTTGAATAGCTCACTACATTTTGTTGCATGCCTGCCGGGAAGAAGTCCTAGTCTGTCTATAATTATTACATGTTTGGAGTGTAAAACTATCTAGGATAGATGAGAAGAATATGCTATTCCTGTAGGAGATGCCTTGTATACAGTAAAACCTGATATAATCAAGGGAGAGACAAAATGTGGTCTTTTAAGGGAGATGGCCTTTCATAAAGGAGGCTGAGACCATTACTTGAAAGGTTGAAGAAAATCCAGAGATTCTCTAATTAAATAAAATTTACTTATTACTAAAATAAATCATATTCAGACAGTATTTAACATCCAAACACATATTTTTGTAAACTACTTGAAATGCAGATACTTAATAAAAGCAAATTGTTGATGCATAAATGATCACTAGTAGCTAAATAGTGATCTGTCTGGTGGTAATCCCTAGACAGAGGGTGACGTAAAAGTATAGTGTGAAATCTTGGCCTCACTGAAGTAAGTGGGAGTTTTGCCATTGACTTCAGCAGGGCCAGGATTTCACACACAAATATTGATAATATTTAAACTGCTGTCTGATATTTTAGTATAAAAACTTATAGCAGCATCTAGAATCTTCCCTCCCCAGATGGGGAAGTACTGTACTTGATGGCTGTAATCTGTGAATTTATGAATAATGCATTCAGCAGGCCTTTCTATGACTACTTAGTCCAGCCAAGGTTTTAGGAAGGATTTGTGTGGTTATATTAGACTGGGTTTAGTTAGACCATGTATACAGTAGAAGGTTTCTGTTGATAAAATTATGCTGGTATAGCTATACCAGAAAAAAAAGTCTAGCATAGATGCAGTTATATTCAATATAAATGTGTGTTCACTGGTAGATCTTATAGTGGTGGCCCCAAGTGGTTCCCAACCTGTGCCCCAGGAGCCAAAAGTGACCCTCCGGGGCTTTCAAAGTGGCCTTCAGCTCCCCTCCCGCTGGCTGCAGAATTGAGTCACTGCCTGAGGACACAGATGGAGCGTGTTTCTGCAGGGCCAAAAGACTGATGCAGGCTCCTTGCTGCAGCCAAAAGGATAAGAGATTAGCGCCCCCATCCGCTCTGGCTGTAGCAGGGAGCCCAGCAAAGGGGTCTGCCTAGGTCCATACGTGCTAGGCTCTTTGCTGGAGCCAGAGGGAGGGGAAGGGAGCACTGATCTTCCGTCCCCCTGGCTGTTGAAGGGAACCACTGCCTAGGGTCCCAGATAGGATGCGCAGAGCTAGAGCATATGTGAGGTTTTCCTGCTGCAGCCAGGGAGATCAGTGAGCGAGGAGGCAAACTGCTTTTCAGTGGTGTCCTGCTGGCGGAGGCTGGTGGCCCTTCAGGGCTGTAAAAATATTATCTTTGGCCTTCGAGCCAAAAAGGTTGGGAACCACTGGTATAATCTCTGAGTATAAGCAGCGCAAAAAAGGTGCAGGTATGCTGGTAGGAGCATGGCGGGGAGGGGGTTGTCAGTAGGTGAAGGGAGACTTGCTCCCTTCCCCTGCTGATCCTGGCCCCTTGGGGTGTCCAACCTTTTTGGGCAAGGGGCCACATTCCAGTTTTCCAAACACTCTGCTCCACCATGGCTGGCCCCCAGCAGCCTTCCCAGGCCCCGACTACCCCACCTGCCAGCTCCCCAACCCGCCCTCTCTCTGGGCCCTTGCCTGCCGCCTCCCCAACTCCTCCCCGCCCCTTCTCTGCCAGCTCCCTGACCCTCCTGGACCCTTTTCCACCTGCCCGCCAGCTCCCAGACCCCCCCCCAGGCCCCTTCCTCACCACCTCCCCGACCCCCTAGTCCTCCTCCACCAACTCCCCAACCACCCTGCGCCGGCTCCCCAGCCCCCTGCCTGCTGGCTCCCCACCCCCCGCCCCTGGCCCCTTCCCCACTGGCTCCCCAGCCCCCTCCCTGCTGGCTCTTCAGCCCCCCAGGCCCTTTTCCTGCCAGCTCCCCAGCCCCCTGCCTGCCGGCTTCCCGACCCCCTGCCCCTGGCCCCTTCCCCTCTGGCTCCCTCTCTGCTGGCTCCTCAGCCCCCCAGGCCCTTTCTCTGCCAGCTCCCCTGCCTGCTGGCTCCCTGACCTCTGCCCCTGGCCCCTTCCCCTCTGGCTTCCTCCCTGCTGGCTCCTCAGCCCCCCAGGCCATTTCCCTGCCAGCTCCCCAACCCCTCCTCCCCACCGGCTTCCCAATCCCCTCCCCCCTTACCTGGCCGGAGCTGCAGGGGTGGCCAGAGTCACTCCCTGACCAGGCTGCTCCCATCCTGAGCCACACATCTAAGCGTGCCTCAGGGAAGGAGATTTGAAAAGGCTCCAGTCTGGCTGCAGTTCCCAGGCATCTGTGGGCTGGATTCCAGCCCCTGGTGGGGCCGGATTCTGGCCCGTGGGCTGCAGGTTGGACAGGCTTGGAGGCGCCACTCCTGTCCCCTACCGGCCCCACTGCCCGGCTGGGGTCAGCAGCAGGGGAAAGGAGATCAGTTCCTTTCCCCTGCTGATCCCAACCCCCAGCTGGGCATTGGGGCTGGCCAAGAAAAAATAGGTGCCGGTACACCGTACTGGTGCATACCGGCACAAAAAAAGGCCTGAGTATAAGCACATTTATACTGATATAACTGTATATGCTATGGCTTTTACCAGCATAGCCATGTCAGTAAAAAAAAAAAAAATCACACCCCGATCAACCTAGCTATGTTGGTAAAACTTATAAATGTAGACCAGGTCCTAGCATGAGGTGTCAGCATCTTATAGGCCCAAAACAGAATTTTATTAGAGGACCTTTATATTAACTTCGCTTTGTCTGTCTGTCTGTCTGTCTTCCCTGTGTAGCACGTACAGTGGCCACCCAATATTTTGCAAACAAATGCATTCACGGTGCTTAAAATGCCTTGTACCAGAAGTCTGACGAATCTGAATTATTTCTGAACTTGCTCTGTCCCTTTTAGTGCGTTGGTTTTAAAGTTGTCTGGTCTAAAAAACTTTTTTTAATGTTTTTTTTAATATTCATCAACTAAGCCGTGTCTGTGCTGGACCTTTCTATTCTCTTGCGAAGTCAAGTGTGGTATGATTTATAACCAACAACAGAAGCCTCTAATGTACTGTGCTTTTGCCTCTACAACTTTTTTCATGTGCGGGGAAGGGGCACAGGCAGCTGGAATAAGCAACAGTACAGTTCTGTCAGTATAAACTGCAGAGTATGTCAGTAAAGCTATACTGGTAAAGCCTTAAACTTGAAACAGGTTTAAATTAATTACAGAAAACAATATCAAAATACTGTCGGATTAAAGGTGACATCATTTAAAAAGTAATCTGCTGCAGTTGTATTGGGCATTGGTCTACCACTACACAGGGCATGACAGGATTATACTTTATTCATTGTAGTTAAAAATCTATATAACTAGAATATTTATTCATTTTCATGAAATACCTGCACTTCTGCTGCAGAAATAAAGGCTCAAATGATAATATAGAACCATACCTCCATTCTGTACAGTACATGGAGTGTCATGACATCCTGTATGTTGGCCACAGGATCTGCATTCTTTTCTATTCTGAGACACATCTTCTGTGATCTGGCAAGTCCCTTAACTTCTATGTCTTAGTTTTCCTGTCTGGAAGTAATGCTGCCTGAATCCCGAGGGTATTGTTGAAGCCTAATCTTTAGTATCTAAAATACATTAAGAACGTTGGATGGACATTGCTGTATTAGTCCAACTTTAACATTTTAATTGTATTTTTCTTTTTATATAGATGGCTATTCCTACGAAAAAGAAGCAATGGAAAACTGGATCAGCAAAAAGAGACGGTCTAGTCCCATGACTAATCTCCCTCTACAGTCTCTTGTACTTACTCCAAATAGGACTCTGAAAATGGCCATCAATCGTTGGCTAGAGACTCAGCAGAAATATAATGAAGCAACTTAGTCTTGAATGGCTAATTGAATACACCAATTGTCTTGAATACACCAATTGTTCTGTCAAATTAATTGCAATGAAATTGTAGGTAGTTAAAGAAATAACTATCAGAAATTTTAAAACACTGGAAAGGGAAAAGATAAGTTTCTGTCCATGATATCTTTAGTCTGTATCTCACATTGGCTATGTCTACACTTGTTAATTTGGGTCGACCTTAACAAAGTCGAAGTCGACTTAGCATGTCCACACCTAAATTTTAAGTCGATTTAGGGGGAACTTACAAAGTTGCCCTAGAGCGTCCACACTGGACGCCTAGGTCAACTTCTAGGGGCTAGGTGGCCCTGGGAGAGGTCCACGGTGGCAGGGGGGGCACCCCTTGCCAAGGGCTGGGGGCTCAGCCTTTGCCCCACTGTACCTGGGTACAGAGGGGCAAAGAGGGACAGGGACTCTGGCAGGGCATAGGGGCAGGGTGGGCAGGGCTCTGCCCTGCCCTGTGGGGGGGACATGCCAGGCTCCCCCTGTGCCACCCCCCCCCCAGCAGGGAGGGTAGTGGGGGTGTCCTGGAGAGCTCTAAGTCGACTTAGAATCGACTTAAGCCAAAAGTCGACTTTAACAAAGTTGACTTAAGCAGCTTGCTTAACTCAACTTAATGACAGTGTAGTGTAGACACAGAGTAAATTAAGTTGACTTAAGCAAGCTTAACTTGACGTAGTGTCGACGCACCCATTTGCATTTAGCCCCTTGAATTCAGAACTTGAAACAAATAAAAGGTTTTAGGTGCCTAATAAACTGTTTCTTTTTTATATATTTTTGTATAAGGAAGTTCAAAAGCTTATGTAAAATATGTAGGCTTGGCAGAATTTGATTTTTATTTTTATCGTTTCAGTGGATAATTATGCTTCTTTTTAAGCATTTTCTCAATTTAAATTTTCAGGTGCAAGGACTTAGGGTGAGGATCAGACAATAATTACTAAAAAGTTAACACTTCATAACTGTTAAAACACTAATTTTCAACATTCCTGTCAAAATATAACAAGTGAATATTGTTAAACCAAAATATAATATGTTCTCAGCCACCATTTTTCTTAATTTGCATATCTGTAAATTTCAGTTACTAATGACAATACCTTTTCATTTGTGGCTATATGATGAAATTGATGTTTGCAGACGTTTATTGATTAAAAAAAAAACCTAATCCTTCCAAGCCTAAATATATGACTGCTGGAAAAAATAAAGTCAGTTACAAGTGGAAATACTATAATGTCTGTTTCTGAGTGTGTCAAAATATCTGGTATATTTAACTACTGCAAACAAAATAAAATAATGCCAAGTCAAGCACACAGAAGTTTGGAATGACCAATATTGAGGTTGCCTGTGAAACTTCTATTCAGCTGCTTTGTGCAGGTGTGTGTGGTATAGTCTTAAAATTACATGATCACTTATTTTTGCTTCAGAGTGCACATCCTCACTGTTTCTACCCATCTGAGGAACAGCCTTTATAAGGATTGCGAAGGCAGATAACATAATTAGTTTTTAAAAAAACAGCTAGACAAATTTATGAGGAGAAATTATATGATGGGGTTGCTTATAAGGGTCAGAAGGCAGAGCTCAGACTATCACTTCCTTGTGTTCCTAAAGCTCACCCTTCAGTTTCAGCTGATCACCTGCTGGGGTCAGGAAGAGATTCCCTTCCTGTCCCTATCCTGCCCGCATAATTCGTGTTTTTTGTCTTCCTGCCCTGAAGCATTGGGGATATTTGGTGGGGTGGGCCAGGGCTCTGAGGTTGCACCAAGAATTCTCTCTTAGGTGAGAGATTAGGGATCTACTATCGGCCGCCTGACCAGGACAGTAAGAGTGATGATGAAATGCTAAGGGAAATTAGGGAGGTTATCAAATTTAAAAACCCAATAATAGTGGGAGATTTCAATTATCCCCATATTGACTGGGAACATTTCACTTCAGGACATAATGCAGAGATAAAATTTCTCGATACTTTGAATGACAGCTTCATGGAGCAGCGGGTATGGGAACCCACAAGGGGAGAGGCAACTCTAGATTTAATCCTGAGTGGAGCGCAGGAGCTGGTCCGAGAGGTAACTGTAACAGGACCGCTTGGAACTAGTGACCATAATACAATAGCATTCAACATCCCTGTGGGGGGAAGAACACCTCAACAGCCCAACACTGTGGCATTTAATTTCAAAAGGGGGAACTATACAAAAATGAGGGGGATAGTTAAACAAAAGCCAAAAGGTATAGTGACTAAAGTGAAATCCCTGAAAACTGCATGGGCGCTTTTTAAAGACACCATAATAGAGGCCCAACTTCAGTGTATACCCCAAATTAAGAATGTGACGGGATGCACATCTGTGCAGCCCTTGGGCATGACCTGTATA
>ML685793.1:4103561-4150724 GCA_007922175.1 Pelusios castaneus | reverse complement strand
GGATTACTTGCCAGGATTAGCTGAGTACTTTTCACTTAATCATTTCCTTTGACTTTCAGGGACAGGGAGCACCTTGGTCCATTTGCTACCTGTGTCACATGATAGGCTAGTCTGCTGTGGTTTTATTTCCATTGCTTGGGTTGGCTTTTGGGGGCTGGGTTGGGGGGGGGTGTTAAGAAGCACTGAACAGGTGAGATGATCCTTTCTGGCTTGAATCTTTATACGCTACGCCTGCTCCTGCAGGCCCATGGATGGTGGGCTCTTTTTTCCCCACCTGCGGGCTTTCGGCGTTAGTGAGCGCCTGGATATCAATGGTCCTGTTGTGACCACAGCCAGGATCACAAAAAAATACCTACAGGGTCAAAAGCCTGTCAAAAATTGGATGTTTGTTTGCACACAGCAGTGCTCAGTCACCTGTCCCGATAGGAGCCAAGTTACAGCCCTGGTGCCGTTAGCGCGCGGCCCTGGCACAGCTGGAGTGTTTGCGCCCCTCCCCCCCCCGGGACCCAGCCGAGGGCCAATGATGAGCCAGTGACGTGCAGTGTTAGCTGCCAAACACCTCGGCCCCCTGCGACCGTCCCGCCAGGCACTGCCCCTCCCGGCGCACCTGCCCCCTGCCCGCCACGGACGTCAATTCCCCCCCCCCCCCCCATGTAGTCCCCGCCCCTTTGTAGCTCGTCACCGCGGGGCGTCCCAAGCAGAGCGACCGACATCACGTGACTCCAGGACCCTGAGGGCAGGCCAGGTTCGGGATGTTGGCAGTGGAGAGGCCCCGCCCATTTAGCCGATTGGCCCATGTACCTGCTTGCCACAGCTGCTGGCTCCACCCAGCCACCGGCGCTGGCCGCGCTGGGCCGCCGTGACGCATGTGCTGGGGGGGGGGGGACGCCGCGGAACTGTTTGGGGGGGGTTCGCGTGGAGCTTTGCGCGTGCGTCAGGCCGCCCCGCTGGGTGGCAGCCAGGGGCTCTGGCACGAGAGCGCCTTGCCAGCGTGGGGGGCGCTGCGGACATGGCGAGGGCCGAGGTGGGCACCGCGCCGCCCCGGCCTGTGGCTTCCCTGGCGGCGCCTAGCAGGACAGGGTGGGGACGAGGACCAGGGCGACGGTTGCGCTGCCTCAGGCCGCGGCTGTGAGCGGGTGTGTGGGTGTGAGCGGGTGTGTGCGGCTGTGAGCGGGTGTGTGGGGGTGAGCGGCTGTGAGCGGGTGTGCGGCTGTGATCGGGGTGTGTGGGGCTGTGAGCGGGTGTGTGGGTGTGAGGCTGTGAGCGGGGTGTGTGGGGATGAGCGGGGTGTGTGGGTGTCATTGGGTGAGCGGGTGTGTGCGGGTGTGAGCGGGTGTGCGGCTGTGAGCGGGGTGAGTGGGTGTGAGTGGGTGTGTGGGTGTGAGCGGCTGTGAGCGGGTGTGTGCGGCTGTGAGCGGGGTGTGCGGCTGTGAGCGGGGTGTGTGGGTGTGATTGGGTGAGCGGGTGTGTGTGGGTGTGAGCGGGTGTGTATATAAAACACGCGACACCCAGCGCGGAGCCGGGCGCGTTGAGCACACTGCCGGCAGCGCGGCCTGTGGCGCCACGGCGTCTTTTCCCGGCCGCGAGCGTAGGGCGGCTGGTCCCTGGCAGCGCTCCGCGACCCCCCGCCCTCCCCCGCCACTGCGCGAACCCCAGCGGGGCCCGAACCTGAGTCCCCCCCACCCCCAGCTGTGCTGCACGGACCCGAACTGGGCAGTGGGCGGCCACACGCGGGCGGGCGTTGCGGCTACTGTATCCACGGCCAGTTATTTATCCCTGCTTACAGCTAGTTCAGGCTGACAAAAGTACATTTAGTTCAGGCAAACCTTTGTTCCACAAGGTAAATAATCGAGGTAGTTTGGGACTGAAAGACCTATTCCAATTTAGGGATTGCTACACAGGAAATTTTTCACTGGCGTTTTAATTATACCAGTATAAATACAGCAGTAACCATGTGGGTGTAACTCCCCTGCAGGAAGACAATTACTCTGGAATAAGAGTGGCTTTTCTTCCATTAATCTTAAAACTGCTTCTGAAACATAAGGTAAACTGGAAACTGACTTGTATCAAAATAAAACTGTTCACTGAGTTTTACTGGTGTAATTACAGCACTTTAAAATTCACCCCAGCTCTTAAACACCAGTATAATGATCCTGGGGAGATAAGTCCTTGGAGCTGGCAAAATCTGAGCAGTTTAACTCACTGTTCCTGTTCATTGTCAAGGGTAGGCTCCAGGGCCTAATATACTCTGGAAAGTAAAGCGAAGTAGCAAGATCTAGTCAGAGGAACACACTAAGCATGCCTCGAGAGCACCTTTAAATATCCCTGAAGGAGCAGCCAGTTTTTTGAGTGATGGTGCCTCTGTGTACTCCATGTGGGTGCCCATGCATGCAGTGTTCCAGAGCTGTGCATTATATGTTGGGCATATGGTGCACCTGAGGTCTTATGAGACTGTGCAGATCACTGTCCCTCCAGTTCCCTCTTATAGCTGCATGGTCAGAGTTGGAACCCACTTTCTTTAAACTGTGTAGCTTCTTTGTCCAAATAAGACTATGTTATAATTTGTGGTATAGAGTTCTTCATTTGTAGATAGATATATATAGCTTCTTGCTACTTTACCCCATGTCACACCTGCCCTGATGGACTATGTCCCAGCAACAACTCTGTCTTTTCTGCCTCAGATAGGCTCACATCATTGCCTGCTGTTCCATCTGCTGGTCCTTTCCACCGCAGACTAGTAAGGCTCAAGAATTTCAACCTTGTGGAGATAGTGATGCACTCATGTGGCACCAGCAAATAGACAAGGGTGCCCAGCCTCCCTCTTGGTGAGCACTACTTTGACCTGAGCAGCACTGGTACCGCCAACGGTACCAGCAGCACAGAAAGCCGCACCCTGCTCATAAGAAGCACAGCCTCCTGTCTCCATGCTCATTATTCTTGACAAATTTCCTCACCTTAGGCTTTCAGGCCTTGTCCACTCCTCCACTTAAGTCCATCTGGCAATGCTCAGTGCCTATGGATGGCTTTTTCTGCCTTTAGCCACCCTGCCACACTTTCCCTTCAATCTGAAAACTCACCTCATCTTCAGCTCTTAACATCATGCTTTCAGCCCTAAGAGCAAGCCACTCATGGAGCTCCTAGTTGCTTGCTCCTTCACCCACCTATCTGTGAAGGTTATCACCTCTGCCCTATGGGTTAGCAGTCTGACCACCATGATGGCTGACACCCTCCCCCCCCCTTATTTTCACAAGACAAAGTCCCTGTGACTTCATTCCAAGTTTCTCCCTAAGGTGGTCTCTCCTCCAGCAAATGCACTTTAAATTTTCTTGATATGTGTCATGTGCTGGCCTTTTATCTCCTTTTACCTGTGCTTTACCAGCCTTGCCCAGACTCTTGCAGTAAAACACTGCTGAGGCTGCACTCTTTCATCTGAGTATCTCTCCAAGTGACTCACAAAGTGTTACTCCCTTTCTCAAGTCTCTCTGCCATCTGGCATCCATGCAAGTATAAGCCATCATGTTTGCCCTTCTCACAGATGTCCCAAGGCAGGAGATCTGTAGGGTGGCCACATGGTCCTCCGCCCATGTTTATTGCTTACTATGCTATTGGACCATCAGCAGCAGCAGTCCTACAGACTCTCACTTCTACGAGCCCTTGCTCCCACCTCCATACTGAATACTGCTTCTGCTGCTACCCATATATGGGATCCACATATGGACCAGCACTCAAAGAAGAAATGGAAGTTAGGTACTGTAACTGGAGTTTCTTCGAGATTTGTGGTCCTTATCTGGATTCCAGTCCCTCCCCCTCACCCCCATCCATTCTCCAGTGGGCTCTGTGCCTGTTGGTAAGAGGGACCTGGAAGGACCTCAGCCTACACAGCCTCATAAGACCTCAGACATCCCATGTGGCTGACACATTGTGAATAGTTGTAGCACATTGTGTGCATGCATACCCACCTATGGAATCCAGATAAGGACCACACATCTTGAAGTATGTGCAATTACAGTAAGCAACCTCCATTTCATTTGCTTCTGCATTGATTCCAAGAAGGCATGCTTTGCTCCACAACTGCAGCTACTCACTGAAGGATCAAGTCAGAGGTCTAGGCCTCCCTTTTGAGGAATCTGTTAAACAAATGCAGTACTCGAGAAGCCAATGGCAATCAAGACAAGCCGTTAACCTTAAAAAGATCATCCTGCATATTTTCTAGACCTCAGTCATTAGTATTGAGGTGGATGGGATGAAATCATACAAAGTAGTTACTAAGACTGTAACTTAGCAGTATATAAACATCACTGGTGCAACTTATATGTATTTGTCTGTGGTTTTAGGACAGTACACACACTATGCAGAGTAAGAATGCACCTCTCAACCCAGAACTATATTAATAAGTTTTTATTTCTTAACAGAAAAAATACAGTAGCAGTGCAAAAAGAGAAGTACAGAAGAAGAGACCAACAAGACTTGTACAAATATCAAAGAAACAGTAAACAATAAATACACTAGGGTGTAATACAAACTTTTAAGGAATTTGTAAAAATGTGGAAGGCTGTTTTTACAATGTACATACATACTGTACATGGAAATAAAAGTTGAAAATTCCAACTTGTACAACACAACCTTTATTACACATAGGAATGTCATTACAACTATTCATTTTGAAAATATTCTTGCAAATATAGAAACTTTTTTCCCCTCAGCTCTGAAAAAAACCTCAACTCCACCCTACAAAGCAAATGCACATACCCTTTTCCTCAAAACTTTCATCTTGATATCCTCAAAATTATACATCAGGTTTCCTATTACATTTTTTTAATAAAGTATTTTATTCCTGTACCTGTTCTCCATGAATGTACAATAAATCATTTTGTATTAAGGTAGCACCTTAAAGGTATTTAGGTAAATTATATAAAGTGCGGTTATAGGTATATTGTTAACATGCCATAACATAATATTATTCAGTGCAATAATCAATATGGTTGAAGCTTTTTAAAAAATGCATGCAAGTCTGTTTCTGTAATTTACTGGATTTTTACTGTACTTGGTTTCTTATAGTAATTAAAAATAACATTATATTTACATGTGAAAACATGGCTGCTTAAAGTTTACTCATATACAGCTGACAGAGTTCCTAAAGTTATATCATGCATCCCAATTACATCCTTCTAGAAAACTGATGAAAATATTGCATCTTTTTTATAAGAAAACAGTCATTTACAGATCTGGATGTTACACATATTGTATTTTTCACCCTCATAATATTGTTGGAATCAAGCATTTTAAGCACTAAAAAGAGACACAGTTATAATTATTATGCAAGTGATGAGATTTAATACAATCAGAAGCCAAGATTAAAGCCCTATATAAGAGGAAAATGTTATAACCGAGTCTTGCAAGTAGGATAGAATATAATGAAAATTTTAAATTCATTTTCCTCTTTCAAAATCCCAATGTGATGCATTCACAATCTTAGCTAACCATATAAATGCTTTTATTAATCATTTCTAGTTAAAGCTGACATTCCAGTTAATATTCTTGTCCCATGGTGGTATGCATAGCTTCTTAAGAAAGTGGTTGTATCCCATATTTCTCTGAATAATATTGGCCAACATGGATAACCTACTCAAAATTAGAAAAGTGGCCAGATAATTAATGTTATGTATAAACAATATTCCTCAATGAAACAGCCCTATATTAGTAGTTAATGTAAGTAATCAATATGCTGTTACGTGCTAAGTTTTACAATTGGATAGTGTTTATTATTAGACATAATGATACATTATACATTCGACTCTACAAATGATCGCTTTGGTTTCACCGAAGTGACAGGACTTAAATGACCTTCTTTGTTAACATGAGACTGCTGTTTAGATATAGCATCTGGATACAAATGGGAAACAGGGTTAGATGTCCTGCTGTCTGGACAGTGGGCAGGCATTTGGCACTTGAGGTCTTCATTTTCTTTAGTCTGAATTCCATTTTGGATATTTTCTTCTGGGGCAGTAGCAGGAGAGGAAGTTTTAGTCTGATTACTGTATCCACCCGTCTGCCTGGCAGAGAACAGATCACTTTTTGAAGACTGAGCCACCCCACCAGAAGCATTTGTTTGTAATCCTTCAGATGTCTGACAATGCCAAGTGCGACTGGTTTGATTGCTCTGCTGCTGGAACCTTGCTGTCTTATCCATGATCCCCATAAATGGGGTATTCCGAGTTCTATGCTCAGTCGTACCACTCTGAACTTGACTAACTTTAGTTTCCTTAATTCGAACATCTGGCCCTAACCCTTTCACGCTATCAGAAAAGCTGCTGCTTGAACTTAAACTATTGGTTGAGCTAGAAATGATCATGTTGCTAGATGGAGAGCCAGAAGAGATAACACTAGTTACAGAGCTTTGCTGCCTTGCTTCACTGCAGTTCATTTGAATTCCTTGAATTGGAGTTGCTTTCTCCATGACTGAAGGTGCATGGACAGTAAGCTTATCGGTGGTTTTGGCCTTGCCTGTGAAATAACGAGAAGAGACGCTGTCACTATGCTGAAATTGGGGACACTGGCTGGATGCTAGCCTTTCATTTCCGGAACTGGAACCTGTGGGAATGGTTCCAGATGATAAAGTGTGTGGCCCGTCTAAATGCTGACTTTTATTGTTGGTTAGATTTCCAGGATGTCGGACTGGCACAGCACTTGGGGGGAGATGCTGAAAAGGGGACTGTGTCTTTGCACTACACAGAGTAGTTCCAGTTCTTGATCCTGGCTGAATAGAGTTCAAATGCTGATTAGTCTTTACAATCTGTGCTTGCTTTGTAGGTTGCATGATCAGTCCTGGTTCCCTCACATATTTACTCCTTGTTTTGTTCTGAGGGGACATGGGTCTGGTTTTCTGCTGAAGGCCTTCTTGAAGGGCTCTACTATAGGGACAAGCAGCCTGGGAACGCTGCAGCTTCTGTGAAGATGGAAGGGGATCCTCATGATGTGGAAATTCTTCTTCTATCTCTTCAAGATTGAAATGATCTTTCAGTCCTTGGACAAGAGCCTCCCCCTCATTGTCAGAGTTATTCTGCTGGGCTGACTGTGGAGACCGCTGCTTTTCTTGCTGTGTTCTCTGAAACTGTTTGGACTCCTCTTCTACTCGAGCCAGCAGCCTTTTGATTTCTTGATTACTGGGGCACAACTTTATGGCTTCATGTAGGTCAGCAAGAGCTGCAAGAAACTGTCTGAATAAAGAAGAAAAAAAGGTCAACTCTTCCTAAAGAACTCCTCACCCACCATGTTTCTTTAAAAGAAAAAAAATTGATTAGAACTTTCAACTTCCACCTTTGCATACTGACTCATCTCTAGTATCCATCAAGGCAGCCCTTTGATCTGTTGTCCTATCAGTCTCTCCTGCTTGATGTGGTGGTTATAGGAAATTAGGGAGTCCTTGGCACTCAAAGGTCATTTTAGGAGTAAGAAGAAAGGAGACAAAGATGTCCCATATCATTCACACCTATTGGTGGATCACAAGCCCTTCAAGAAGGCAGTAGCAGAGGGCTAGCTGGCAGCACTGTACAGAGCAATAGGAGGGGGTGAAGAATTCAGCACAAAAGAATTCACTGTAACTGGCACCCTAAGCTCCCTTGTAATGTTCCCCACCCCAGAAGAAGTGCAGGGGAGGAGAGTGGACAGAAAGAAGAGAAAAGGTACATCTCACTGATCCCAAATTCTTTGGAGGGCATGTTTCCCAACAAGAGCTGACTTCTACTCTTCCTTACATCTTGAACTGCTGCTCACTGAACTCCTTGTCCTCTGACAGCCCATCAGCTAGAACAGATTTCCAGGGTCTAACTGTTGACCCGTCAAGTTTTGGTACCCTGCAGGGAATGCTGATGGATTTCTGCTGGCTCAGTCCAGGAGCAGGCTTGTCAACTCCAAGCCAAACCCCATAGAGGGCTTATGGACCATGGAAAAGGCTAGGATGGAGGAGAATACTGCTTAATTTACTGTCCTTTATTTAAAAAAAAAAAAAGACATCAAAACTGGGCATTTACTCACTCAGACCATCGTTATTTAAGCTATGTCATCAGGAATTCTAGGAACTGCATTTAATATAGTGCCTAGTTGGCACCTTTCTGCTCACACTAAATTCATTTAGCTCCCAACAAAATCAATAAACAGAAATGAAGAGAAGAAAAGGGGACAAACAATTAAAGAATTTTCAAGTATGTTTATCTGAAAACACCTTAAATTTACCTAAAAATCGGCTGTTTAAAAACATTATGAAACAAAGACGGATGTGTACAGACAGTTTCACACAGTACCTGCTGTTTCTCTTGGCTCTTGCTCTAGCATAATAGGCTTCATAGGATTTGGGTTTCAGATCAAGTGCCTTGGTAGCAAACTCTTCTGCCATGCCAAAGTCCTAATTTTAATAGCAATAATATGTTAAATAGATACAGTAACATTTAAATATTTTTAAAATGTTATATGCACTTCAGTTTCAGACACTACCAGAAACAGTCAATCTCATTATACAGTACTGTTTAAATTGGCAAAAGGAAAGCTAGAGGTCTCCATGAGTCAACACACACTATTCTGGAATAGAAAGAACATCTTTATTCCAGATTAATTTGCCCTCTCCCCTTGTCCCCGTGAAACTAATACCACAGAGGTAGTCATTGCCGTCCTCTCAAAGCTAGCTTTTCTTGTCCCTAGCTCAGCAAGAATCACAAACACATTATGCTACCAGGACAGCACACCAGCCTGTAATACATTTATGAAGCCTGAGCTTCATTGAGGTTTCCAATACTGGAAGGATGTGAGCAACAGGTCAACAGTAAGAACTTACATTTGTTTTTCTTCGACACCGTGACAGGTTTAAATACAGGGAAACTCTTAGTTCATTGAAACCTTTCATTTCTTCTCCAAACCCTTCCCGAGGAAACTTCCTTAAGGCATATTGATACCGCTGAGCTGCTTCTTTCATCTTTCCTTTCTACAGATTTAGAACACAAGAGCTTTAGCAGTTGGATTTGTAAATGCCTTATTTTTAATCATTTCTATTTGACATTTGCTAAGTAGATACTCTTCAATTAGAATCTATTTTTATAGATTTTGTATTCACAAAGAAGTACTTGGGGAAGAAATTAATTAATAGCTGGGAGTTTATTTTTAAAAAAACAGGGATAGTTGTTCCAATATTTATATGTAAATAATGTAACACTAGTTGCAAAACAGAGTTCTTCAGACATGTGAGGTCTTGTTGATAACACAATTTTCTTGGTCCAGTATTTGATGTGGAACAGTTTTACAGAGAGTAGTTGGCCAATGGGCTGTGATGATCTCTGGCAGAGGTATGTTTTTGCCTGCTCATAACAGGCAACTCCCAGCTTGATGCACAAGATCCTTTGTGGAGGAAACTGGCAGGCCTTTCATCCTTTCCACTGTTGCAAAAAAGAGCTGGATGCACTTGCAGGAAGGTTTAGTCCTTTCAGTGTAGCTGGCAAAGGCCCACCTCCAGTGAAGGGTGTACCACCTAGGCTCCTCATTAGATCTGGGTCCTTTTGGAAAGTTGTGAAACTGACACACCACCTTGTGTAGGGCTGCAGCTGGACCTTGTCCTTATAGAACACTGTATATGGTGACCCAGTGGAGCGACCATGTGATGCCAAGTAAGAAGGACCTGCTGAGTTGGTCTGCTAACGCCTGCCTGGGAGATGAGAAGCCATAATACGGATGTCGTTTTGTACAGCAAAGTTCTACAAGTGAAGAGTCTCTTGACATAGGATCGATGAATGGGCTCCGCTTTGTTTGTTGATGTAGAACTGTCATGCACTTTGTGAAGACCTGTGGGGCAGAAAAGAGGCTAGAGGGCAGTGATCTAAGTTGATAATGGGTTTAACCCACTATAAATAAGAGGAATGTCCTGTGGCTGGAGAAAATTATGTGAAAAGTCGAGGGCAGCATGTCAGTTCCGTGGATCCAAGGGTGGGTTGATGGAAGGTATGGACACGAAGTAGAACTGTAGTTTCTTGAGACGCTTGTTGAGGTGGTGCAAATCTAGAATAGGTTTGAGGCCCCCTTTTACTTTCGGGGGCAAAGATATAACAGGAGTAAAATCACTTTCCTTTCAAGTCTGGCATAATCTCCTCTGTGACCCTCATCCTTAGGAGAGTTTCCACTTCCTGAATGAAAAGTTGCTCATGAGAGGAGTCCCTGAAGAGGAACTGGTGAGGGGGAATAAAGAAACTGCAGGGTGTAGCCAGCCAACATGGTGTTGAAGACCCAATGGTCCAATGTATTCTGGGCCCATGCAGGGAAGAAGGGTGAGAAGCAGTTCCTAAATAAGGGGGAAGCTGGAACACTATCCTTGGATGCATCCTCAAAATGGCAGATGTTGCACAATTGGGTGGCACAAGGGACCTGGTTGAATCATGGAGGAGGTTGTGCCAGAACGATGACCGCTTAAAGCCTCTGTCCTTCTCTTTCCTCCAGTCAGAGCCAAACCATGGAGGACCCTGAAATCTAGGCTGTTGTAGCAAAGGACAGAAAGGTCTCCGTAAGACCTGTGGCATGTAAAAGGCTTAGCAAATGCAGGGTGGCCCTATAATCTATAAAGCCATGGGTCCTATGCTCAGTCTGATCTGAGAAAAGTACCTTGCCCTCAAAGAGGAGGTCTTAATTCAGGTTAGAGGGAGGCTCTCTCTCTCTTTCTTCTTTGATTGTTTTTGCAGCCCACCAGGCAAGTAGGACAACAGCCCACATCATAAACATTTTCTGAACATAGCAAATATTTTAGTTTTTGAGCCACAAACATAGGCCCATGAATGTGGTTAACCATTTACGTCTCAGATGACAGTACAGGAAAGAAGAAAGTCGGTGTGGTAGATTTTGCCACACCGGCCAAACCTTCATTGGCAAAGATTATTATGCATCACAATTCCACCATATCTCTCTTTCAAACAGGCTGCTTGCATAATTTGAAAACCAAGAGCTGTAAAGACCCTTTTTAATATATTACTGTTCAAAATATCCCATGCCATGGATAGTGTTAAGTTAGATAGCCAAAGGGATACATCTAGTGTATGGCCAACAGCCATACCCAGTTACGTACAAATGAAATAATGTCACTATAACCAATGTATTTTCCTTCTAAAAATAAAACACCAAATCTTCTCTTGTAAATAAATTCTGTGCCCATTTTGGAGCTAGCCATGACAAAAATAACATACCTTGCCTACCAAGGGGATGTCATGAGTCAATATCATGTTGATCATATTGTGTTTTTAAAAAATTAGAATTTTAAAAGTAAACTCATGAAAAATGCTATTGAACTGATACAGAAAAAAAAGCCCTCTCCTTTTAAAAGCAGTTTTTAATTTTTGTATCGCTAGAGAGCTGGAAAGTAGTTAGTACATATTGTGAGCACAATCAACACTGTCAAAAATGCTTTAGTTCTATATAATAATTACACGTTTAGTTCACATATGCTTTTTATCATACTACTGAAAATGAATACATCAAAAGGGTAAAGAGAAAATTTAACAAGCCAAATGAATTACCACAAGCTTACAGGTCAGTACAGATTGTTGTTCTAAAAGGAAACTAAATGATCTCGGGGAAAAAATGCCCAGCAGGGATTTCAAAGTAAAACATCTTAATGATATCCAGTTTTACCATCTTGATCTGTAATCTCACAATCTAAACAGGATCAAACCTGATTAGCAACTGAATGGGAAAACTTAAAGAAATGTGAGTCACCAGCACTCAGTAGCTGGCACTTTTTTCTCTGAATTACTAGTGGATTAAGACTCAGCACAGTGTTTGGAAGGACATTTCTGGACTAAAGAGTTTATTTTACACACACACACACACACACACACACACACACACACACACACACACACACACACCCCACCCACCCACCCACCCACCCACCCACCTTTACTGAGAAACTTGTAATCCTTCGAGGTAAAAAGGTCTTTTATGAAAAGGTAAGAGAAGATTATTTTCTCCTTGCAAAATCACTAATTTGGGTGTAAATCTGGAACCCTAATTTAGCATTCAGTAACTCATGAAATTACCAATAGATGTTTTAAAGATTTCTTTGCAGAATTTAGCTGAAGCAAAGCAGGTTCACAGCTGTGGCTTCTGACACAGACTAATCTCAAGAATATATAATGTCTACCTTACACCATTTGCCAGTATGTTGTTTGACTGGGAAAAATTTCCACATGTATGTGAAAAACAGACATTAGATGTAGGTCAGAAGTAGCAATAAAGATAATGGGGGAGAACTTTGCAGTCCTTCCAGGAGAGACCCACTGAATTTCAAATCTCATGGCTAAAATATTATTTCAATGATGTCCATGAAACACATATGGAAACCATATTACACCAACGAGATACAGCAAGGCTGTTGCACAACTAAGACATTTTCAATCCTGTTCTTGGGAAGCAATTCCTCACCAGAGAGAAGTACAACAGAGTCTTGTGGCACTTTTAAAGACTAACAGATTTATTAATCGCATGAGCTTTCGTGGGAGAAAAAGCTCATGCGATTAATAAATCTGTTAGTCTTTAAAAGTGCCACAAGACTCTGTTGTCTTTCTACAATAGACTAACACGGCTACCCCTTTGGAATTTGACTACACAGAGAGAAGTGTTTATCAGACATGCTAGGGTTTTCTTAATTCATATATAAACAAACGTCATGCAGAGAAGTATCCCAAGTAAAGGATACATTTGATGCTTCAAAAGTACCTTGTTCATATCTAGTTCAATAGCATATCTTCAAATTAGTTTTCTGCCATTTTAAGGAATAAATAAATATTACCATTATTTCAATGAACAACTTAATGCACGGCAAAAGAAACACAGGTCAAATCTTCTCAGCCATTTTTCCCAGGATCTGAGTGTTCCGAATCACACTCTCTCTTACAGGGGAGGAATATTTGTTCTCAAAGCTTCTTGGTTTCCCTGCTCCACAACATGAGGGAAGAGAGTTGCATATACCTTATCACCAATACTTTTTTAAATACAAAGCAGCAGGTTTTTTAACAGACAATCTATTACCAACCTTTAAGTAACAGCACACTCATAACAATGTTCTCTGTTAGCAATGAAAGTAAGAATCTACCTACTTTGTACATCATGTTTCCTTCTTCCATCAACTTCTGTAGTAAAATAATCAGAATGTCAGGTTTAGAAGTGGCCATTGCCCACGCTGCATTTCCTGCAAGTTAAAATATTAACTATTTTCAAAGGACATTTCTGATATTATTAGAAAAAAATTAAGGGCTTGTTTCCAACATAGATTCACTCAAAAACTTCAATTTATATTCCACAAGTGATGAATGACTGTAGAAACGTTTACACATACAGCAGACTGGTTTTAATGGTCCAAAGTATCTTTGCTCCACTTTATGTTCCAGTTCAAGACAGCACTTAAGATGTGCTTAACTACTGCCCTGAATAAGGATGCTTTTCTGAAGTGCTGTTTAAAGGAGCCCCAGATACATGGGTAAATCATGTACACACATTAGTAATAGCCACAATTAACTGTGGAACCACAGGGTAATAAATTAGAGTCAGGTGACATTCCTCATGAATCTGATGACCTTACCTGCATTCTGCTCTCTCATCTGTTGCCCCCCAGGACTGTTAATATTCCCAATTTTTGAGCACTTTCAAACAGGTGCAATTTAACACAAAACCCAAAACAAATGTGGAATTTCTCATAAATGATAAACATCTCACAGGTCAAGGACTGAATATTATTAGTCCCGGATTCCATGCCTTAATCCAGTGGTCTTCAACCTGGGCGATACCGCCCACTAGTGGGCGTTTTGGGATTTTTGGTGGGCGCTACAAAAATGAAGGAAGGAGATAATGGCCATGCTCATCCAGCTGTAATTTATAAAAAGTTTGTATGAATAAAGAATAAATTTTGTTTGATATCCTATTTAAAATATCTGAATATAAAATTTAAATAAATTGAAAATTATAATTAACGATTAACAGTACGACAATGTAACAATTTAACGACAGTGGCAATTTATAAAAAGTAACAATTTATGAAGGTAGGCGTTACACTTACTGCAAATGCGAAAATATTGAAAAACTGGGCGCTGATCCAAAAAGGTTGAAGACCATTGCCTTAACCCATGCACTAAGCGCAGGAGGGGTAAAAATAGGGCCTTTATACCACGGGGAGATCAGTAGTCTTACCTCCCCCATAATACTGATGTACAGTTTTGATTCTAGCACATCCAGTAGATAGTAAGATATGAGACTTTAAAATCACAACATTAGTGTGCAGCTATTTTAGATTACAGTTTTAAAAATCTTTCTCTCCTCCATGTCCTAACTGCAGAGTCTGAGTAACTAAGGCACCTGATTTCACAGATGGAAGATTAAAAAATAATATAAATACAATTTTAAATAACTTCTGAAACAGTTTTAAAATAGTTTTTCAGAACAACATCCCATGGTGTGGTCTAAACGGCTTTAGCTTTACCTTTTTGGAATGGCTTTGCCACTAGCATGGAATGACCCCATTCCAAACTCATGTGGCTAAAATATGTATTAAAGGAGAGCTGTTAGCACCAGCATTGCTTTCTTACAGCTTTACAGCCTCTTTCCGTCGCCAGTGTTCAAATTGTTCCGAAAGGAAATATAGAAGTGGGAACAAAAAATGATTGTTTGTTCAACATACTACATATATTTGATACAAGTGGACCAGCAAGCTTGGTGCAGATTCACTGGCTTTAAAACATGTGGATATCTCCTGAATAAAGTGTCCAAAGAACTCTGATTACCCTCTTCTTGAGCTATGCAGTGAGTTAAATGTCTAGAAAAGATTTTCATATGCTAAATACCTATCATACAACTATTTAAAAGAACAGAGGGCCTACAGATACGGAAATGCAATTATTTATTAGAACCAAAACATTAGGAAGAGGCTCTAGAAGTTGCCCTTTTTGTCATATCAGAAAATTTTCCCTAAGTAAAGATTTCTATTTTCTGCTAGGAAAAAGCAAAGTGACTGCTCCCGAGCTGCCTGCCTGGAAGGCTCAATTTCACTTTTTGCCATCAAGAAGAAAGCAAAATTGACAAACTTCCAGCTGGGCGATTAGCAGGCTGAAAAATTCTGTTTTGGTTCTCCCAAAATGAAATTTTTGAGAATTTCTGTCTTGTGAAAAATTTGATTATTTACCCTTTTTTCAAAAACACAATCACCTCTGAAATCTTCCATGGGGCAGAAAATCCATCTTTTGGTCAGCTCTAGTAACAACTCCTATATTTGGCAGCCTACCACTTTCTGTGACAAATTATTCTTGTTATTCTTGTAACATTTTCACTGAGAAACTCTGACAACTTCCCTGTTCATAGTATTATTTTGGTAGAAGAGATGCTCTTTCTTCGCCCCATAAAATTCCATTCAACTTTTGCTGAGAGACAAACCATTAAAAAAATTCACCATTTCCTTCTCTTGCTTGCAATCCCGAGGATAATGCAGCACACCGAAATAACAACTGAATATGGCTATTCTAAGGCTGAGTTGGCAATAGTGCTGTCAAATCAGGATCATTAGCAGCACACACTATTGCACTGGGAATGCCCATGTGCTGTCAGAGCACACGCAGTTAGCGGGACCTACTCTGTGTCCAGGCCCCTGTGGCAAAACCACATATGGCAGGAGAGAATGAACCAGTCTGGTCTCCTCCCCACTCTATACACTCCCAATCCCACACCTAGCCCCCGTGGCTCAGTCTCCTCTACAGCTCCTCTCAAGGGGCACCACATGGGGACAGAGATTTCTACAAGGCCAGGGAAGAGATAAAGGGAGTGAAGGGAAGAGCACGTGCACTAAAATGTTTACGTCTTGAAGTTCAAGTGGCATCAATCTGGCTTGCAATTGTTGAGGGTTCATGGTCTGAACTGTGCTGATGATGGGGTTTGTTGTAGCTGGACACCACAGAATTTTTGTTTAGTCTTTTCCTTTTTTAAAACTGGGAAGTTGCATACAAAAATCTACATTAAAAGAATGGTTTTAAGGTTGTAAAGTCAAGCACTCAAAAAATTGGAAATACCACAGTTAAGATTACCTGCACTACAGGATTTTGGCCTCCACCCTTTCATGTAAGCATTATGATTCAGTCTTTAAAGAAAAAAATCAAGATGTTTTCAACAAGACTTCTGCAGCATTCAGTACACAAGGAGGCAGAATTAAGGTTGCATGGGTAACCATAAAATTAGCATTTCCTAATTTTGGAATGCTTGGCTTTGCAACCTAAATAGAGTTTTTTTAAAATAGTGTTTTGTTTTAATAAGTTTTATAGACTTTCTTTCAAAAGGAATGTGACAGACTCTTTAAAAATCTTCTCTAAAAGTGATAATTATTGCACTGTAGCAGACATTCAATTCTTTCCCTTCTAAACAACAACAAAACCCAAACATTTTTGCTTTGATGTTATAGCATGGGTTCACTAACCCAGTTTGGCTCCTTTTCTAAGTAGGGTGACCACTACTGAAGTGTTTCGACATCCAATTGCTCTGTCCAATGGACGCATTCCACTGTAGTCCACGTGTTCAATCACAGCACCCTTCTCTACTAAATACTGCACCTGAAAAAGGATAAAACCTTTAAAAACTCTTTCAGCGTGGGAGATAGAACAGAGGAATATATTAGCCACTTCCTAATCCCTCTTGCAGTCTCCTTGAAATAAAGTTAGTCATTAAAACAATGGTTACTAAAAAGTGGTTCTGGAAGTGTTGGGATCATGCCACTCCACTTAACTGGTCCCTGCTCACTGAGGAGCTGCAGTCAATAGCAACGTGGGGCCAAAGCCATGATTGGGGCCCAAACTGCAGCTGGAGCCGCAGGGAGTGAGGCAACAGCCAGAGGACAGGGCTGAAGTGGAGACAGAAGCAGGGTGGCTCTTCCTTCCTGACTCTGTGGGTGCTGGTCCAGGCCCCATCATGCCCCCCTGAAGGTTCTTCCATATCCCACGTGGGGTGGGGGTGCCTCACAACCCATAGTTTGTGGACCTCTGCACTAAAATAAGTCAAATCCTCTTTTGTCTTTTGACTCCAGAGGGAAGTGAAGAAGGCAATAACCACATTCCTAACTACATTGCATTAACTTAAGTGATAAATAATAATCTTCTTCTGTCCCTGTCAGTAGGAAACATATATACAAGACACCATAAGGCCAGTACTTCATGCTCATTCTCCCATTTGTGCACATCATGAATTCCAACATACTAACATGGATGTCAGTGTCCAAGATCATAAAACTTGGATGAAAATATAGAGAAGCAGTGTGCAGACCATGTGGGCTTCAGGAAAATTAATAGAAGCTCTGAGAGATATCAGAGATTGCTGAGACATTAAAATGACACGTAGGACGCTATAGTACCAGAATTTGTTCTGATGTCTTTGGGGCAGAGTGGAGTACTAAGATAATAAAGAGGAATGTACAGGCTATTTTTATGGAACATTCACTCACATATGGATTAATTAAAATGTTGTAGTTGATTTCATACATCACTGTTTTGTGATCATAGGCATTGGCTTTTTCATGTAACTGAAGAAAATTAAAGAAGTACTATTTATTAGTGTCTATACCACTTATTACAGGAGCAGTTTGATGCTGCAGTTAAGAAATTAAGGGCATGGCTACACTGAATTTTGAAACCTACACCAGCAAATCTCAGAGTCTACGAACTCAGGCTTGTGGTATTTGCACGTAGCCTTAAAAACAGCAATACAAATATTGCAGCTCAGGTTCTAAAGTCCCAGGAGGAGAGAGGAAGCTTCAAGCTCAAGATTCAGCCTGAACTCAAATATCTACACTGCAGTTTTGGGGGCCAAAGTCCTAGACACAAGCTCTGAGACTTGTGACCACAGGTTTTAAAATGCAGTGTAGACATAACTTAAACCACAAAAAGTGGTAGGAACAGAAATGTAAAAAAGTAAAAAAAAAACCCAAAAACCCTGTCAAATGCTGAACAAAATAAATTAACCAGGAAAACCGGGGCACTCAAATGTAGCTGGAATTGGCCCATCATTCTCAACGATCATTCTTAAAAGTGGGAAGTACAAGAAATGACTAACAGCAAAGTGGTCAATGTTCAATGATAGTCCCTTGAATAAGGGGCCTAACAATTGCTTTCTTAAGCATGGCTGATAGTGATTTATCCAGAAGGGAGGCATTAGGTGGCCGTGTCATTCACAGCCCCTATGACCTGGTGCTATTGGGTTGTTGGACAAGCTGTTTCACTGCCTCCAACAATCCATGCTTCCATCTGGCCTGGAGATCAAGCTGCCCACACATGCCAGGCCAAAGACGGGGAACTCCTGGTGCAGCAGTCTGCTAGATAAACTGGCAGCTTGAGCTGCTCCAGCTGATGACTAACGGGGTCCCAGAGATAACAATAAGCACTGTGGTGATAGTAGGAGGCGTTAAGTCACACACAAGATGTAATGTCACGATCCAGGCTGTGGAATGTAAATACTGGTTCTCTCTTTCTCTTGCTGCTGATGGATGGGGATTCTGGATGCATGGCGAGGTGCCAATAACTGACACTGTGGTGAATTTCCTCCTCCTGGTTAAGTGCTTCCCTACTATTGGAAATTCCTGGAAATCTGAAGTGATTTAAGCAGGAAAACTGTTCCAAGTGAATTATGTGTTTCTGAGCTTCATCTCACTGTTTTCAGCACATATGGACCAACTGTGTTTCATAACTATAGACGGAACATCCAACACCCCCTCCCTCCAAAAATACATAGTTAGAGAAAAAGTAGCAGTATGGGAAGTTTAACATGCAAGATGCACACAAGTTAGAGGAAAAACAGATTTATTTTTAAACAATCTAACAGCTGTGTTCCCACACAACATGTGCTGGTTGGAAATATTTACTTTATATTTAATTTTGTTAATGTCATTTCATAAGCCACTATTCACTCAGAAGTATATGTGCAAATAATGAAATACCAATATTTTTATTAGATGGTGTTTAATATACTATGTCAAGACAGCACTCCCAAATGCACGTAACTGACGAGGGAGGATACACCCCAAATCCTTCTAGGAGACCTGGAAATACTCACACTCATGAAGAGGCCTTGGCAAGTGCCTTCCAAAGCCCATCAACAGCCACTCCTTCGAAATCAATTCTGAGTTTGTATAAATTCATTCAGTTTAAAATGGGGTGTGAATTTAAAGCATAATGGCTATTTCTGAATAACTCCACCTGTGGACACTTCTAGAATAAGAGGTTTAATTGCTCCTAAATAGTTATTCTGAAATAACTGCATAGGTGGACAAGCCCTAACCTGACTAAAGGCTACTGCCCTCTGACTAGGAGGTTGAAGGCTTAGACTCTAGATTCCCCATTTAATTTGGATTTGGAATAGTGCATTTTCTTCCCAGTAGGGTTCTGACATGACCTTCAAGCCTGAAGTGAACAGTTAATAAGACATATATTACCTATCCAGACCAGTTAACTCCTAGAAGTTTAATTTCTGCCAATTTGGCTTAATTATGTTTTATGGCTGAGACACTCACCTCAGGCTTGCAAATTTGTAAGTTTCAATTGTGGGCTCTGAAGTTACCACACATTGACAATCTTATTCAAATTAATCACTGCCCCACCGTAATACGTAGAGAACAAAAGAAGGAAGCAGTGGAGTGCAGTGAGTAGGGCATGGGACTGGAAGTGGAGACCTCCATTGTAATCCCACTACTGAAGCGTCTTGCTCTGTGAACGAAAGCAGGTCAGTTTACCTCAACACTTCAGTTTTCTGCACTTACAAAGACTGGATAGTGAAGTTCTGCAAGATTTACAGAAAAAAGTTTAATGAACATCATTGTCAACACTACCATATCAAGAATGCAGGACACCTATGCTAGGATTACAGAAAGTGTTCTTTATGCTACAGAAATGAACTACTTAATTTCAGCCTTCTTGCACCATTATTTCCCTTATGTCTCTGTATGTATAAATACAGCCAGCATCCCACATTTTCCATTTCACGCATCTGATGAAGTGGGATTATGTCCACAAAAGCGCATGTGATAAATAAATTTGTTGGTCTTTAAAAGTGCCCCAGGACACCGTTTTTGTTTTGCTGAAACAGACTAACATGGCTACCCCCCTGGAATCTGTTATTGTCTGTTCGGCCCAAGCACTGTGCCCTATGCCTCCTCGTGCCACACACCAAAGCTATACAAGGATGCATGGACAAACTGCCCTCAGTTCCTTCTCCACCCTAATATCCCATAGAGAACTGTCTGAAGCAGAAGGGAAGGAAGGTAGCTAGCTAGTGGAGTGCCTGTAGTGGGACACACATGGAAGAACCAGTTACTGCACAAGATGAATAACCTCTTATTCTTTAAGTAGTGTCTTGATGGGTGCTGCACTTCAGGTAACTTCTGAGCAGGGGCAACTTCAGAATGGAGTATAGAGTAAAAGACGGTACAGCAATACCAAACACCACATTAGATCTGGAGGCATGGATCAAGGCATAATGTTTAGAAAATATATGTACTGAAGCCCTCATAGCAACCCTATATAACTCAAGATACTGGCACATTCTTGAGCTGCGGATGTTGCTCGTGATCTGGCAGAATGTGTTCTCACCCTTTGGGGAGGGATGAACAGTGGCTGCATTATAAGGACAATAACAAGCACT
This sequence comes from Pelusios castaneus, assembly GCA_007922175.1. Classification (NCBI taxonomy): domain Eukaryota; kingdom Metazoa; phylum Chordata; order Testudines; family Pelomedusidae; genus Pelusios; species Pelusios castaneus. The sequence goes on along the minus strand of ML685793.1, from coordinate 4,130,045 downwards.
CAGCTATCCACCTCAACAGGATCTGAACACAGATCATGGAGCCCTTGGATCTAGCTGCAAAAGAGATCAACAGTCTAGGTGACTTTCAAAATTGTTCAGTTCTATCTAAGTAGTAAGCCAACACGCTTTGAACATCAAAGATACGAAGAGAGGTCTCCTGCATACAGCTCTGAGATTTTGGAATAAACACTGTAGATGAATAGATTGGATAAGATGAAACTCAGATAGTACCACAGATAAGAATTTAGGGTGTGAAGAGACTTCGTACTTGAAGGCCATCAGAAAGGAGGATCTGCTATCAAGGCTGCAATCTCTCCAATCCTACAGGCTGACATGATCACCATTAGAAAGGCAGTCTGCACAGATAAATGGAGCAGAGAGCAGGGTGCCATTTAGTCTGAATGGAGGTTTCATAAGGTATTCAGGGTTAAGATCCTGGGTTGGAATGGGTTCTCTAATCTGGGGAAAGATTCCCCAAACCATTAATACACCCTAGATGATACAAGGCAAGCAATTATGGAGAGTCCTTCTACTTGGGGATGAAAAGCTGATATTGTCACCAAATGGACCTTAACTGAGCTAATGAACAACCTCAATTTTTTTAGATCCAACAGGTAATCCAGAATGACTGAGAACAGTAAAGATTCAGGCAGAAGATGGTGGCAACACCACCATTAGTGGAAGAATCTCTTCCATTTCTGAAAGTAAGTAATATGGGTTGACTCTTTTCTACTGTTAAATAATACCTGTTACAACTTCTGGATTCTAATCCCCAAACCATTGAGGAACCATGCTGCCCTGAAGCAGAGAACACCTAGGTTGGGGTAAAGCACACAATCCACATCCTGAGAGAGGAGATCTGGAGTGATCAGAAGGCTGAACAGGTCCTTGAGTATGAGAGGTGAGATCGGGGTGCATCTCAGTATTCAGAGATATTTGGTACCCAACATGAGTGGGACTTCGGTTCCTCAGTTAGACAGATCCTTGGAATCTGAATTCTTGCAGTACAAGTAGGGGATTGGTATTGACGTGGCAGCAAAGCAGATGGTACTGTGAACTGGGGGTTTACCAGTGTAGGTGTTGACACGTGTGGCACTGTTGCGCTTGTCCAGTATCTACATGGCTGAATGGGTTGCCATTGATGGGGGCTATGCCAAATGGTGCCAGTCTGGAGTGCTTATGGTTGCTCTCCTTGTCCCTGAAAGACGATACAGGAGCCCTGTCACAGCCATGTCTCCTTTGAGCTGTGGGACTTTCCAGTCCCACTAGTTCCTGAGGAGCCCTTTGCCTCTACAGCACTGAACCAAGAGGTCGAGGCTTCCAAGACTAGACCTCCCAGAGGACCCAAGTCTTTTTGGAGTATGAAGCCTCCCTTTCTTAGAAGAGGCCTGTAACCAAGGTAGAAGGGGCGTTGATCTGTTCGGGGACAGATAGACAAGTGAGGGTGAGTCTCTCGACCTGACTCAGGGCTGTTCTATGCTGAAAAATTACATCTCTCAGTAATATGAAAAATCCATATCCCTGACAGACGCAGCTATGCTGACCTAATTCCAGGCAGAGACAGTGCTAGGGCAGTGGAAGAACTCTTCTGTCAATCTAGCTACTGCTTCCAAATGAGGTGGATTAAACACAGCAACAGGCTAGCCTCTCTCACTGCTGTCGTGTCTATACTGAAGTGCTACAGCAGCACAGGCACAGTTGTGTTGCTGTAGTGCTTTAAGTGCAGACATACCCTCATAAGCTGCTTGAAGGGAGCATTCCACCACTCGCAGTCTCAGCTTAATCTCCTTGTACTTCCTTGCCCTTGGTGGGCCAGGAAAAAGTGGCACTTCTGGGAGACAATGGACTTCCCCAAGCAACGGACAGAGTAGCCGCTGCGAACACCAACAGCCTCTAGGTAGGGGAGAGAGCCTGTCAGCAGAATAAGGATCTCTGAGGGAAAGGAAGAAAAACAAAACTATTGTCTCACTACAACTATCACTAACAATTAATCCTACATAAACTACAGTATAAACTGTATACAAGAGAGCCGACACCTGCTCAAGGCAGATCTACTAAAGCTACACTGGAGGCCAAGGTGTCTGAAAAGGAACGGAGGGAAGTTCCCCCATCCATCCTTGTAGAGCCTTGGTATGTGGCATAGAAAATCTTTTGGCAAGGGCTCATGAAGTGCATGTGTACCCGAAGTGGAACATGCACAAGGCACTAACAATCTGTTGGGAAATGCTGTTCCTACATAAACACTAGCACTGCTGTCCAGATGTATGTGGTGTAAGAAAAGAAATAACGTAAGTCTCTCATCAATCTACTTAAACTTCCTCCATTAACATTTGGATTGACAGACTGCAGATCTTAGAATTTGTTTCAGACTGTGAAAGTTTAAAGTTAATACAGAAGATTTGCTACAATTCATTTTACTTACAATATCAGAATCTCCATAAAAAGCTGCCAGATCCAACGGTGTTCGTCCATTCTTGTCCATCTGATCTATTGTTGCACCTTTTTCAACCAAATATTGAACAACTCCTCTATGTCCCTTTAGGCAAGCCCAACTCAGTGCTGTCAGCCCCTCTTTATCCAGGGATGAAATAGCTGCACCTGAAGTAAAAGGCAAATTTATTTTTTAATTAAAGTTCCATGTTTCATTTTAAAATCAAAATTTGATGTGAATTTCAAAATAGGAGTAATAATATATTTTTTAAAACCCTTCCACTTCCCTCTCACTCTCATCAGAAGCCCAATAAAACAAACTTTGTTGTATAGTCTGGCATACAGTAGGTCTATCAATAAGGTATAATTGAAAACTGTCAAAATACTTGATGCGGAAAAATTATCTAGCTTGTGTACCTGTAATTAAATATACAGAAACATCTCTTATGTGACTGCATACTTTCCTTCAGCTATTGATTTTACCTTTGGAAAGTAGAAATTCCACAGTGCTCAAGTGTCCTTCACAAGAAGCCACCATAAGTGGTGTTCTGCCTTGCCTGTCACTTAAATTCACATCAGATCCACGCTCTAGGAGAAGTGTAGCAATCTGAAATACATTTATTTAAACTTAAATACACATATTTAGTTTTTAGAAATGCACTAATGGCCTGTCAGGAATGGGCTCTATAATGTGTTATTCATATGCAGTCTGATAATTCATGATGAATTTAAAACTTCAACAGTTTGCAGTACTATGCCTAGAATTCCCCACTGCATTAGGGCCGCTTTGTGCCATGTTGTGACACACAACAAATGTAGCAGCCAATAGTAGGTTCATCTTGCATTAGCAGATCCAGCGTGATAGCTCCTATGCTGCCTCTGCTCCCAAACAAGGAAGCACAGTTTTCCAGTTCAGAATAATGTGTTACTCTCAAATGCTTTGTCCCATCTTAAATAACTCAAGTGGTGGGGTTTCCCTTAGGAACTAACATCAACATGTGTCAGAACACTTGTGCCAATTTATTACATGCATAAAGATGGAAGGAAAATTTTAAAATTCAGGAAACATCTCTTCTAATCATTCGTTTTATTCACAAGCATTTGTCAGACCTGCCAGTGTCCCTGCCGCACTGCACAAAAAAGCGGAGGAATTCCCCTCCTGTTGGCTTTTGTCACAACAGCTCCATGTTCAAGCAGTAACTTGCATACTTCCAATTTCCCTCGTCCGGCAGCAGCTGTCAGGGCTAAAGAAAATCAAAAGAAACAGATCTCTCATTGACACTTTTTTTAGCTGTAGTAAACACAGCATCTTATGGACGGAAAAAACCCCACCAAGTTTTCAACTAAAAATACCTGTTTGTAGTATTCAAAGCATTCGGATCAAATTATTTCTAGATAGACTTCTCTCCCCCACCCTTTTTTAACCTCCCATTCATAAAGGCAGCTCAGTGTTCTCTACAAAGCATCAGAAAGAGCAGAAGTAAGATGTAAGGTAAAAGCTAAACCACCGAAGTATATTACGATTGAGGAAAAGCTAAGTCTCAAACACACTGCTTAATCATGTACATAACTTGCATGTAAGAAGAGTTTTTAGGGACATTTAGAACAAAATAGTCAATACACCAATTTGAGAAGTACATCGTATTTCTCGTTAAGTTAGTCGTTTTATTAAGATGGGTGAGCTGAAACCTATTGGACCATGCTTCTTTCAGAGGTTATTAAGCTGATGGTTCTATTAGTGAATCCCAGGACTATGACAGCTTCTCAGAATGCTGCTTATTCATTGACTGATGGCATCTTACTGGCAACACTAAGCAGCAGATAGTCAACATTTCCCACCAAGTTTGTGTGTCTTGTGTAACTGGGTTTCTTACTGATGGATGAGTTAAAGCTGTTTTGTCTATTTTTGCAGCAGGTGGCATGGGAAAAGTTACAAGAGGTCTTTAATAAAGGCTTTGATTCTTATGTTGTCCATATTTGTTTTAGGCTTCAAATGGCTATTTGCCAATGCATAAATAACATTAACATTCTAGCTAGTCTCTTGTTAAAATATTTTAAGAATAGTACAACAGATTACAATATGTTCAACTCTTGAAGTCTGTCTAGATTGCAAGCACCTTGCAACCTTGAACAGTGTGGTCGGAGATCGTTAGAGCACTGGCTGGCCTATGCACAGAACCCAAATAAACACGTACCCTGAACAGTAAGGTGGGCACATATTTGTGCCTTCATCATTGACAATCCTCATACAACATTACAGGTAGCATAATGATTAAACTGTTGCTAGGACATATATTACAAACTTGGTACGCCAAACAAATAAGGAGTCCGGTGGGACTTTAAAAGACTAACACATTTATTTATCTATTTACACTCTTTTAAAGTGCCACAAGACTCCTGGGGTGTGTCTACACTTGCAAATTAAGTCGATTTAAGGAGGTTTAAGTCGACTTAAACTACTCCGCGTCCACGCTGGGCTTTCCTTAAGTCAACTTAAGGAAAAGTTAAGTCGACTTAATAACACCTTGATTTAGGTCAACTTAAGCCAGTGTGGACAGGGATTAGCACCTAAATCCACTTTATTATGTTGATTTAAAGTGTTACGTCGACTTAATAAGGTCAAAAAGAGGCTATGTCTATACTTGAAAAGTTAAGTTGACTTTTGTTAAGTCGACTTAATAAAGTCAACTTTAAGTTGACTTAAAGTTGACCTTATTAAGTCGACCTAATAAAGTTGATTTAACTTTTCAAGTGTAGACATCCCTTGTTTTTTTGACTGACCTAGACTAACATGGCTATCCCTTTGAGGCTTGCAGGGGAGGCTTTTAGGGTAGGTGAAGCAGGCACATGCCTAGGGCCCTGAGGGAGCGGGGCCATAGAGGAGGTCCCCATGGGCCTATAGGAGGCCCCACAATGGGCCTTCGCCTAGGGCCCCCAGTAGCTCAAGGCCACCTCTGGAGGCTTGGTAAGGTAAGCATCACTGTATATTTGCATACATTGATGGCTTATTGAGGCAGATATTTCCCATCTATAGGTAGCTATAGAATTTGTAATCCCTCTCAGCATTATTACTTTACAAAGAATAGTTTTGCAGTTAGGCTATGCATTTAAACAACTCAATCATCTTTTCCCATAGTTTATGATGTTTTTCCACTTCCATTGTGACACTCTCTGAAGCTTGAAAATAAAATATTTTCCCATCATGATTTTGTTTTCTTCCATTTGGCACACATCAGCTTTGTGTGTGTTTTAAATGGAGCTTGAAATTAACAGGTTTTGTTGTTGTTGAATTCTTTGTGCCAGAATCACCAATTATGTCAGCACTATTTTGAAAATAGTTTCACCACTGCACATACTGCTTCTATCTAAATCCCTCAAAGAATTAATGCTCAGTTTCTCAATGCAAACATAGTGGATTTCTTTTCCTCTTTTAAAAGTAATTTTCAATTTGAAAATACTTAAATACAGAATTTAAAAACTTGTACAGATGTGCTGAAAAGTAATAGAATACAATCACTGTAGGACATCATCAATCTTATTTATTTTTAAAATAACATCTGACCTACATGCCCCTCCAGTTTACAGATACCTAACTATTTTAAACATAGACCAAAAGTTTTGGTCTAAACAACCTGACAGTTCTTGCAGGTCCCTAATGTATAGAAAGAACTGTCAAATTACGAAAAAAAGCAAACAAAACCACATTTTTATAACCAGACTTCACATTTATCTCGCTGTCGCTTCCAGCTCTTGAGTTCAGGGTGTAAGCCTGAAGTTAAAGCAACAACATGACTAAAGTATACCATATTCGGCCACAAGCAAGATTAAAGAATAGCACTAGAGCAGGCAAAAACAAACATCATCATGGCAAAACAATGTTCAGGAATTCCGACTATTCTACTGAAAAGGACCACCTCTGATATGCCTAATGTCCTCTGCAAAAGCTCAACCCACGTTGCTTTATTTAAAAAAAGGGAAGAATTTAAACGAACAGCTAAACAAGCAACTGATGCAGAATGGAAAATATGAGAGCAGCCCATTAGGGTGAAGGAAAACTAATAATCTGGCAGATATTTGGACTGCAGCCAACAGTGTTAGAAGGAAGTAGTAACTGGGAGAAAAAAAAGGATTTTTTTTTTGGTCTAAAAAAAGACACAAAGTTTGTAAATCTATATGAAAACATGACTGTAAATGGCTACCACCATTTGCAATATCCAACATGTATGATACAAAATACATTGAATGTATTTCATGGTTATTCACGTTTCTATGAGATGCCAACACCACCTACTGGAGCATGAGTCTGGAATTTTACCCTGTAAAGATCACCATTTTTGTCTAGAGCATGATTTGTTTTAATCATCATAATGGGCACATGCACTTCCACAGCCTATAAAAAACCTGCTTCCTAAATGAACTTTACATGCTAATGTATGCACAAAAATATCTAGTTTCAAAAGGGCTGTTTGTCAATATGTTTCATTAGCTTGGCATTAATGACACTTATAAGAGGCTTTCTTGTATTTCTTTGTAAACTCATCTTCAGAGGTTTGTATCTTGACAAAGATCCTGCTTTAGGCTGATGTGTCCTTGCACATTACTCCCACCACATAACCAGTTTCTCTGAATCTCTGTACTACTTCCGCATCTTTCACAGTATCCAATTAAAACCTCTTCTCTGAACTTTAAGCCATTCATTCACATCAAACCACTCTAAGTATCCATTTTTATCCTTATGTTTCCCCTGAACTTCCCCATAGCTCTGCTCTGCCAGTGATACCAGCTTTGGGTATGGGAAATTTCCCCACCCCACTCCAAATTGATTTTGAATGCTGGTACTCTTCTCGCTCGTCAGATTCCTTCCTCAACACACAATTCTGCCAGGACTACTATATATAAACAAGTTTTAAAAATCAGCCACTGTACACTGCCTAAACTGAGGCCTCCAAGAAAGTTAATATTTATGTAAATTACAAAATTATATAAAGGTATTATTTTATGAAATTTTATTAAAAATTATATTCTTAAAGGCCTCCCCCCTCTCCTGTCATTCTTTATATGTCGCTTGTTTTCTTTAACAAGGCTTCTTTGGTGCATATCTGTCTTTGTGTTTGTACAGCCACAACGAGGCCCTAATAATAACCGCTCTGTGTGCTATTATAATACAAATATTTATCAACTTGCTTTATCTCACAAGCAATTTACCGTTTTCCCCCACCCAAAAGTTGAATCAAGTAATTTTGCAACTTAAATTTAAAGTAAGCAACAAAAATTAAATTTGATTAATATGTATGGCTGCAGCCAATAATGCAAGTATATTACTAATACATATTTATAATGCATCAAAAAATCTTTTTATAGTGCTGGTGTGAAAGGTGCCAATATGGAGGCCTTCACTTTCTAAGCTTGTCATTTAGCCACGGAACTAAACCAAAACAGAACACGTACATTCCCCGGTCTGACTCAACTTCAACCCAGAAACACTCCTCACCTATCTGCTAAGAAGAAGTGAATAATTTGTGCCCATAGATATTCAATCCTTAATGCCTTTCTGAGATGAGGATGGCAATTACAGTGGATTTGTGTGATGTGGAAAATTTCTATCTTAACAAAATTCTTTAGTTCTGACAGAAGAATGCTCCATTCACTACTACATGTGCAAAGGGCTGAATGAAACAGAGTTTCTAATGAAAAATACTACAGAAAAATTCCCACAGAATGTATTTCCCTTAAAAATTCAGACTAGGATTACTGGCGCCCTTTCTGGTCTTAATATACAATTTAAAAAAAGAAGATAAAAGCAATGTTATGGTACAATGGTTTACATGAAAAAGATAAATATTTATAAAATATTAAAAAACTGAAAATTTTGGCAGAATCATTTTATGTTAAAGGACAAACACCAAAAAGCAATGACATTTTGCACTATGGTTTTAAATGTGAATTGATTCTGCTTCCCCCCCCCCCCCAATAAGTGAATTTCACTAGAATAAATACAACTTTCATTCTCCACTTCAAATCTAAAACTTGTTTTTCCTGGGTGTTAAAATTAAAATGTAGAGTTAAATATAGATCTCTACCTAAATCATACTGCATTCTTCCAAATATAGATCAGTCACTGTACTCAGAGCCCTTCACCAAAAAAGAGAAACAGGTGAGTTAAGGATTCTGTATGTAAATCATTTTTAAAAGTAACAAAAAAACAAAGATGCCAAGAGATAAAATAAGGGGCGGGGTAGTACTTGGTTCTATTTAGTGTTACAGTGTATAAACGTGTTTCAGTTACTTTTCTGAAGTAAAAAGAATAAAGCCTTGCAACAATAAGAACTTTTTGCTTCCAGATAAAATCAAGGATTTTGAAGGTCACATATAATAAAACCAAGCTGTTTAATATTCTAAGGCTGTTTTCATCAGTAACTTTTAGAAGTCATGTCTATCAATCTTAGATCCTTCTTTAAGGAGGGAATGACAGATTAGTTGACATTAATATTTACAGTCTTTTATTGGAAGAGTGGCACAAGTGATAATTATATGTACCTCTATTATTGTTCATTTGGAGCTTTAATTCCAATCTCATTGTTATAACATTTATTCAATTTCATCCTCTGATGCTTGTGATCAATTCTCACCTTATGAATCTACACTACCAAGTTTTACATGCACACTTTATACACTGAGCTTGAACTAAAAGTGCACAAATATAGTCACATGGGAAATCACTTAGTTTTATATTTGTTGGATATTTATTTTCAACACCTTTTGCAATACTAAAGAGTCAAAAAGTTATGCCTCCAATTTTCCAGCCTTCTGCTGAAAAAGAGCAGCACTCTGAAATTTATACAGAAGGTCACAGATTTTGCAAGGTGACACATTGCAACATAGAGTTTGGATATGGAAAAGACCATCTGTTTGCAATTGCCATAAAGAGGCGTGGAGAAACACAGAAGGCATAGGTCCTGTCAAGGTATAAGGGGACGGCATGGTGGATGTTAAACGAGTACAAGGTTCTGACCTCTGAACTCGCATGGGCCATAGGATGGAATACCAGGAATCAATCAGCTGATTGGTATGGAGGTCTGAAACTACTTTTTGGAGAAATTTGGAGTGAAGGCATAAAGAGATCTTTTCCTTATGGAAGACTGTATATGGTGCGTCAGCCATCATAGCGGGCAATTCACTGACCCACCAAGCAGAAGTGATAGCCATGAGAAAAATGACCTTCCTGGAGAGATGGGCGAAGACGCAGATGGCCAGGGACTCGAAGGCGGCGAGGGCCAGGCTGAGGTCCCAGGAGAGCATGGGTTCAATCACCTCTAGGAAGGTGTTCAGCAGCTTCTTCAGGAAGAGGTAGTGGTGGAGTGGGTAAAAATTGAGCACCCATCCATATGGGCAAGGAAGGCACTGAGTACTGCAAAGAACTATGGAAAGGCCCACAGTCCTCAGATCAAGACGGTAAGTCCAGGATGGCAGGGATGGAAATGGAATCCAGGGAAAGGTCCTGACATTGAACCTAGTGGTGAAATGGGCCATTACGCTGTGCAGCATGCACTGGTGGAGGTCTGCCGGCTGTGTCCAGGGATAAGGCACACTGGGACAAGCAGGCATTGTGTGATTGCACGCTCTATCCAAAAAACAGGCTGTGAGCTGAAGGGAGCCAGAATTGCGGTGGTGGGCTGTGTGGTGAGGAGGTCTAGGGTTAGCCAGTGGACAGGTGGAAAGTCAGCGGAGGTTGGTAAATCAAAACTGATAGGGCCAGAACTAGGTGATTAGCAGGGCTCTGGCTCTGTCCTGGGAGATCTTCTGTAGGATCTGTAAAAGGATGGGAATGGGGGGCGAAGGCATAGTGAAGTTTGCCACCTCAAGGCAAGAGGGGAGCATTGCCTTTGGAGCTGGGCCATATGGTTGCCCTGGAAATAATACAGGATTAACTTCTTGTCACTTGTGGCAAAAAGGTCCCAGCGAGGGGTAACCCATTTGCGGTAGAGACAACAGAGAGAGAGAGAGGTTATGGAGTTCCCTGTCATGACAAATTTCCAGAGGGGTAGCCTTGTTAGTCTGTGTACAGCAAAAACAACGAGAGTCCTGGGGCACCTTATAGACTAACAGATTTCTTTGGGCATTAGCTTTTGTGGGCAGATGCACCTGACGAAGTGGGTTATAGCCCACAAAAGCTCACAGGACTCTCATTGTTTTTGTCGTGATTGAGGTATCAGTGTGGTGAATGAGGAGACAGAATATAGGGCAGGATGAGAAATTTATAGAACAGAATCCCTCTTTGCTGAAAATAGCTTGCCTTCATCAAAGGGGAGGTTCAGATGTTATTCTGGACCTCCCGTGGGAAGCCGGAGGACTACAGCCATGATTAGTCCAGCCGCATGACTATACCAGTCACGAGGGAGCAGAAAGACATGTCCTCAGCATTGACAATTAACTGGGGGTTCACTTTAGCCATTGGGCAACCTTCCTCCACAAAGGCCTGGAAAAGTTGCCATTTGTCCAAAGTCAGGTCATCCAGGATCTCTGCTAGCTTGGCATAATTGCTGAAGTCATACTTTGGTAGCAGAGCCTGGTTATTAGCAATGCAAAACTGGCAATGCTCTGGAAGAGTAAACTTTCCAACCCAGAAAGTCCAAGCATTTGCCTACCCTGTCCTGGGGGCAGAGCCATGTGTATGCTGCTCAAGTGTCTGGTGAACCTCCTAGCAAAGTGGGGAATGGGTGGGAGAAAAGTAATTGTGATCTTAGAGCAGGGGTGTCAAACATTTGCTATGGCGGGCTAGATTTGACTTAAATGTACTTAAAGTGGGCCGTATATACCATAAATCAAAATACCAGGGCCTATACACTTATGGCATTGCTGAGTGCTATATATGCAAGACTGCACTCTGCAATACCTCACACTCTTCCTAACAGAGCGAGAGGATGGTCTCACAGTATCGCGGAGCACAACCTTGCATACCCAGAGCTCCGCAATGTTGCAAGACCTGACACTCTCTCAGCATTGCAGAGCACTGGGTATGCAAGACTGCACTCTGAGATACCAGGAGACCACACTCTCTCTCTGTGTTAGGGAGAGAGTGTGGTCTTGCAGAGTGCAGTCGCAGGCCAGATGGAAGAAGTTCATAGACCCTATTTGGCCTGCAGGACACATGTTAAGACACCCCTGCCATAGAGAGCATAAAGTACCGATGCTCCGCCTTTTTCAGCATGAGAGCACAGAAGGCAAATGTACATCAGACTGTCTGCTCTGGCTGCAGGACAGCATCATTGATAAGCAGCATGATGCGAGTTGGCCCTTGGGGCAACTGATGGTGATGGTTCTGGACTTCCTCCAGAGGTACTCACAAGTCATTGGCAACCCTCTGCAACAGCTCCTGGTATTGTTTATCATCATCATCAGATGAGAGGGTCTGGGGAATCAGGGCATCATCCAATGAGGAGGAAGTGACAATAGGGACTGATGGAACCATCAGCAGTGACTCCAGCTCTGCTTCCAAGTTAGAGTTGAATAGGTCTAGTGCAGGGGTGTGAGGCTTTAGAAGGTGGATAAAGCTGATGGTAAGGATCCCAGGCAGGGAGAAGGAGATCTGTGCAGCCAGGCATCTGGTGAACATCTCTGGTATTGCCAGTGGAGCACAGCGCATCCAGGGCATGGGGCACAGAGATGGCTGTTGCAGCTGCGATGCACACCCTGGGGAGTGGTCCCACCAGTGACTAGGGCACCCAAAGATGATACTGCCATGTCCCACTTCTTTTTAACTTTGCCTTCAGAATGGGGATGCTTAGGCGGTACCACAGTGGTGTCTCTGTGTGTGACATCTCACCCAACCAAGCACAGTTCACGGAGGGAACACTGCACTTGAGAGCGATCTGTGACAGGGACTTGCTGTGATGCCCATGAGCGTGCTTGTGACTCTCAAGCTGGGGCCTCTCCAGCGCCAGATGCACTGCTGGTGCTGAGAAGTGAGAAGCAGTGGATGGGTTGCTCACTACCGGTGAAGGACCGCCAGATCCAACACTGCCGAAGCAGACTGGATACATGGTCAGAGAGCCTCCATAAGGAATTTGCACAGCTGTAGCAGGCGCAGCTTGGGGAAAGCAGTGGCAGATGTTGCAGCAGGTGGCTAAATGAGCTTCCCGAGGCAACAAGATTTCATCGCTCACAGAAAACGACTAAGGACACAATGCGGTGGAGAGGAACCTGGCACCAACTGACTACACTAACTCACAACATTAACTAACTTTAATAAAAGGGAAACACTAACTATGTACAACGGACAAGTGTTCTCAAGGGCAAGCTACAAGCATGAAAGAACAAGGATTCCAACTCTTACTATGCAGCAGTAAACGGGAACTGAGGGGGCACCATCCCATACAGCAACGTTACCTCACCTGCACCACGAGGATACATACAATGCATGTGTGGGCCAACGGATACTGCTGCAAAAATCTTCCAGCTCTGACACATGGCACACATGCACACTCAAATTTCGAATACATATAGGAACCATCACTTGAAGAAGAAACAAAACTTTTCATAATCTGATTTTAAACAAAGACTGTAGTGAATAAAAGAAAAAATATACAGTAGCTATTTAGAATCTGGAAGATATGTTTAACAGATCCTGAAATATTTTACATTGATATAGGAAGTCCTGAGTTCTCTCACTGGTTCTAAAAAATTATGCTAAATCAAATTTGCTAACTAATCTGACCAGTAATATCTCTTTACTAAGAAGAGTCTTCCAGGATCCCGGATTGCCACACCATTCATGGGCATACATTTGTGACTACACCAATTCTGCCTCAATTTACACTGAGAAATTTCAGGTTTCACACACCAGTGTGCATGAGCTCCTATTCTTAAATATTCGCAAACTGCATTACACCTGTGCCAGACTGCTTATAAAATTAACTGCTATTCAGCTCCATTATTATAAAGACATGTAGCAGCTGTAGCTCTCTAGCTGTGATTAGTATAAAATCCTTCAAATCCAGACTGCTTACACAGCCACCCTATAGTTTTACTCAGTTGATTAACTCCCAACTGGCTTGTCACTAAACTATTCATTTAATTTAACCATCTGCAAAAGCCTAAGATAAATTCCTTGCATTACAGGAATAGGGGAATGAAATAACTAAATCAAAGGATGACATGATCAAAATGCTTTAACAGGGTTTAACTACTTCAAAGTGTTGAAACTGATGAATGCACAGTTCCTCACGCTTCGGGCATTCAAAGTATATAGATGATACTTCATTGATTTAACACTAAGCAATCTTATGTGCTTAGACTGTAAACTCTTTAGAGCAAGAATTGGATTTTCTGCTTTGCATATTTTGCAGACTGTTAAAAACTGTGTATATCTATAGTGTTAAAGAGAACTACAGTGATATGGCAGCTTAAAATGCTTAATCCATCATAAAATACACACAGTAAGTAGTAAAATTCTGAGACTGCCAATAGACTATGAGACATTTCAGGTGGTTTAAAATACTCAACTGCAATGGAAAAAAAAAAACCACCACCAACAACAAAATGGAGGAAAGGATACCAGCAGGGAAGTCAGAGGGTACAGGGTACCACACATGCCTTGCAGGGAGAGTTTCCAGGAGGTTGAAAGGAGAAATGGGTGGGAGACTGCTGACTTATAAGTACAGATTAAACAGACAGAGGCCCAAAGGGAAAGAGTGGGACACAAAAGAGACTGAGAAGATACAGCAACAGCATGGAGGTCCTTCTACCTTCTCCAAGGTGGGGAAAAGAATTGAGAGGAGAAACCTAGGAGAGTCTCCTTATTGCCATTCCACTCCACCTCCCATTCCTTCAGATCCCACATACATCCATCACTCACATCTTAGGCAAAATACCATTCTAATTAATATTTCTTAAACAAAAATATATTAGCAGGCAGTTAGCCCTACTGCTAGTGCAGCAGAACTCAAAAAAGCGGATCTATATGTTAACGATTCTAAGATAAACACTTACAAATAGAGTCAAAATATACAAACTCTATTTAATGAACAGGAAAAGCACAATCTGCTTATGCAACTAAGTGTAACTGGCCAAACAAACAAGGAGTCCTATGGCACTTTCAAAGACTAACAATTTATTTAGTCTTTAAAAGTGCCACAAGACTCCTTGTTTGTTTGCTGAACTAGACTAACATGGCTACCCCTTTGGAACTTTTCAGCACTGACTAAGTGTATTTGAACACGTCAACTTTGTAGTGATTGTCAAACAGGCTTGTGTTTTTGGTACTAGAAGTCCTGAGTTCGCTTGCTGTCAATAACCATAAAGCCAAGTGTATGCATACAGCCACAGATTTGATACATAAATATCAAAAAAGTAAAATCAAATAAGAACTAAAATATTCATCTCTTCATCAGTCCAATGTTACAGGAAATTATTAATCTCTATCTCTTGAAGCGCTCATCTGCAAGTTCTTGTATGCTGAAGACAATGCACCCAAACTACTCAAATTGAACTTCAGCATCTATTATAACTGAAAGGCTTGCCACAGCTGCCACAAATTATAGGCTCTTGATCAGTCTTACTACAAAAAAGTAAGTAATGTTTCAGCCTAAAACTTCCAACCCTCCTACATATCCATCTATCTTCATAGCAATGCTCTTTGAAACCTATGAGAGAGTTCATACACCTCTGCAGCAGGCCTCTCAGTGATGTTCTTATCAACCAAGCAGCACCACTGTGGATTTCTAGAACAGCAAACTAAGCATTCTGCAAATGTAGAGCACAGGCCTGGAATAAACCAGTTTCTAACCGTTCCCTAAATGTTGTCTTTGAGATGAGTTGCACATGTCTATTTGACTGTAGATGTGTGCATCCCCTAAGCACAGCTCCTGGAAATTTTTCCCTCAGCAATATACATCTGGTTGGCTCTAGCATCCTCTGGTGCCGTACACTCATATCAGTGTAAAGTGCTCAGCTGATCCCACACTCCCCAGTTCCTTTTCTCGCTAATTCTGACAAAGAGGGGCAAGAGGGCGAGTCATGGAATGGGTGTGTGTAACACCTTGAAGAACAACAGTTATGGAAAGGTTAGTAACCATTTTTAATTTTTTGAGTGATTACATGTGTCCATTTCACTGTTGGACACTCCCGAGTAGTTGCATAGGAGCTGGGATTTAAGTTTGTGTACATGCGGACTGTAAAACTGCTTGATTGAAACTGACATCATCCCCATCCTGTTGAGTAGTGGCAGAATAAGTAGAGAACTTATGCACTGACATCCAAGTTGCTGCTCCGCAAATGTCTGAGGAATCTGAGCCAGGAATGCCACTGATGGTGCTTGTGTTTTCATGGAGTGGGCAGCCAGGACAGCTGGCGGTGGAACCCCCGACCTGCTCATAACACATGATCCAAGACAAAGGTTTCTGAGCAGAGATGGAGAGAACTTTCATCTTGTCAGCAATTACTATGAAGAGTTGGATGGCTCTATGAAATGGCTTGGTCATTTGTATGTAAAATGCTAGGACACATGTCACGTCCAGAGTGTGAGGACACTGCTCCTCCCTATTTGCCTTTAGCTTCGAGTAGAAAACTGGTAGGAAGATTGGCTGATTCCTATGAAATTGGGAAACAAATCAGGAGCAAGCTATGGTTAGAACACACCTGCATCTTATCTTAAAAAAGACCACAAATTGAGGTGCTGATGTGAGAACATGGATCTCTGAGACCCTTCTGGACAAAGTAATGGCCATGAAGAAGAGCTTCTTGCTCCAATGTGACACTGAGGCGGAGGAGTTACCTCTCTGCTTCCTGTGCCTGGCCTTCTTCGGAGTCAGGAAATATTCCCTCTTGAGTGACAGCTTCCTATGCTTCTTTCTCAGCACTCGGGACAGTGAATAGTGCTGGCACTCCTGCACAGTGGTTGGAACACTTCTCCCCGATGCCGAGGTGCTCTGTGCCGAGTCCAACCAGAACAGCTTGGAGGAAGGTTTCAGCAGCACCACTTCTATCAGCAGGAACTTTTGCCTGGATTCCAAATTTTCCTTCGTATGTGTTTAAAATTGTGGCAGATCTATCTGACAGCAAACCCCCACATAAGCTTCACCCAAGCACTTGAGGCAACCAGGGCATGGACTGCTCAAAGACATAGCCTTGCTGCAAGAGGCACAGCTCTTGTAGCCCCATGACCAAGGCATGCCTCAGCACTGGGAATGGACAAAATTCCTCTATATAGGATTATAAAAAAAGATTATATTTTCTATCTACAACTAAAAAGTATTTACAAGCACTAACTATATACAGCTATGAAGAAAAAGACGACCACTGAAAAAAGCTTTCAGTAGCAAGGAAAGCAGTTCCAGTGACTGTCACAGGCCGTAAGAATGAATGGAAGGGGCGTAGGGTTGACTGGGTCCTTTATACCAGTGCTGTACAGCACCAGACGGCTCCAGAGCCAACCCAATGGGTCCCACAGAGGGAAAAACTTTCAGCGGCTGTATTGGAGGCATGCACACACCTAAAGTGGAATAGGCATGTGCATGCACGCGAAGAACTCTCTCATACCCATCACCTCAATCTCTCATCATCCATTTGCTACTATGATTCATCACATCCTTCTAAAGCCCTAAATTATCATGCAGCCTGCTTTTTCTTTTGCATTTCCTTGTGTGCTGAATCTGTGTTACAAATATATATCGACTGTATAGTCATCAGCTACAGCATATATATGTGATATTAGAGACAGAAACAATGATCTCCCAGTCTCTCTTCCCCAATTCCTTCCCTCTCCCTGCCAATCACAGACTTCTACCACTTAAGCTACAGTAAAATATCAGTCACCACTAACAGCAAAGTTTTAAACTCTATCAGTCAAAGGGTGACAAAGTAGGCCTCACATTCTATACAACGGAAGGAAATGTTACAAATACACAACTCAGTACCTTATAGGCATATATAGCAACATCCGTCTACCGTTTGTGTTTTTAAATATCTATACCATTTTTCTTTTTAAAACAAGCACTCATAAAACACACTGCTTCTCTTGGCTGCTCTTTTCTACCTCTTCCAGCCCATTCTACCTCTTCCAGCTACCTACTCCACCACCCTCTCTCTCAGCTGTTACACAAGACTGTCACATTTCAAAAATTCATGGGCTAGAAATATTAGCGTAATACATTATTTTAAATGGAAGAGTTAAAGGGAGAGCTGGGTGAATGATGCATTTTTTTTTTCCTTTGGTTTGCTGGCAATAGCCTTTGTAGCAGGGATGTGAAGTTGAGTCTCTCATATCCCTATATGAGTGTCTTATCCACCAAGATTTTTTTTGCTCAGCTCTAGTTCAGAGTGATCAACACAAATATGAATTCACCTAGGTTCAATGAAAATGTGAGAAGTTTCCAGAATGCATAAACTAGCACATCTTTTCACAAGTTCATATTAATCTGTCGAGATTCAATAATTTTAAAAAAATGTTTACCTATCATTGTCTACTTTTTCCCACCATTATATCCTTCCATATTTTTCTTTAAAATATTATTTCTAAAACTTCCCATTTTAAAATTGCTGCTTAATTTTTTCTGGGCTTGTTCTCAGAAAAAGCAGAGGTGTTTGTGCTATAAAGAATGCATGTGGTTCCCTGATTCAAGGTCATTCAGCCCTTGCGTAAGTTAGCAATCCACAGTGATGACCCTAACTCACACCACTAGCATAAGATCCCTCAGGGATCTATTTCACTCATATTTCACCCCCCGAGCACACTCAACACATCTCCCTCATTTCCCTTATACTAAGGGATTGGCAGTGACCGACACAAGCTAGCTTTGCATCACTGGAGAATTCCCCTGAACAGGATTAATTCTCCACTGGCCTTCCCCAGATATTGCAGCCTGCTTGCTTGCTAAGTGCAATATAGTTATAGGCATAACAGGAAATACAGTCCTCTAGCTCAGCAGTTTTCAAACTCCCAAAGCCTGGACTACAGCTCACAAGTCTCTTATTGACAGCTTTCCTCATATGCCCCATTCCCAGACCTTTCTCCCTTCCCATTCGCAATCATTACAAGGTCTTTGTAACAATGATTTCTATTTCTTACATGGAGAAGTTATCAGGAAAATATTGGGTGTATTTATAAATTTCTTTTATTTCTTTTCTTTTTAAACTAGAAACAAGGAGCAGAAGCCAACACCTTGCAAGGGGCCAGTTCTTCATGCAGTACACTTTGGTGACACTGCTCTAGCTCCATCCTGCTCTTTTCTATTATTAATGTTTTTCTCAGTCCCCCTCACCACTCATTACCTTTTCAACAGCTGTCTTCATTAGTGTATATTCCTGTTCCTGTTTAATTAGAATTACTTTATCCTCTGTTTCTTCCATGTCTTCTGCTTTAATAAATCCCTTCCTGAACTTGCATGCACTCTCCACCCCCACACAGTTAATGTTCTGGGAGGGAGTCCAGTACCACCCCTTACAAGCAATTCTCTATTCGCAGACGCGTTCCAAGAGACTGAGTAAGAAGGCTGAAAGGCTGGAACTCCCAAGTACTAAATTTTTATCTTTACCCCATACGTCCATTATTGGTCCTTTTCATGTCTACAAAGACTCTTATTGCAAGACTGATATGTACTTCACACTCTGCTTCCCATAGCTAGCCACACTTGCATTAGACATAACTATGAGACAGGCAGAGCAGCAACATGAAGGCCACTGGGAGAATACGAATGGAGCAGCATTCTATGAAACTCTGTACAGGGTGATAGAGGATTTGTGCCTGTGCACCCATCTGCGTGTCATACACTAAAATTATAAGCATTCTTCTGATGCTTGAAATGCCTTGTCAAAGAGGAGGATTCTTGCACTATGTTCTGAAAGTGGCGAAACTCTGGATTAGTCTGATCTCTACATGAGAAGTGAATGGGTAAAAGTTGAGAAAGGATTTTAATCTGCTAATAATCTGAATGCCTTTCTCTTCCCCCATCCCTCAGGTCACCTGAATATGCTGATGAAAAATAAAGTCTTGAGGGGCTTACAAAGCTTAAAATTTTCCCTTTGCTCACACAATAATTAAATCCCTCCTGAACTGGTCTCTCCTTGCAAGACCAGGGACATGAGACACACAGAATGCATATAAAGCAGTTCTGTTCCTGTTTCCACCTTCTTGTGTAAGCATTAGCTTCATAGCCCTGTGATAGAGCAGGACGCCCAGCAACACAACTCACAAAGAATTTATTCAACTAAATTCAGGATCATAGTTACAGATTGGTTGGAGAAAAGACAAAAATATGTTGAGTGATTTCGAAGTGCCTGATGGTTAATGATGGAAAAGTAGCTAACATCATAGCTAACTGGATTTTGTGGAAAGTCAGTTTAAAAAAAAAAAAAAAAGGGGGGGGGGGGGGGGGAGCACTGAAAGGTTAAAAAAATCCTCGCAGTGACTCTGGAGTTTGTTAAATTAAAACAAAACAAAACAGATTGGTTTTCCTAAGCAAGTACAGTGAACAAGGAATGGTGTTTTTAGTCAGCTGATTGCTAAAGCACGCAGTTTGCTCTTATAAGTGTTAACACATTCAATTTTATGAATATATCCAAGTGAGCAAAAAGTTACAAGATACCAAACAAAGTCTTCATTTAACAAAATCACATACAAAAAAAATAAAAATAAAATAAAAGTCACCCATGGATGTAGTTTGGGATCTATTTAAAAAATTTATTTTATTGAGAAATGCTATCTGATTTTATATTACCAATGAAGATTAAAAATTAAGTTTTTATGTAGTACACAGAGATGAAGAACACTTGTTTCACTTATCTGTGCAAGGCTGCTGGAAGTCATAAAATTAGACTGTTTGCAAGCCACATTATGCAAATATCAGCTACTTAAATAGCATTAATATGGCTATTCTTACAGCCATATTTTGACATGTCTTGTTCTCTGAACAGTTTTAAAAGGTATTTGATATTTGCTGTCCATGAAAAAAATGCACATTTTGCATCTCTGTTACCCAGCTTGAATTGACTAGGCAACTTCCCAACATTTTTTACAAATGCTAGGTTATGAAGTCAGGTAATTATTTTAACAATCAAACTGAACTCCATAAGGAAAGCATTTCTTTGTGCAATGTTGACCCCACAGGAAAATTCATAGTTTCATTAAGAAGTTACTTATTTATATAGTGTATAAAATTTATCTCCTCCCACCTTTCTTAAAGATGACTATGCTTTTTATTAAGTTTTGCATCGTCATTACAAAATCTTTTGTGTTCTGATTTATTGTGAATTTCCTGTAATGAATAAACAAATTCATTTAAGTCAAATTAAAATCTCTTCCAATAATCTTAAGTGAGCAACTCTCATTAGGGAAAAAATAATTAACTTAATAAAATACCTGTTTCTCCCCACAATGCATCAGTGTCATTGATGTCTATTTCATGTTCCTTCTCAATCCCCAAAAGATAACAAACCACCTGTTAAAAACAATTAAAGAAGTTTTTAAAATTCAAGTTGTCATTTTGTTGTGTACACCAACAGGTAATGACACCGCTTCTCTCCTAACACGTATGTATCAAACAAAGTTAATACTGTGCATAAACAATAAGAGTAAATTCTATATAATTTGGGGTACAACTTCATAAGATTAATTTCTACTCCATAAAATAATTCCCAATACTTTTAAGAAAGAAAGAAAGAAAGAAAGAAAGAAAGCACACCAGTTTGGCCTAAATCCTGTAAAGGTTGGTTAATATGTTTTCACCACAAGGAATACAATACCTTCCACTCCTGTTATAATCAAAAAAGCATGTTTAGAGACACATCTTGAACAATAAGGGTTCCTGCACCTCTTTTATACTCAGTTTACATTACCATTTTTTGTTGCAGTCTTTAAAACTTTTTTCCCCACTTTAGAGAGTTACGCTGCTCACTGTGGACAGAGAATAACTTTTTTATAAATTATGTCGTTTTTTTAAGAACACTTGAGACCAATCTCTCTTGCAATAGGTATTTTTTAAAAGCGTTTTAATAGAGTTTTGACCTCTTAGCATTAGGTAGTATAACAGCACTAAATCAAATCGTTCTTTAAAGTCTTCTTTAAAGCAGTTTCCTAATAGTGTAAACTGAAGTGTGGACAAGGCCACCAAGACTTGCAACAACAGAAGAGGGGCAGGAGAGAAAAAGAACCCACTCAGCATATTATAGACAGAAAACTCTATTGCAGTTTGTCATACCCCTTTGCAGGAAAAACGCCACCAATGAGGAATTTAGCCACCCTATTACCCTTAAAGGCTGTGCGAGGGGGGAAAAAAAGACAGAG
The DNA here is from genome assembly GCA_007922175.1 of Pelusios castaneus. Taxonomy (NCBI): domain Eukaryota; kingdom Metazoa; phylum Chordata; order Testudines; family Pelomedusidae; genus Pelusios; species Pelusios castaneus. The sequence continues at coordinate 4,108,339 of ML685793.1, read as the reverse complement.
AATTTAGATAAGAAAGTGTTTTGATGCTGAATGATTAGTATGACCTGTTTTGTACTATGAAAGAACTGGCAGATTTCACTTTCATCAGTGGATTGGAAACAAACTCTTATTAGTATGAAGGAATTGTTGCCTCATCTCAAATTTTCCACAGTCCCTAACACTCATTTTGCAAAGCACTGCTAGCTCCTAAATCAAAAGATTGCCAGGCGTGTCAAGGCTCTTCTCTTTACTTCTCTGTCCTATGTTTAATAACAGATGATGGCAATAAATTCTAATAGTATCAAAAGACAAAATGTTTACCTTTACCTCTCATTTAGCCCTGTTTCTAAGGTCCTGGGTCTATTCAGGATTTAAAACAAACACTTTTCATAATCCTTTCTGCTTTAAGCCATGTCAAAGCTGAAACAGCTTCCAGTTGGCCACAGGGTCAGGAAGCTGTAAAAGATGGACTAAAACCATCTTTTCAGCTATACTGGTGTAACATAGCAAACTGGTCCAACTGAGTTTTGAGGACCTAGCCCAGGAATGCACAATTTTAAGATAGCAGAGGGCCAGAGAATCCACTAAAACCTTTTGATGGTCTGGGTGTGTGACATGGGTCAGGGAAGGGATGGGGAGCCGCGGAAGGTCAGGTTCGGCCCCAGGAGGAAGATGTGGTGGGGGGAAGGGGACTGGCAGTATGAGTCCACTGTTGCAGCAGTTCTTCTCCACTCTAGTCCATTGGCTTTTGCCACAACATTACAATGTACTCGCATCCAGGCACAGCAGGGACCTATTCCTATGACACCCTCCCCCTGCTGACCCTGGCATAGTAGGATCACCTGTCCTGAGCTGGGCTGTAGCAGGCCAAATAAAATGATCTAGTGGACTGGATGTGACCCCCAGTTGCCCATCCCTCTTCTAGCCTTACATCACAGGACATGTGGAACAAGAGTGCAGCATTAAGATTACATATGCAATCTTACCTTTTGTACTCTCTCTGTTTAAGATTGGAAGGTGAGGTAATCTAATGTTCTTTTAATGTAGTTTTCTGTATGGCATTCCCTTGGGTTTTAAAAGAGGATTTTATTTATTTATTTATTTATTTTTGGTCAAATAGGACTGAGTATTGTATACGGTTAAGACTAAAGTGACATGATTAAAGCCATTTGAAGCTGCATTAGTTTTCCGTTTGGTATTTATTATTATAAAGCATGATTTCAACAATTTTGATAGTTCAAATAGGTTTTGAAATATTCCAACCACTAACCTACCTGACTGTGTCCCATACTGGAAGCTGCTGTCAATGCCTGCTGAAGTGCATGACTTTTTTTCAGAGAAATTTGTTCATGGGAAGGAGCTGTCCAGTCAGTGTTGAGCAAATAGTCAAGGATATCGCAATGTCCCCTTAAGGCACTGTGGACTAAAGCACATTGATTTTTCTTGTCCAGGTGGTCAACCTGTAGGAAAGGACAAAAACTTGAACATTAGTCAGTAATCACAGTACTCTTATAACAGACCTAGAATCAACAAAGCTCACCCCAGAGCAACTGATGATAATCTTGTGGGAAATTCGATGACTCACACTATATTTTTAGTACACTATGTACTACATAAATAAATCCATTTGTGCAAATATTTTTCTTTGACTTCAAAATTAATACTTTTTTGGAATTATGGTTCAAAGCAGAACTGGAGTTTAGAGGAAGAGAGCATAAGCAAGAATGTTGTAAGCAAAACATGAGAAGTAGTTCTTCTACTCAGCACTGACAAGGCCTCATTTGGAGTACTGTGCCAGTTCCAGACACCACACTTTGGGAATGATGTGGACAAACCGGAGGAAGCAACAAAAATGATTAAAGATCTAGAAAACACAACCTAAGATGATAAACTGGATTTGTTTAGTCTGGAGACGAGAAGACTGAAGGAGGATATGACAACAGTCTTCAAGTATGTAAGAGCTGTTATAAAGAAAAAGTTGACAAGTAGTTTTCCTTATCCACTGAGGACAGGACATGAAGTAATGGGCTTAAATAGCACTAAGAGAGATTTAAATTAGACCTTAGTAAAAACTTCCTAACTGTAACAATAGTTACGTACTGGAACAAATTACCAAGGGACGTTGTGGAATCTCTATCATTGGAAGCTTTTAAAAACAGATTCGATAAATATCTATCAGGGACGGCCTAAAGCTCAGTGTTCCTCAACCATCTGCTGGTCGTGATACACTTGGTGGTGACCCTATAGAACACATCAGCCCATCCACTCCTCCCGAACAAATCCAGCCCCCCACCCAGCTCTCCGTGACACACTTACCGCTGTGTGGTGACACAGTAATGTTTTCCAACACAGTGGTTGAGAACTGCTGGTCTAGATCAGGGGTCAGCAACCCCCAGCATGCATGCCATACGTGGCACACGAGTCGAGCCTGAGTGACACGCAGCACCGCTCAGGCTCCTCCGCTGGTCCCAACCCCCCAGCACAGCCTGGGAGCTGGGGCAACAAGTGCCACATGCCGCAGCCAGGCCTCTGCTTGCCATGCTTCCCTGCTGGGGAGCGCGGAAGCTGCGGTGGGGGGCTCCTCATGGCCCCTGCTGGCCCTGCCCCCTGCTGGGTCATCCCGCCCAGAGCTGTCGCTGCCGGCAGGAGCTGGCTCTCGACCCTGGGGCTGGGAACCGGAGGCTGCCTGCTGACGGGTGCTGGACTCGGCTGGGAACTGGCAGAAGCCTGGCCCTGGCACCTGCTGAGGGTGCAGTCGGCGGGGCTGGCCTGGGGGCCGGCAAAGGTTGCCGACCCCTGGTCTAGATGATACTTAGTCCTGCCTTAATGCAGGGGACTGGACTACAGGACCAATCAAGGTTCCTTCCAGTCCTTCATTTCTACACTTCTATGTGACAATTTCTTTGTGCACATAAAATTAAAGAAATATAAGGAGAGACTAACATAAAAATAGTTTTCTACTGAATAACTTCAAATAAAAAGATAACTAATTACCAGAAGAGACAGTGTGTTTATAGGTTCCTCCCATTTCTTGCTATGAGAAAACACACACACACACAAAATCTCTCACTCTCTCTCTCTCAATTATACCTAACCTTCTGGGGTGTCCATCCCTTTGGAGTGTCCAATACCCCTGTGTAATGGATGCAAACAATCTTGCTCTCCCAGGAATAATTGAGTTGCATCTCCAGTTCTACACCCTGTGGCCTCATATGATAAAGGATTAAAAGAAGGGATCAACTCACTGTCATTTTTCATTAAAGTGAAGATCAGATTGAGTAAACGACCAATCAGACTTTTTTTTTTAAAGAGACATTTTACATTTAGAGAGGCTTCTGACTGGCCATTTCTTTCTTCTTCCTTTTGCATGCTGAAAACCCATCACTACTCACAGACTCTTGGATCTGAGTCAGCAGTGACTACCTGAAGAGACATCAGCCTAACAAGAGCAGAGGAGAACAGCACTCGCTCACCCCACCCCTCCAAAGAATCTGGTACAGTGTAAGTGAGGAACACTGCACTGCCTCCAGTGGAGGAGAGAAAGCAGCTGGGCTTGGAAGGAGGTCCTGTTCTGCATCACCGCCCTCTTAACTCCCCACCCCGCACCCCCAGCAGTCACTGATGCTCCAGCTTGCCTATCTCCTTGTTAATGCTGCCTGAGTTTATCTGGGCATGTAGACAGATAATCAGTTTGCAAAAAAAATAGCTGAGAGGATCAGTCTAGAAATGCAAAATTAAGAACTCCTAGCCCCACAAAAAAACACTGAAAGATCAAGCCTGTCTAATTACTCACCTTCAGGCTGGAAATGATGATCAGTAAAAACAAAAAAACAGGAATGTTCTATCTATTTATTTTCTGTTTCCATCGTGAAAGACTGTGAGCTTTTATATTTCTCAGCAAAAGAAGTAAAACTAATCCATTAGAACTGGCACAGCAATTGCATTGTGGGTTTTTGTTTTGTTTTTTTAGAATCTGCTATTGGGTTATATTTTTATAACAGCTACAAGAATTTGCATAGAAAGCATATGGTTTATTATTTTCCACCTTTACTCTCCCACACAGCTTCATAGGTATGGGAGGTCATTATATATAGCAACAAAACAAGAGACAATTGAAAAGGAAGTGTGGAACAACAGCTCTCCAATCAACAAGCAATTTAGGAACTACACAATGCATGGCCCCCTTTAGAGGCCTCTCCATTATTCTAGTGCAACCACATTTATTGGATCAGAAGCAGGGAAGTCCAATGGTTTGTGTCAGGCAGATGGCCAACCTAAATGATCACAACAGTTCCTTCTTCCAGCCTTTAAGTCTTTGAGTTCTGGGTGCATATTATTACTTCTTGTATCATGTGCCTAGGAGACCCAGTCTTGGATCAGGGCTCCACTACACTGGGCAACATATGAAGTCATAATAAAAGGCTGGTCCCTGCCCCAAAGAGCTTACAGTCCAAGTAACAGGAGAAAGTATTCATTAATGAGCATTTTATACAGGTGGCAAATACTAACTAGCCAATTTATTTGCAGCTTCAAATCTAGTGTTTAATCCTGGGGTGGGGGGGGGGGGGGACGACACAGGATATTGTCCATGCTGCATTTTGTTTGGACGCAGGAGGTACAAATGAACCTAATAAATCACCATATAAAAGCATCTCAGAAAATTCCAACGGGGTAGCCGTGTTAGTCTATTGTAGAAAGACAAGAGAGTCCTGTGGCACTTTTAAAGACTAACAGATTTATTTATCGCATGAGCTTTCGTGGGAGAAAATCCCACTTCGTCAGACGCTTTGAAGATCTTC
>ML685793.1:3994632-4098014 GCA_007922175.1 Pelusios castaneus | reverse complement strand
TAAGGTACCACAGGACTCCTCATAAATTTTGCTAAAAACAGACTAATACGGATAACCCTGTGAAACCTATTAACACGGAGTCTTTAAAATGTTCCCACATTAGATGTTTGAGCAAATGTTTCAGAAAGGTCAAGATGAATGAGATTAATTGAAGTAATTTACATAATAACTAAGCACCCAATAAATACATATATGACTAGCCCACGGCACATATTAGATGGGTGGGTTTTATTTTCAACTCCCCCCACAATGATTTATTTGTATTAAAATACTTCACCCTTATCATAGCACCTTATGTGACTTTATAAACAACTAAGTACTATACCCATTTTACAAATGGGTAAACTGAGGCATTACATGGCATGTCCAAAGTCAAATATAGAAACTGGTGTAAAATTTAGGAGTCCTCATACTTGACTATGAATCCACACAATCTGTTGAATTCAGATCTTCACAGTTTAATATTTAAGATAAGCATACCTTCTACAGGCCCTCTCTCTATGTCAAGGTTTTAAACTGCTACACATCATCATAGTAATCTAAATGCCTTCTTTGTAAAATGGATCAACAACAGCAAAATCCCTAGTAGATGTCATGGAGTCTCTGACATTTCTTTTCTGGAATAAAAGCTCTGCTTGGGGTGATGATTTATTTTGATTTTGTTTGTTTAAAGTGATTCATATAGTAAACATCCATTTGGATTACATTTTAGGAATATACCAAAATGAGAGAAAATGCAACAGAGTGAAGAACTAGACTGCTCTGCTAGTCTGAAGTCAATTGCCCCAATAAAACACAAAAGCTAAAGAAGGGAGTAACACAGACAGCATTAATTTACCTGTAGGGCAACAAAGTTGTCATCCCATAAATTTGGTCTGAAATTTAATCTCATATAATGTATATGATCTGTTGAGTAATGTCCTCCAGATTCTCATTGTCTATTTTAAAAATCCACTGACTCCTCTGAGTGGAAAAAACCCCCCAAAACCTTAAGGTATTCACTATAATTTATAAATTGGCACTAGAAAAACAAACATGTACTTCCCCCTTTGCTGACTTCATAGCAGTTAAATATATTATTCACAGACCATAACCAGATGATATCTGATTATGACAGATATTTTAATTATGAATAGTATGTTCACATTAGGTTTAAATCTGTTCTCATTGAGGTCGGTAGCAAAACTATCACTGATTTCAGTGGTGCAAGATTAAATCCATTTGTGATTCAGATCGAGTCCTGAGTACATAGTTCTTATTTTCTTACCTTCACATTTGGTGTATAGAGGTTTCTCAGAGAAGCCAGGGCAGCTGACAGTCCATCAGTACTATATCCAATCCACAGGGCTTGAAGGTGACTGGAAGAAATACCAGTTTTTTTACTGAGACCCTAGGAGAAATAATAAAATAAAGAGAAACTAAGAAATAGGACTGCAGAGAGAATTACATTTCTTTATGTGGATGAGACATAAAAAGGATAATTTTATTTATAAAAAATGTAGGTGTTATATAGATGGTTTGTAACTATTAAAGCAACCAATCTGGAATCCTCTCAGACATTTGTGTGTTTATATAGACATTATATAACTGTGATTTTAAAATTTCTGGATTTTACCTTGAAAATGTGTGCTTTAAGAATATGATGACCAAGTTCCATCGTTTGCTGGCGGTTTAATTTTCCCTCCTGCCGAGAAAACATGAATGCCAGTAGAGCATGCCCATTCCTAGCGAAGGTAAGGAGATGAGAGAGCAGCACAAATTTATTTAGTAAAGGTTGCTATATCATGTAACATATTCAGACATTTATGTCATGCCAACTTCAAAGTTTTTTGTTTAACCCAGTTAAAACACTTCAAATATCTCCATGTATCCATTTAAATACTGAAGCTTTCAAATGTCACACGAGAAAACTTTTTAAGACATGTCCTAAGTTCTTAAGTTTTACTGGACATCAGGAGAGGGGATAACAGAGCTTTGTCTCAAAATAAAATGAGTTCACTTCTGAAAGAAAAAAATCTGAACTGAAAAGGGTCATGGGGAATCTAACTAGTCATCTTGTGAAAAGTCTTCAGGTCTCCAGTATCCGGTCAAAAGCTCCAATGACACAACGGTGAAGGTTTATTTGGAGATGGAAAGGGTGAAGTCAACTAGACAAACAGATACCGCGTTGTTCTGGTAAATCTGACTGTTGCATCTTTCCATGCCTCTAATTTGAAATGTAATAACGTTAAACTTTAAACCCCTTAAAAAAGGAGAGAGCACCCTTTTCCTTCCGTAATAAAATGCAAACACACACAAAAGGACCGCACCATCAGCTTCAAATATATACTTATCATACTTTAGCAATCACCTTTCAGGAAATCTAGACCTTTTTATATAATCCTGGACATTGTCATATGAAGCAATTCCATTTAATTGTTATTAGATCAATTTTACCATGCAAAATCCCTGGGATCTGTAAACTTAAAATTCTGATGTAGTTGAGGGCCATATATGGCAAACCCATGTTTAGAATGCTCATTAAAATCTCCTTTACATGTGTTTGATGATTCTGACTCATTTTAAAATGTTTTTAAAGGACTAAAGAATGCCGAACCTCGGAACAGTGTGGCAAAATGAAAAATTTAGGCTACCAGACTGTGCACGTACAGGCTCACAATGTTTTTCAGTGGTTTTGACTTAAGTGAACCATAATATGCAGTCCAAGAAAGGGGAGTAGGGTCAAACTGAAATAATGAGACTGAGAACGTCTGAATAATTTAAAAAGAAAAACAAAACAGAAGGTAAGACACAAAATGATCCACTGTCCTATTTCCCAATAGGAAAAGGTAGCTTTCAAAGTCTGAGTTTGTAGGAAGCATTTACATTACATTCGCCTATTCAGATTTTGCCAAAGAGATAAAATAGGAGACTCCACCATATATGAGACTTCTTCACCAAGATAGTGAAATCACACAGCCTAATTATTACTAAGTGTACATTTTCTTCTCAGATATATAAACAATTCTCATCGTCTCTGTCAGGAATTGCATCTTGGCATCAGAAGTCAAAACTCGGCTCTAAACATGCATAGCTTTTTCTTTTAAGAAACTGCATCTGTTTAACATTACTCTCTCCTCTCATCCATGTTAAAAAGTGATTAATAAAATCAGTAACTGCAATTATCTGTACATATTACACTTTACTGCACTCTTAATTTACCTTGGCTCACACAAGAAGTTTGTATTTTCACCATCCACTCTCCAAACAAGCCATTCCCTGAAGGAAGGATGGCAGAACATCCGTGTTTTGTCACGTCTTTTCATCAGGAAACATGAAAGGGCCTCCATCCTCTGTTGGAAGTCTTCCCATTCCTGTTCACCGTTTATTTGACCAGCATTAATAGCTTGGAAAATCTGGTCATCTGTCATGGGATGAAGGGATGCTAGTGCCACATTTAATATTGGCAGTGCTCTCTCAAAAGCAGAGTTGCTCATGAACTTCATGTTACACTGCAGCAAATAAAGTTCTGATAGAGACACAGGAACTACCTTGTAGCTTGCACTTTTGATCACTAAGTGACCTTTCTGAAATAGATCCAGCGTCAGTTTCAAATAGAGATAAGATCCCAAGCTCTTCATGATCAGGTGGTTACTCACTTTCCCGATTATGGCTGCATCAGCTTTCCCATTTAAAGATATATTGTTTATAATTTCCTGACTGCTATTGATCCTGTACTTAATATATGAATTCAAATCACCCTGAATGTCTTTGTTGTCTGGGAAGTCATCTAGGGATATTTTGAAAAAGGGTAGTGAATTCATATTTTCCTGTAATTAAAATATAAAACAAAACAAAAACAAAACACACATACATGCATTACAGCATTTCAGAATGGAAAATTCAGTCTAGCATCACTACTATTTTTCATTCTGTGAGAAGCCTGAGAGAGAGATAGGAAAGATCTCTTAGATCTATTATGCTCTTGTAAATATAGTAAGCTGATCCCAGATAAAACATTTTATATTTCTACACCACATCAAAACTGTATCATGTTTTGTCTCTTATTGGCATGCTCCAGAAAACGAGGAAGAAAAAGCTTTTGAGTTGATATTTGTCCACCATAAAGAATATACCCGGGGCACAATTTTATTTATTTATATCTTTGAATTCAACTACAAGCATCTTTCTTTCAAGGTAATATTGTTGCGGCAGCATAAAAGATTACTTTTATGAGAAAAAGAAGCAAAATTAAAAGCATGATTTTTACCTGAAAGTTAGTTCTTACAGTCACTATCAGCTTCAACCAAGAAGGAAATTTAGAGATAATGTTTGCGATAAATGAAGAAAGTGTGTCACCATAATCAGGTTTGTGGAATTCAGCCTCATTTAAACCATCTATTAAAATGATGTATTCTTCCTCAGGAATTCTCTGCTCTAAATAATGAAAGTTTAAAACAAAAAACAGGAGATTCACATTATCCCATAAACAGAGTAATATTTACATACAATTTTGAAAATCTTGATAATAAAGGTAATTTTTATATACACCAGAAGAATTTTTATATACACCAGTTTGCTTTTTGGCACTTTAGGAACTATTTTCATTGACTAAGGAGCATAATTTAGTTCTCTAGATTTTAGGACTAAAACTATGCTAGAATGTCTGGGTTACAAATACCGCAGGTGAACATCTACACACTTTCAACAGTGTTTTTGGTCACACTTAACATTAAGGCTCCATTTTGTAGATGATATATTAAAAATGTAAAATGATTAATAGGTATTATAAGCATGTTACAGACATGAGTAGTAAGCGTTATAAATGGTTATAAGTACGCCAGTAAAAGATTTCATATGTCATTATAAGAATTTATTGGCCCTTTGATTCCAATAACCATTTATTAAAATTTCTATTAATCATTTATTAAACCTTTATAAACTATTATTTCACAAAAACCTATGTAACTAATACGTGGGAAAACATATTGAAGAGATAACAAAATACAGCTGTTTGTTAAGTGAATACTGTCCATCCTGTGCACCATATAAGATGGATTCCTGTGGAAAAAGCAGTATGTGATCACAGAATTAAGGAAAGTATCAATGTATATGAACCAGAAGGCTGAATTAAGGCAATCTACAAGCAATCTTAATTAAGGCATTTCCTAACTTTGAATACTTGACTTTGCAATCTTAGTAATGTTCTTTTAACATAATTTTTGTGTATAATTTCCTGTTTTTAAAAAAGGAAACTCTGCCAGTTCAGCTAATGGAGTAAGTAATAGCAATAGTGGCTTCTCATCCTCCATGTGGACAAGCACTAAAGAGAGATGAGACGTACTTTGCCAGTGGATTTCAGTTATTTGCTGACAGAAGAATGGTGAGATTCTGGAATCTTGGGTTCCATTCCAAGCTCTGGAGGACAGTGGGTCAACAATTTTCTGCCTATTCCTTCAGAGTGACCCCTTCTTCCCCGTCTCCTCTAACCAGTCCCAAGCCTCTCTCTTCCCCACAGCAAATTCTCATCCGAGTCCCATTCTCCTCACTTATTCAGTCTCAGGCCTCCTCTACAACTCTCATCCAAGTCCCAATAACTCCTAGTCTCACTCCTTTCAACATGTCACAGTAGTCTCCCCCACACTCCCCATCCCTCAGCCTCCTCAGTTCTTCCCCCACACCCTGGCTCCTCATCCTATCTGTCTTTTCTCTCACTTTACCTCACCCTCCACCCCATCGGTCCTTAGTCCCTATCTCTCCTGTGACTCCTTATTCAATCTCAGTCATGGTTGCTCGCTCTCCCCTCTTCCGCCAACTCCCAGTCCTTCTTCCCTCTCCCCAGACAGCCTCTAGTCCGTACCCCACCCAGACTCCTTGTTCCAATCTATTCTCCTAGCCCCCTGAAGGTTTGGCTTTTGTCTCCTCTGTATATGAATTGGGCAACTTCCTCCTGAATGCTGTCTGTGCCCAGCAGGGGAAATCATAAAGAGCACAGGGGAACAGAGGCTCCCTACTCTCAGCTCAAGTACCCAGACCCAGCCCTGGAATGGTACATACCAGCCCTGTGCAGCAATTACAGGGGGAGTCCTGCTCAGCTCTGGCCTGGAGCATGCCTGATGATATGCACCCTAGAATACTCAAGGAGCTGGCTCAGGAGATATCTGAGCCATTGGCTATTATTTTTGAAAAATCATAGAAGACTGGAGAGGTCCCAGAGGACTGGATAAGAGCAAATGTAGTGCCCATCTATAAAAAGGGAAATAAGGACAACCCAGGGAATTACAGACCAGTCACTTTAACCTCTGTACCAGGAAAAATAATGGAGCAAATAATTAAGGAATCAATTAGCAAACATCTAGAAGAGAATAAGGTGTTACGTGATAGTCAGCATGGATTTGTCAAGAACAAATCATGTCAAATCAACCTGATAGCTTTCTATGATGGGGTAACAAACCATGTGGATAGAGAAGTGGTAGATGTGATATATCTAGACTTTAGTAAGGCTTTTGATATGGTCTCACATCACCTTCTCATTAACAAACTAGGGAAGTACAACTTGAATGGAGCTACTATAAGATGGGTGCAAAATTGGTTGGCTAACCACTCCAAGAGAGTAGTTATCAAGAGTTCACAGTCATGCTGGAAGGACATAACAAGCAGGGTACTGCATGGATCGGTTCTGTTCAATATTTTCATCAATGATTTAGATGATGGAATACAGAGTACACTTACAAAGTTTGCTGATGATACCAAGGGGAGGGATTAAAAGTAGTTTGGAGGATAGGATTACAATTCAAAATGATTTGGACAAACTGGTGAAATGGTCTGAGGTAAACAGAATGAAATTCAATGATGTGCAAAGTACTCCACTTAGGAAAGAACAATCCATTGCACAGATACAAAATTGGCAATGATTGCCTAGAAAGGAGTACTGCAGAAAGGGATCTGGGTGTCATAGTGGACCACAAGCTAAATAAGAGTCAACAGTGTAACACTGTTGCAAAAAAAGCAAACACCATTCTGGGATGTATTAACAGGAGTATTGTAAGTAAGACACAAGATGTAATTCTTCTGCTTTACTCCACCCTGATTGGCCTCAACTGGAGTATTATGTCCAGTTCTGAGCGCCTCATTTCAGGAAAGATGTGGACAAACTGGAGAAAGTCCAGAGAAGAGTAACACAAATGATTAATGGTCTGGAACACTTGACTTATGAGGGAAGATTGAAAGAGCTGGGTTTGTTTAGCTTGGAAAAGAGGAGACAGAGGGGACATGATATCAGTTTTCAAGTACCAAAAAGGTTGTCACAAGGAGGGGGGAGAAAAATTGTTCTCCTTAAATGCCAATGATAGGACATGAATCAATGGGCTTAAATTATGGCAAGGGAGGTTTAGGTTGGACATTAGGAAAAAATTCCTAACCGTCAGGGTGATTAACCACTGGAATAAGTTGCCTGGGCAGGTTGTGGAATCTGCATCACTGGAGTTTTTAAGTGCAGGTTAGGCAAGCACCTGTCAGGGATGGATTAAGAGGGTACTTGGTCGTGCCATGAGTGCAGGGGACTGGACTCGATGACCTCTCATGGTCCCTTCCAGTTTCTATGCCCAGTGCAGCTGGAATCTTGGGGAATTTAGCTGCGAAAATTTAAGGCATCTCTACTGATCATGAATGAAATGTGATTTTTTTAAAGACTTACAACTTGGCGAAATCTGAATGGATTTTCAGGGGGACTGCAAAAGGCATCTCTCCTTCCCCACCCCCTTCACCTCCCACATATGCTACCCCCCTCCTGAAAAAATTTCAAGTTACTGCTCCAGAACATAGGAGAGCTACAGCTTTTCAAAGAAAAGACCCCAAGTTATAAACTTTTGGACAAAACATGTTTTTCTTTCAGCCATGCACTGAGAAACAGATTAAGTGCTTTGGCTGAAGCTTTCCAAATTCAATCCGAGGCAGACATCCAATATGGAAAATTTCAGGCCAGGTGGTTCAAATATGGCAAAGTTATAAGCAAATAAAAACTGGGTCTTGTAATAGGAAGTGTGGGCAACCTTAAGTGATGGGAGCTCTGACTATAATTTCTAAATTTATCATTAATAGTAAGTGTGACTATTTTTTTTAGTAACAGTGAAAGTCAAGAAAACATTATTTTAATATTGGATAGTAGTGTTTTAAAACTAAAATACTTCTGTCTGAAAATTGTCTACTATTGTTACAAATAATAAGATGATTATAAGTGAAAGAGATTAAAGAAAGATGTTATCTCTACTTAAGTCATTCCTACACCTTTAATCATCTCCCTTAAATCATTAAATACATATAACAGATCACTCTAGGTTTTTTTGATCATCTATAAAGTTGAGACACAGTTTCTGAGGCATACCTTTCCTTAGGTTTGCAAGAGGTTCCAATACTCCTCTTTTAAAAGCCGCTACTGGATCTTGGACACAGGATCTAAGGCTAAGCATACTTTGTAGGTGAGGCTCTTTTATCAGAAGATCTCTGTATGCTGTTAATTGATGTGACCGGCAAAGTAAAGCTGCAATACTGTGCACAAATTCTGGGACAAGGCATGTATAAGTGTTGTCAGCTTGGCAATAGTGGTAGGCAACAACCTGAGAAAAGAAAGTCAGGTTACCACATCATCATGGATGATAACTAAAAGAAACTGTAGTTTTACAGTAAGACAAAAAAACCTAAAGTTAAATGATTTCCTTTATTGCTACCCACAAGCTATGCTCAATTTTAGAAAAATTATCCTGATTCACATTTTGCGAAAGATGAGCCTAATAGAACAATGGCCCAGAAAATGGCCCAGGGTGGGAAGAGGATGCATAGAAGGCCAAAATAGCCATTTTGGACATAATCAATAAACCACTAATTTGGTAAGAATCTCCTTTGCATTTGTACATGACTGGAGTTCCCCAGGTAAGGCAGAGTTTGGGGTACTTTCCAGAACAAAACCCAAAAATCTGTGAAAACTCTGTCTGAGTAAACTGATAAGCTGAATTTTAGAATATCACTATACGTAACTGCTGCAGAAAAAAGAGTACAATGCTCCTCAAAGTGAGGAGGACTCATGGTTCAGGCTTCTGATTATTTCTATGAAAATCAATCCATCACAATGAAAAGCAATGTTTATAGTTCATACAAATAACCCATTCACTGGTTTTCATGCTTCAGACTCTTTAGCACCTTCTCTGGATGCCAGTAGATACTTTAAAACAAAATTATGCAAATGATCGAGGAAATTATTTTATAAAATATGTACAACTCTGATCTAGACTATTTTTATCCTTCAGGCAAAATCAGTTTCTCAGCATAGTATAATCTAATGCAGAAGTCAGTTTTACTCAAATACTCGAGATAATCAGAGATTTAGGGTTAGTCCTACTTTGAGCAGGGGGTTGGATTAGATGACCCCCACAGGCCCCTTTGAACTCTATGTTCTATAATTATCATGTGGTGCATATAGTTTAAAATTCAGTAATATAGTTCATATAATTCATATTGAGAAGAGAGTTAATCTAAACTGTGAAGTAGTTTCTGTCTCAGAGAACAGTTGCTTGTTTTGTTTCTTATGCACAATAGACAGAACACATTATAGTATGAGAACAAGATTCCACATTCAAGTACACTCCTCTGACCCTATGGCGGACCTTTAAACTGATTTGAACGGAGGGGAATCATGAGAGCATCGGTCAGTGCATTCCAACAGAGATCATGTGTAATTGACTGCTCTGGTTTCCTTGAAGGAAGTCTTGGATAACTTCAGGTGGTATCTATTTGATACCATGCCTACACCACCAGCCAAAAACCTCTGTAATTTAACTATGGAACAAAGGACCACATCCCAAGTCCTTTGGTCAATATCAAATCTCTGATATTTAGGAGAGGTAAAACAAACAAGGAATCCTGTGGCACTTTTAAAGACTAACAAATGTATTTATCGCTTGAGCTTTCGAACAGCTGATGTAAGTGGGATTTTCTCCCATGAAAGCTCATGCAATAAATACATTTGTTAGTCTTTAAAAGCGCCACAAGACTCCTTGTTTATTTTGCTGAACTAGATTGACACAACTACCTCTTTGGAGTTTAGGCGAGGTGAAGCTCTTATTACTGATAATGATTTTCCACAGTTTAGCAAAGCCAATCTGCAACAGTCAGTGTCAGGGAAACGTTTACAACTAGAGATCAACAATAGTCTATCCATAAAATGTCTGGCACTAGAAGAGCCTAGGCACTACAACATCTCCAAGTGTGCCCGGACTTTCAAAAACAAAGGATTTGGTTTGAACCCAATCATATTAATGATCACACTCCCCATGCTGCTGTATATTCTAACATCAAGTGTGTGAATAATTGGGAAAGGAATGAAGAAAATAGATCTTGTTCAGCAAGAGGACTGAAGATAAGAAAGGTCTCTTTGTGGAGAGCACAACAAATAGGGAAAACACCTTTTTTCATCTTTGACTAGCAATTAAACTTTTCCTTTCTATCTCAGAATAATCTCTAGCCCAAGTGATCCACACTTATGAAATTCAGGCTGGACTACTGCAAAATGTGCTTACCTAGGGATACTAACGACCATGGAGACACTGTCACCAGTCAATCATGCATTGGCTTGGCTTGTAAATGGAAGAGACCAAAGTTGATGTTCCACACTCTACTTTGGCTCTCCATTCAACTCCAAACTGATTTCTAGGTGCTGAGCTTAATCTTAAAACCCTGTATGGACTCTGTTCAAGCTCTTTTATTACATATGACTTTTCTCTTCTCCCCCCCCCCCCCCCCCCTTACCTTCATGACACAATTTAGAAGTTAGTTACTGAGTCCTGGTTCACTGTGACAGCCTTAAGGGATCTTGGGAGCCAGGGAGAAAGCATTTTTTATGAAGAACTCACTGCTCTGGCTCTCTCAATCACCAGAGATAGAGATGAGACCAAATTTTGCTATGGTTAAGGCATGTTTCCTCACTTTCCAAGTTTTTTCACAGTAATAATTGCATCAGAAAGACTGGCAACATTCACCTGGGAAAGAGAATCTAAAGGATATGGTCCCATCCAAGTTACAATTTCCTGTTAATTTTAATTTCTGTAACCCTTGCCTAAACACAATAGCAATGAGTGCATGTAAGTTGCCTTGAGCAAAACTGTTTTCTCTTGTTTCTTGCAGAATTGCACTGGAAGAAGCTACATGGAGTAACATCTGGTGGGTGCAATATACATCTAAGGAATTAGGAATGCCAATGTCTGACGCTGAATAGAGGGAACTTTTTCCTCACATTTTTACCTTCTCTTAGCCTAGATTGTGTCTTTGCCTTACAGAGAGGACAAAAAAGCAATAAGACAGAGAAGGGAGTAAGATATTAAACAGACTTTATTGCCCAGGCCATGCAAAGGCTCTCTGTAATCACAGCCCCTTTGCTCAAGAGAGCAATGGGGCTTGCTACCACATTGCAAAACATGGGAAAGAGAGAAAGACCTAGCAAACTGTGCAGTATGTATGCATGTGGTACACTCTTATACGAGTGTCCTGAATTACTTTCCTTTCTCACTCATAGTGCAAGCAGGGAGTTCTGCAAAGTACTGTATCTCAGAGTTTAAAGATTTTTAGTTTGGTGGAAGATGTCTATTGAATGGTGAAAGGTTACCTTTGAAGCAAGATGTCTCACAGATTCATCCATTTGATTTTGATGTTCAGGAGTACCAGGACAACTTAGAATCTTCATTGTATTGTTACCATTTGCAGGAGGAGCAGGGGAAGGTAACTTAGTAAGGGGAATCTCTTGACAGGGGTCACTGCCTATAAAAATTGCACAGACAAGTTATAATTACAGTCTATTGCGCTTTGG
Source organism: Pelusios castaneus (assembly GCA_007922175.1). Taxonomy (NCBI): domain Eukaryota; kingdom Metazoa; phylum Chordata; order Testudines; family Pelomedusidae; genus Pelusios; species Pelusios castaneus. Next base: position 4,086,181 of record ML685793.1, on the reverse strand, counting down.
GATAAAATATATACATGAAAAACTTTTTCAAGTCTTGGGTAAAATTTACAATTACACGACATTATTCTGAAACAACATCTTCAAATGTAAACAGTTATAACATGACTTATACATATGCAGGTTTTCATCTTTATATTTTCAAGGTGATTTAAGTGACTGCTGTGCTGAAAAAATAGCAAATACTGAAAAGAAATATAGTGATGTGAAAATACATACAATTCTAAATGCAAGAGCTCATTAAATCGTATAATGAACCAGGGTTCAATTAATGTGCCAAATATTAATTAGGGTATCATAAAAGCCTTTTCTTCATATCTTCAATGATATGTGATAATTTCCCTCTATTCGGCACTGGTGAGGCCGCATCTGGAATACTGTGTCCAGTTTTGGGCTCCCCACTACAGAAAGGATGTGGACAAATTAGAAAGAGTCCAGCAGAGGGCATCGAAAATGATTAGGGGGTTGGGGCACATGACTTATGAGGAGAGACTGAAGGAAGTAGGCTTATTTAGTCTACAGAGAAGACTGAGGGGGGATTTGATAGCAACCTTCAACTACTTGAAGGGGTGCTCCAAAGTGGAGGGAGCTAGGCTGTTCTTGGTGGTAACAGAGGACAGAACAAGGAGAAATGGTTTCAAATTACAGCTGGGGAGGTCGAGGTTGGCTATTAGGAAAAACTTTCTCACTAGGAGGGTGGTGAAGCATTGGAATGGGTTACCTAGGGAGGTGGTGGAATCTCCGTCTTTGGAGGTATTTAAGGTCCAGTTAGACAAATCCCTGGCTGGGATGATTTAGTGGGAGTGGTCCTTGCTTTTAGCAGGGGGTTGGAATAGATGACCTCAGGAGGTCCCTTCCAGCCCTATGATTCAATATGGCATATTTGAAAAGTGTCAGCATCGGAGGTACTTTGAGTAAACACATGGAAACATATCATCCTCTCACTTCAGATAAACTGAGGGGGTGTCGTGTGAAGGCAGGAGAGGGGCATGGAAGGGTTAAGTGTCACCGTCCTAGCATCATCTTCATCTCAGAATCTGTGGAGCCTTTGCAAAATCTGGGCTGCACAACACAGGGAATGATTACAATAGCGCACTACCCTCCCTCCCCATCCAACTACAGCTGGGGGAGGGGAGGGGAGATCTAGGCAGTACATTAGAGCCATGGTGCCAAGTGAGTCTGGAATGCTGGGAAGCAGAGTGGTGATTCAGAATTTCCACAGACACTCAGAGGTGAGGGGCTGGAGAGATATTGTTTGTTTTTTTAAAAGGTTGAGCCCCTTGTCTATTGTTAGAGGTTATTGCCAAAGCATGCCATGTTGATGGAACTTCCTTTCTCCCTAAGGAAAGCTGTTCATGTAGGGGACAATAAGGCCAGTAAATTACTTATGTCTGCAAAGTAAGCAATACTCTGATCCTTTGTATAAGTAGAACACCACAAACAATTATTTAGAAGAGAAACATACTTTTGGGGGATGAATTAGGGCTGTTTGAAGCAATTTGCCTCATGCGACTTCCATGGCAGCTAAGTGCCACCAGCTTTGAAATAATAGCAGTCTTTCCAAATCCCACATTTCCAATAATAACCGCTCCCCTGTTTTCTGCCAGCTCTGGATTCCTCAAGGTTTCTTCTATCACTTGAAACAGCCAGTCTCTTCCGACAAACACAGAGTCTGTTGTTATGCTTGGCACTTCAAACAATAGTGGCTTTAGCAAAATGTCTTGAGGCTTATAGGGGACAAAACGTGCTGAGAAGTGAGAAGGGAAAGAAGTTTATTGGAAGAAAATATTGTTATGCAATGAAAACCTATTTCATGCAGCAGTATTTTAGAAGACAATTCAATAACTTTTGAGAGGTACGTTTACAATTTGAGAGGATTTCTTCTTTGCAGTTTTATCATAAAAACAAAAACAACTACAAAAACTGACAATAAATTAGCAGCTTCGGTGTGGATTAAAACCACTTCATGATAAAAGTGAAAATAATTGTTGGGGTTTTCTTTTAGGAGTGATGTTCAACTTTTATATTTAAATTGTAGAACTGTGATAATTTGGCATTTTATGAAGAACATTTTTTCTATATACTGTATATGAAAATGCACAATCATTTCTTTTAATTTAGGGCCTGACCCTGTGAAATGTATGATTGGACTTCCAAAATCAAAGCAAATCATGTAAATGAGACATTACTGAACTAATTTTTAGCACATGATGAGTACATACAGCCCTTTTGAAGTCAACAGGAGTTGCAAGTGCTCTACACCTCTGAAAATCTAGTATGTATCTTCTCGTTCTCATTTGTATTCTCAAACGGATGATGTAAGAGCTGTAGGGCTAATGAATCCGGTTTTGATTGTAAAGATTACTTTAAACATATGTAAATTTAAAAACACAATTATTAAATGATGGCCCATAAAAGTTACATTTCAGAAATGTTTTCTCAGCAATTAACTCATGAAAATAGATAAAATGAATATGAAAGAGGGCAGCATAACTTCTACATAGAGACTCATTGAAGCGCAATAATGAGGAGGTTTTACTGCTTGTATTTTTCTCTTTGCACTGATAACCTAAAGAGAAGCATCAGGTGGCTAAAATAAAGTTAACACAAGAAAACAATAATTGTTTACATCATCTGCACTATTTTCTGACCAAAAGGCCACTCTATACTAAATCATTTATGTACCACCACACCAATCCTTAACGAATTAATTACTATTCTTTTATAAATGAGATTCAGAAGGAAGAATATTCTTGAGATTTTCTATAAGTCTGTGGCTCCCCCCCCCCCCCCCCCAAACACAGTACAATCATAGTTATCTGAATATCACGGAAGATACAAATAAGTGTATCTGATGTCTTGTGTACCTGATCAAAGCAATCTTCGATTTTTGTCTAAATATTGAAAGGCAATGATTCAATTATGGCTTTGTAGGATTCAGATAATCCAGGCTGCACTATATATGTATGTTAATTATATAAATATATGTTTGGTTTCTTTTTTTAAAAAGTCATGTTTCTGATATGCTGAAAGAACCTGTGTGAGTAAACACCGTTTTATGATTAATAACGTTGTCTCAGATCCTGCAATAGGATCTACAAGTGCTTAAAGTGAATGCCTATATGGAGACCTGCTAGCTTCAGATGAATATAGTAGGGGGTCGAAGCATCACTGCTTATATAAAGTTACACTTACAAATCCTATTGCAGGGTGAGGCTTTTGCAAATATCTCAGCTTTAGTGTGTTACACAACTACTAATGTGTGTCGATTCTAAGATAACCACAAATGTATAAATACCTTTAACTTCTTGTTGTACTTTTCCTCCTGCAGTATTATGCCAAGGTAAGCGAATTGAGGTGCGTAATGGAGTATTCCTTTGTGCATCCAAATAACTCAAATCTTCTAACTTGGTTGAACTTGTTGCTAGGATATTAAGAACCAAAGTTTAGTTTTTCATCTAAATAAATAATTACATAAAACAAAACTACATAGCAGCAATAATTAACAACTATGATTATATTTACGCTTTGAACATAGAATTTATAAATTAATTTTCCTACACAGTTATACCCTCAGAAATTCTAGGTAAGATTTTTGATGAGCATAGACATTTTCCTCTGTAAATATTAAGTCTTTGATAATAAAAATAAATATTTTAAATATTCTACCAGAGCCATGTACTATCCAGTTTAAAATGTCATTTTCATTAAATATGCTTCTACTTGATTTATATTTTTAATATGAAATAAAAGCATCAGAACTTAAAATGATGCTAAAATTTCCAATGAGAAGCTAATGGGGAAAAAAAGCCCTACATTATATTTTCATGACAAGTCTGGCAGTCAGAAATTATTTAGTAAAGCTTCAGTACTTCCAAGCAGAAACACAGCAAGGTAGCTAGATGAATCTTCTGCCCCAGCGATTTCATTCATAGTTGCTGGCAATCCAAATCTTGCAATTAGACAAGCAGACACTGTGTGCACTATTTCCTAACATCCAGGACATTAACAATCACACCATTAACTGCCTGACTCTCTTCATATTCCTTTGCAAGGCTAAATAGATTTTTAAACCATACAAGTTCTCGATAGGAAGAAAAATCTTCTGCAACAACAATTGATCATGCACTGTATTTATGGGATTAAAATGTATCTACAATTCCACAGTATACTGGTACTCTACCGATTCTTTCTAGGACTGAGAGAAGTAATATAAATATACTGTAGCAAGCTTGCTATTGCATGCCACTTTAATGGAAATAGTCAATTATTATTGCAGTGGTGGGTGGAAGTTACTCACATTATATGTAGTTTAGAGAGTGCTCTGGGATCAAATGCACTAAAGTAGAAGATTATATTTCTTTCCCTACCACCATTTAAGTCTTTTCCATTTGGCAGGCACTTGTTTTCCTTTCCTCCCTTTTTGTTTCCTAACAAAACCAACATTAATATGTTTTTTTCTTTACTGTTTGAGAATACTATCGTTGATATCAGTAGAACTTTAGGAATGGGGTTCTTTGGTAAACTGCTGCTTGCAATATCTGTAGAGAGCAATTGATCCTGGGTCCAGAAAAAGATGCATAATTTTTCCTTTTTCTTAATTTTTTTATGCAGAGGGACAGAAACAATAATAAATAATAATAATTAATAATAATAAAAGTAGTTAAGGACCAAGAGGACTTACCACACAGTGTTATATTAGAAGGAGGTGCATTTTGAGCTTAAATCTCTGCACTGCCTTCAAAAGCAACATTTTACATTGGGTAGATTAGATCCTGCACTCTTCTCCCCTCCTGTACTTTCTCCTAAAACAGTAGTTTTATGGTGGGCTCTGTACACAGCCAGACTACTATAGCTCTGTTATAAGGAGCAGAAGTTATCAAAGGAGCTCAGCTCTGGTTTGGGCAGTCATGAGTAACAGATGGCTGGGGATAGGGATCAATAACTATGCAAAATCGCCAACTGTTATGTTATGGAAAAACAAACAAGCAGTCCTGCAGTAATAGCTGCTCTGCAGTTGAGGCAGCAGATACTTGTAGGCTGACCCTGTACAAAGCCTGGTCCTTTATACCGTAAGCTACTTCCAGGATCTAGCCCATAAACCAGTTATTTACAAGACAAGTGTTTCTCATAATCTAGATAAAATTCCAATTATTATTTATCATAGGAACCATTGATTGGTACAGATGAAAATTTTCACAGGTGCACAGCAGTATCACTCCACATCTCAGCAAAGACTGAACAACATAGGGTCAGATCCGCCTTGTCTGGCCAAGTAATCTTTTACTAGCATATTTAATCATAGCAAAATTAATCATAAAGTGACAACTGACAATATAAATGAACAGAGTACATTCTGTGGTGCCTTGTTTTCCACTTTTTTTTTCAAGAATTGTGATTGGTTTGCTTACCAACAGACCTGAGAAATATTATTCCTGCTATTTTATCATGTAATGCTTGTAAAAAAACAAAAAATCGGAATCTTACTCTGTGTAATAAATACAATTTAGTAACACATATTATGAATCAATGCATCTAAAATGGTAATAAGGTAACATTTTGATAATTATACTGTTTAAAATCACAGCAGTTTTATTCCTCATGTGCACTGACAGACACTGTGCTAAAGCTGTGGTTTATATGGAACATTTTTTCATAAGTGTCATAGGCATGCCACCATAATTACACAGATCTCAGTCATAGCATGGTGGCCTTCACCCAAGAGTTTCTGAGACAGAGTTACTGTGCATGCGGACAGTACTAGTGAATACTTGGAAAGTCTCTGAGAAGAGGTCATTTGGTCTTTCAATACACTGATACTACCACAAAATAATGAGGATGAGACTGGAAAGAATCACTCCTGTCTAGGTAGTAGAGTGGAGCTCAAGAAATGTCTATACCATTAAGATTTTCTTCTGGAGAAGAGTAAGGTTTCTGCAAGAAGACTGGTAAAGTGACTAATTCATTCTTAAGGACATCTGGGACTCCTATATGAATCAGTGTGGGGATTTAGTCTCATTATCACCTTGTCCCTGTGAAATGATATGTACAGAGATCCATGCCAACGTGACTAAGACAACAGTCTTGATAGTAAGCTGGTACAATGATGATTCTGACAGAGATTTGAATAGGAGGCTCCATGAGCTGCAGGAGTGCCACAATGAGGTCCCAGATCAGAGTTAGTTCTGTAACCAGAAGACAAGCATTCAGAAGACCTTGATGAATCTTGGCACTGAGATGAGAGAAAATAGAAATGACTGAACTCACTCATAATACACCACATATTGCAGCTAAGTAGGCATTTAGACAATCCTGACACTTTCAAAGCAGCATGTACTTTGGGATTAGATCTTCAACTAGATTCACATTGTTTTGTAGTTGCTCACCTATGAAAAAACCTTTCCCACTTTTCAGGGCAGGTCCTTCTAGTGGATACCATCCTGCTCTGTATAAGAATTTCTTGCACTAGTCTGGAGCACTCTAAGTCAGTGATGGTCAGCCAGCCAGCATACACACCATCAGATGCAAGTACTGTGGGTCTGGGTACAGTATCTGACCTTGATTGTCAGACAGTATATCTGGACAGGCAGAGATGCAAATGGAAGGTTGGCTAGACATTGAGTAGGCCTGACAGCCAGAGATGTTTCAGCTAATATGGGACAATCATGATAACAGAAGCTCTGTCCCATCTGAATTTGCATATTATCCTGAGGATCAGTGGAATATGTGGGATGGCATAAAGGATGCCTCAAGACCACTGAAGAAGTTGTTACTCACCTTGTGCAGTAATGATGTTTCTTCAGCATGGGTGATCTGATGTGTGCTCCAATCTAGGTGTATCTGTGTCCATGCATTGTTGATCAGAGAACTTTGGTAGCAGTGTCCATTGGGCCTACACATGCACAGTCCCCCCTTGCACTATGCTATGAAACTAGCCAGCATATGTGGCTAGCCATCCTCAGTTCTTCATCACAGAGTTTTAATAAGAGCTCCAAAGTAGAGGGGAGGAGGGCAGGTAGTGAAGTACCCAAAGGAACATACATCTCCTAGTAATACTGTACTGTACAAGGTGAGTAACAACTTCTTCGAGCAGTGTCCCTATGAGTGGGTGCTCTACTGCAGGTAACTACAGAGCAGTTCCCTTTTCAGAGGGCTGGGTCTTTGAGGGCAGGTTAATCACTGTTGATAGTACTGTGGTGCTATCAAAGATAGCATCAGAGGCAGAATCCCCAATGATTGTGCGGTGTTTTATAAAGATGTGGCCTGATGCCCACTTCGCCACTTGACAGATCTCTGAGACAGGGACATGCTTAAAGAAAATGACAGATAAGGAGATCAATTTCATGGAATGCACATAGATCAAGTCTGGAGGAATCATATTACTGATTTGGTAGCATTGTCTGATTCAGTTCAAGACCCACTTGGAGGGTCTTCGCATTGAAACAGCTACACCCTTAAATCTTTTTACAATGGAAAGGAATAGTAGGGAGCTTCCTGAAGGTCTTTGTCCTATCAAGGTAGAATGCCAGGGCTCTCCGAACATCTAAAGTATCCAGTATGGCCTCGGTACTGTCTTGGTGAGGCTTATGGTAGGCAGCTGGAAAGTAAATAGACTGACTTATGTGAAACAATAAGGTCACTTTAGGGATGAACCTTGGATGGGCCTAAGTGTGACTTTATCTGTTAAAAACACTGTGTATGGGTGATGTGCCATCAAGATTGTTATTTTCCTAATTCTTTTTAGCCAAGGTAATTGCAATCAAGAAGACTGTTTTCACTGATAGGTGTGGTAGAGAATAGATGTCTATAGGCTCAAAAGAAGGCCTCATCAGTCCTTTCAGCACAACATTTAAATCCCACGAAAGGGTAGACAATCGAAGTAGAAGGAAGAAATTTGTTATTTCTATCAGGAACCTTTTAGTGGTGGGATTGGATAGAACCAAGTGCCACTCTAGAGGTTGGTGAAATGATGTAAAAGCTGTCAACAAGTGGACCTTGAGGGAGCTCAGAGATAAACCTGATTTTTAAGGGTCAGGGCATAGAATGGACTGTGTGGTAGAGTTGTCAAGATGTGCACAGAGCCAGAATCTGGACCATTTCTGCAGGTAAGAGTATTGTATGGAGAACTCTCTGCTGTGTAGTAGGACTTTCTGTACCTCTTTTGAGCATGAGATTTCTAGGTGCTGGAATCACATAGGAGCCAAACCCTGAAGTGGAGGATCCCCAAGTCAGGATAAATGGTGTGTACGTTGCCCTAACAGAGAGGATGTATCCCAGTGTTGGTGGGGATAAAGACCTTACCTTTATCGACCTCTTTGGTGCTAAATGAGCCAATGTCACTGGTGGTACCAACAACAATCACGTACCAGGAGCATCTCAGGGTGTTTAACCTTGTCTCTCTGTACCACAGTTTTAGTGCCTGTGCCCAAAGGGTCCATAGGCTTATCTGCGGTACCAGATAGTTGTCACGAGGCATGGGAACCAAATGATCTTGGTGCAGAGGATACCAAGCAAGATGGAGATCTCTTTTGGTTAACCCTGGGCTTGCTGAGGGCACTTCTTGCTCCTTTTCTTGATTTGTAAGGAGTCTTCAATATGCTATCTTTTAAAGTCAATAGTTCAATGCCCGCCAGAGGGCTGTTGTCTGAGAGTCACCTTCATGGAGATGATTTTTCTGGCAGAGCTCTCTGTTTTCACAGGATCTCAGTAGAGATGTTGGCAGAGGAAACACTACTGTGTTGGTTGGGGCACTCACCAAGACAGTGAATGCATGGAGAGTGCTTTTCCATGACTGGTTCCAATTGGACTCCATTGCTCAGGGTTAAACAGGGACTACAGATTTTATTCTCATTACAACAGGTGATTTGACCTCACCTTCCTCTATAAGCTGTTCCCCAGTATTTGAATCCCAAATCTATTCTGATTTGCTGTTAGAGCCTGACCTAATCCTGTGTCATACATTTCAATGCATTTAAGTTCCTCCCATTCTGTAAGTTCCCCATCTCCAAAGCATCTGATGAAGTGGGATTTTCTCCCACAAAAGCTCATGTGATAAACACATTTGTTAGTCTTTAAAAGTGACATGGGACTCCTTGTTTGTTTTTCCATAATTGGGATCACCTGACTGTAAGAATGACACTTGAAGCCTGGAAAGTCAGACATACCCTTGCCCTGAGGGTCCCCTACAACTGGGATCCGCACAAGAACAAAGTCTCTTTTTTTCTTTTTAGGGACAACCAAGACAAATAATGGAGGCTAAGGGGTTTGTAAAACAAAAGATTAACAGTTGAAAGGGCATTAACAATACATTAAATAATAATACATCAAAGATGGTTGAGAAGTAACCAAGGATGGTTAGCGCATGCACGATGACTAGCCTCATGGCCCAGCAGACATTGATACCAATGTCACTGAGACCTCTGTGCATGGCATGATGCTGTCCACCATATTTCATTTGATTTTTTTTGACTAATAGTCCAGCTGCCTGTAGAGTTTTAAGGCATCCACTGTCATCGCTAGTGTTGCTGTTGAGGGTACATTTTGCAGTACGCTAAAAGTCTGTAGTTTTCCAGCGACTGCAGATTGCTTTAGAGACTAGAAGGCACTGCCTGTTTTCTTACTAAGTAATTCAGATCCCTCAAATGGTAAATCTTTGATTGTGGCTTGCATTTTGTGAGGAATGCTCAAGCCAGATGCTCCATTCATGGTCATCATGGAAGTAAGTCACGATCCTAACTCTTAACCACAGTTTCAGCTGAATCCATTAAGGCTTGTAGGTGCGGCTTTGCCACTAATGTCCTCCTTTTACAATGTCCTTAATCTCTTGTCTAATCTCATAAGGGAATTTGTTAACAAATGACATCACTCTGCCTCATTTTAGAAAGTCATGTCTGGTTAGGAGAGCTTGGCAATTAGCCACTTGTAACTGTAGTGAACCAGAGCAGTAAGACTCTCTCTTGAACAGATATGGTAATTTCGGATCTTCTTCCTTTGATGCTTTCTTGTCAGAGTGTGATTTCTTTCGGACAGCTGAGATTGCAAAATATCTAGAGTTTGGGTATGAGTAAATGTATTTGAACATGGAAGGTGATATCTGACAAGTTCCCCATACATTTTGCCAGTGCTGGGATAGTCACTGGTATCTACCACAGAGCTCCAGCTGGAACTCATAATCCCTTATTTACTCTGCAGACCACAGCACTTCCAATTATTTGTGAGACTGTTCAGATTTAACCCAAGTCTCAATTTCCAGTGTGTCTGCAATCCACTGCAGGAGCTCTTAGAACACCATGAAAATCACCTATAGTCAGGACTGGTGCTGCAGGACTGGACAACTGCCTTATTCAGTGATAAGGAGGCAACACTGGGCACTGGTATGTTTATGCCTGTTGGTCCCACTGCTTCAGGCATTCTAGTGTCTGTGGTCTTGCCAATGAGATTATGAGAGTGGGATATCTTCTCTTTCTAAAAGAGCAGAATGGTTTCTCCGGGATTCCAAAGGGGGGCTCCAGCAATCCCAAAACAGCAAGGGTAACATCCAGTATTGGTACAGGTGGTTGATTGGCAGTGGCCTGAAGCTTCTCTTATGGTGGTGAAGGGCCAAAGAATTTGTCATCTGGCGATATCACTCAGGGACTGTACAGAAAATGTGACACCCTAATCAGTGCTAGTGAGGTTCTGTGCCCCAAAGATGACGACAAGGAGAGTATCTCCAACATAGCTGGTGTTGATGAGTATAGTTCTCATGATGCTGGAGCTTTTGCTGATACCAATGGACAGCTTGATGCTGATGGCAGTTCCACACTTGCTCACTTAGTGCATCTTTCAGTACTACGTCCAACATCAAAAGAGTCTACTGTCTCAGTCTGCTCTTTTTCACTCATTTTTTGGTGTCAGATGAGCTTTATGGGAATTATCCCCCTTCCCCATGTTCTCCTGCATCTTTCTGTGTGAGAGGACACTAAGTTCTTTCTCAAGCTCCTACCCCAGTATTCAGACCAGCCTCCTTCAGTGGCCAGTTTGATATTCAGAATATCACCAATCTTGAAGATCCTGCTCCTGAGATCAGATGCCATGGTTGATGTTTCTATATGCTGTCTTCTCTGCCAAAGCCTCATGTACCATCTGCCTGCTCAATAGAGCACTGGATGGTACAGGTTTGACCAGTACAAGGGTGCTTGAGGCCAGATTTTCTGGGTCCAACAGCACCCCCATAGATTGTTCTAAGAAGCAGAGATTGAGTCTTGCTTTCTGCAAATGTCTTGTACAAATGAAGAAGAAAAGGCAAACTGAACACCTGCTTGGAACATATGATACACAAGATCAGAAAAGGCACCTGCTGTGCCCCACAAAGGAGGATTAGTCCACCACATGATGGTCAAGGTTTGAAGCCTGCTGGATTTAATTTTTCTATTTTGAGATCTTCATACAGGGTAGTCTGTCTGTATGGGAGCAGAGAGAGGAGGCATGGAGTATCGGCAGTGTCTAACTGAAGAATGTGAATACCAGGTACTGCTATGGTCCAAAGCAATCACTGGTCAGAATTTCATAGAAATAGGAAGATAATTCAACTAGTCAGAAACCACAAATATACAAATAATTAGGACATCTATAGTCCTGATCACTGCAGGATGTCTAAGAGGGGCTCTGGATGGAAGTAATAATCTGTCTGCATGGAGCAGCCTGCTAAAAACGGCCCAACTCATTTAGTGGATAACAAATCATAAGTGTAACAAATCAGTTGAAAAACCAATTATTTTAAATATTACTTGTAATATTTTTTAGTTTTATAATTTTGTAGAATAGTGAAAAAGTCATGTAAAGTCATTATGACTCTTTGCCACTGCACAATCTATTATTAAGATTTTCATTCTGCAGGAGGCCTAACTGAGTCAACAGGATGAAGATAATGAGTAATCATAGCAGAAAACTGAAAAGTTATGCTCTGTAATCACAGCAGTCTATGGGAAACTCTTGACTCTCATCCTCTGTAGACCAAAAGATCCTGCACAGAATAACATTGAAAAGCAACAGAATCCCTCACTTAACAGTGGTACTTTCATTGTTCCAAAATTAATGTACTAAAGATTTTCAAAATATTTTAAATGCTCAGTCAGATTATGTACATCAAGACTGTGCTTTTTTGTGGTCTCAAACAAGTTACTGAATTTTACAATATTACAATTGAATCATTCAGACTACTTATAATAAACAAACAAAATATAATCCTAAAAAACAAAAATAAAATATGACCAGACCAGTGCATCGCTGACAAATCCTGAATTCTTGATAATGTTCACTATGCTGAACAATAAAGTACAGCAGAACCTCAGAGATATGAACACCTCGGGAATAGAGGTTGTTTGTAACTCTGAAATGTTTGTAACTCTGAACAAAATGCTCAAAGGTTTGCAACTTAATACTGCTTTGAAATACTATTATGCAAAAGAGGAAAACTGCTACTTCCCCCCACCCCTTAATTAAACTAGTTTACATTTAAGAGAATACTATACTGTATTTGCTTTTATTCCTTTCCTTTTTTTCTGTCTCTGCTGATCCTTGATTGTGTACTTCTGGTTCCAAATGAGATGTGGTTGACCGGTCAGTTCATAACTCTAAAGTTTCAGTTTATTTTTCAGTGTCAGTTCCAACATACTCCAGTTTGTTGCCCATTCTTTCTAGAATATGGCCAAATTATACTTGCTTTAAAAAATTAATTGAAGAATGTATCCCAGTGTCTTCCAGTAGTGCCTCACTTATTTGTTACTTCAAATTTAAAAACAAAACAAAACAAATTTTGTATCATGCTAAGTTGTCAACCGGCTTGTACCTGTATAAATGAGGGGGAAAATATGGCACTGCAAGAGGAATTTGGTTAATTCTATCAACAATGTTCAAGTCAGAACTGCAGCAACCTCACCTCTTCCAGAGCTATACCGACTGTGCATTGTTAACAAAAAGTAGTAGTAAAAAACATTGAAGTAAGCCATACATGCCCAGAAGCAATTTTAAATGGTCATGCTACATTACAGAACCAGCAAATGAGAGCATATCCAAATTAAAAACCACAGAGAATATAAGAAAAACATATACCTATAGATGACACACCGTGCATTATAAGTATCTCAACAGCACCAAGTTCAGATTTAGAAAAATACAACATGTATACTCAAATTCTGATATTTAGAGATTTGTTTTTGAGAACAAGTTAAAGTAATAAACATGTAGTCGACTCACTGCAGAATCAGTGTCTTTTTCCTACAAAGAAACATCTTATCATCAACTTTGTAACTTCAATATAAAACGCATTTTGTAAATTAGGTCCCTAAAAATACTTCCTCCTCTCGTACTTCCTTACCTGCAACAGAGTTGGGGCGAGGCATTATTAAGGAGCTAGAATTTTGTGTATAGGGAACAGGACCATCTCCAGTACACATGTCCACTTTAGACAAACTCTCTGGAGATCCAACTATCTCCTCTTCTGCAACTGGTGAACAATTATCTGTCCTTCGATCGTGAATAATTCCTTGATGTGCACCAACCCTGAGATTCCCATCCTTATTCCACTCCAAACTGGATCCGCTGCGATCATCATTTTCAGATGAACTTGTTATAGTTGCTGAACAAGAAAAAAAAATCCTAAAAACTTAGGGAGGACAAAGTGATACAATGGCACTTTGGTGGCATGATACATTTACTATTCATGGCTTTTCAGTTTACACAGATGATAACCAAGTAAATGCCACACAACGTATTATGTTAAATTAGAAGAATGTTCCTTGTCAAAGGAAACAAACTACTCAATCCCTCCTGTAGGTGGCTGTAATACTTTGTTCTAATTTTGGTTGCTGGTTTTAGTATGCAGTGCTGTATGGTGATGGGCAGCCTGTGAATCACAGAAATTTAGATGATCTGGTAGGCTCTTCTGGGCTTAAATATTGTGACTACAGGAAGTCTGATAAAACAGATAATGAAAAGGCAGTTTGGAAGCTACTGTAAATACCATATAATTTGTGGGTGATAATTCATCCATTTCTTTTCAATCAGGAAATCAACTACTCTCTAAAGAACAAATCTCAAATCCCTCTCAATATTAAATTTAATAATGTAACAAACTACAAACATTTTAAACAAGAAATATTTGATCAATCAATAAAATCTAACAGAAGAACATAAAAAAGGAAGCATTTTAAAGTAAGAGTAAAGGATGTAAATATATTATTGATAATTCATTTTTCCAAATATATAAACTTTACAGAAAGGTCAAATTGTATCCTGGAGTAGACTGGGACAGTTCTACCAAAGTCACCATTCTGTACTTTCTGAAGAACAGCGAAACCTTAGGATAGAATAGATTCTTGACCTGCTGTAGATCCAAGCTTGGAAACTGCAATGTTGACCTAGGTAAATGTGCCAGAATATTCCGACAGTTCTTCCCCCATATGGGCTGTTTCCATAAATTTGTTTGCAAAAAGTTTTATGAACACTATGTGAATTTATGTATATATACACAACTTTCCCAGGCATGCTGCAAGCTATATAGCAAAACAAACATAAAACAGTATGCTGGAGATTTCTTCACAGTCAAACAATATAGAATATATCATAATGAAGTATGTGTGAAATCAAAGTGAAAGAGGAAAAACCTTATGTTAGAATTAGAGGAAATTAATAAATAATAATAATTATCTTGCTCCTGTCTTTCGCAAGATCCAGACAAAACCATTAAAAAACTCTGGCCTGAGTATTCTTCCTCACTCTTTGCACTGATACTTCCAATTTCCACTGTTTATATATAAACAAAATAAAGGACCAAAAGACACCTCATATCCTGAAATTTATTATTGTTGGGTACATGTTTGGGGGCAAGCAAACCACAGAGTGTTCCTGTTGAAAAATGGTTGCCATGACTCCTAACATGTTCTTTTACAGAAAAACATTGGAGCTAAATTGCAAAAAAAGCATAATTTATTTTCTCTAGCTTTACCTTTTCTCTTGTCTAGTAAAGCACTTACTCATATGATTAAATTTAAAAATGTGAGTAGCCCCATTGACTTAAGTGAGACTCCTCACATGCCTAAAATTAAACATCTGCTTATGTGGATCAGGGCTAAATTGAGAGCAGAGATGAGTTCTCCAATCTCCATCTCTATTTGTCTTCACCTCAGTTTAGCATTTCAATGTAAAATGATGTAAATGAAAAGAAAACTTTTAAACCATCAATTTGATAGGGCAATTGGGTTCACAAAAGAGAAAATTACTTATGACACATATGCCCTCTATATTGGTCCATTAGAGTTTAAGCACTTTGTGATATGTAGGATATTGGGCCAGATGTAGGCTTGGTACAACACCTGGTGTATTCTGGCACACTTAATTAGGCCAACATTGTAGTTTAGAAGTTTGGGTCAACAGAAAGCAGATCAAGAATTTATCCTACCCTGAGGCTCCGCTGCTCTTCAGAAATTACAGAATGAGTGTAGGTCCCTTCCAGCCCTAATGTTTTATGACTCTAACAACAACAAAAAAAGAAACAAAAAAACCCAAATAGTAATAATATAATCAGTTCCCATTCACAGAAAAGGAAGTGTTTAATACAGCAGTTTTTATGCATACCAAGCTTTAGATTTGGAATGTATTTTTCCCATGGTTAATTTTATAATAAATCCACAGATTATAGCTTTGCTCTCTACAAACACACAATAGCAAAGTGCACCACCCACTTCCTTTGCTAATCAGTTTTTGTTCAGTAAACAAGCTGCCTGACAATCCACTACAAGTGTAGAAAAAACTGCTGCTGGTTCAATATGCTTATTCAGAAGTTACATTGAAGGCTCTGACTTGACATACTCAAGATATCTGAGGGAATATTTCCCCAATCTTTTAAAAAATCCTGGTGTAAAGCGTTGTTGATGTATCTGTAAATGAAATTTAGATTAAAACACTCCAAAATTATAGGCTCATTCCCAATTTCAGAAACATTTCAATTTATACAGAATGCAGTTAACCAAGGATGATTGATAATTTTGGTTGTTTATTAACATAAAGCAATGCAAATTACAGGAAAGCAACAACAAATTTCCCAGTACAGAGAATACCCCATTTACTGTAGTTCCAACCATCATGTAACCTATGTCCCATACTACAGAGGAAGACAAATCATGCCTGTCTCTGCCATATGACCCAGGGGGAAATTTCTTCCCCACATCAAATAGGGTGATCGTTAAATGCTGACCATGTGGGAAAGACCCAACAGCCAGATATCTAGGAAAGAATTCTCTATATCTCAGAGTCCTACCCCTCTAGTGTCTCATCTCTGGCTGTCAGAGATATTTGCTAATATCTCTAGTTTCCCCACTAGTCACCTTAGAAGGCTGTTCCAAAACTTCACTCCTCTGATGGACAGAAACCTTCATTTAATTTCAAGCCTAAATGTACCGATAGCCAGTTTATGTTCATTTGTTCTTGTGTCAACATTAGCCCTTAATTTAAAGAACTCATTTCCCTCCCTGGTGTTTATTCCTGATATATTTACAGAGAGCAATCATATCACCCCTCATCCTCTGTTTTGTTAGTCTAAACAAGGCAAGCTCTTTAAGTCTCCTCTCAGAGTAGGCAGATCTGCCATTTGTCTGATCATTCTAATAGACCTTCTCTACTTGTGCTCCAGTTTGAATTTACCTCTCAAACATGGGAGACCAGAACTGTACATAGTACTCCAGATGAGGTCTCACTGTGCTTTGTATAATGGTAATATTTCCCCTATTTCTACTAGAAATACCTCACCTTATGCACCTTATCCTAAGATTGCATTAGCCTTTTGCACAGTCACATCACACTGGTGATTCACGGTTATTCTGTGACAAACCCTGCATCTTGGGAGGGTGTTAGATACACTTGCGGTCCCTTCTAATCCTATGATGTATCTATCATTCTATGTAACTGAACAAGGCACCCTGGTTTTTCTACTCCTCTGTGTCTTCCAAATGATAGGTTTCACATATTATACCAAAAATTCTTCTGTTAGTCTTTAAGTGCATTACCATGCCTTTTGTGTTATTAAATTCCATCCCATTTCACTTATTCCAGTTTTCAACATCATTCAAATCATGTATGATATGCCAACCCTCTCTGTATTTACCATATCGCCTAACTTTGTGTCATACGCAAATATTATTAGCACACTTCCACTCTTTGTGCCAAACTCATTAATGAAAATGTGAAATAAGACTGGTTCAAAGACCAATGGTTGAGGAACTCCATTAGTTACCTCCCTCTAGAGCCTACCTGTTCACCTTTCAGCATGATCTATTGTAATCTCCCCTTTAACCAGTTCCTTACTCATCTTTTGATTCTCATATTAATCTCCATCTTTTCCAAATTAACAATTTCCCATATGGAATAGTATCAAACTGTTCCTTGCTGAAATAGAGGTGGATTAAATCTACTGCATTTCCTGTATCTAGCAAATCAGTTATCTTCAGTTTGGTCTACCTTTTGTAAAACCATTTTGTATTTTATCCCAATTACAATTTACCTCCATATCATTAATTATGTTCTCTTTCAAACTTGTTTTAAGATCCTGCACAAAACTCACACCAAACTAATAGTCCTGTTCCTAGATCACTTTTTAAAAACTTTTTAAAATATAGATACTATATTTGCAATTCTCAGTCATAGACTACAACTCCCTGAATTTACAGATTCATTAAAAATCCTTGCAATTTTATGTGCCAGTTCCTTTAATATTCTAGGATGAAGATCATCTGGGCTGGCCGATTTGGTCCCACTGGGTTTGGCTTCATCTCTGATGTGGTAAAATGTATTTATTTACCTGTAATTGAAGATTCTTTGAGATGTGGGGTCCCTGTTGGTATTCCACTGAGGATTATGTGCATACACCCTGCACCCAAAGCTGGACCTTTTGAAATGAGTGCTGTTTGACAGTCCACGCATGTGCTCTGTTATAGGTAATTAACCTTGTTTTCTTCTTCAAGTGGTGGCCCCTATTGTATTCCACTAAGGGCAATTAAAAAGTAGTAGCGGGAACTAGTTCAAGGAGACTGTGAAACGGAGGAACAGAGGATTGCTGTTCCAAAAGAAGCGTCTGTTTCAGAATCATGCACTCGAGCACAGTGCATGGAAAAGATATGCACTGAACACCAACATAACCGCCATGCATACATCTGTGAGGAACACGTTGTGGAGTGTGGCTATGGTTGATGCTTGCACTCTCATGTAATAGGCCCAAACTGCCTCCAGTGAGGATCATCCCGATAACAGATAGCAGCACGTAATGCATTCTCAGGCCCTCCTGGAGAGTCTCTGGATAGAAAAGATTTTCTCTTTCATTCTCTCCACTATGGCAATAAAAAGCTTGGAAGATTTCTGAAAGGACTTTGTTCACTCAAAATGAAAGGCTAATGTCCTTTGAACCATCTGGCGAGTGAGGCCTTCTTTCCTTATTCAAGGCATGAGGTTTGGGAAAGAAGGTAGGCAAATATATAGAATGACTGAGATGGTGTTGGGAAACCATCATGAGTACAAAGTGGGATGCAGTCGTAGCAAGACCTTATCTTTATGGAAAGTGGTGAAAGGGGTGCTAGCCATCATGGCTCCCAGTTTGCCAACTCTCCTAGCCAAAGTAATGGCAACTAGGAAAGGTGACTTTCATGAAAAGGAGAGATGGTGAGCTTAGGCCATAGATTCGAAGAGGCTGGTGGTGAGGACTAGGTTAAGGTCCGACTGGAGAGCGATAGGTTGAAAGGGAAGGTATTTTCACATGAGGCCCTTCCAGAAGCATAGTTAGCAGGTGGGTAAAGACTGGATGATCATACATTTGTGGGTGAAAGTTGTTAATCGCTGCTGCATGCACCTTAATGGAATCGAGGGCCAATCCTGATTCCTTTAAATGGAGGAAGTATTGCATGAGTAGCAATACTTCAGGGATAAAGCCCTGTTGGGTAGCCCAGGAACTTAAATGCTTTGATATGAGCATTTTGTGGACTCCTTCCTTCTGTCTGAGAGGACGCTTTGCACAGCCATATAGCACTGTTGGGCTAGTGGACGTGGCCATCCAAAAACCAAACCATCAGGTGAAGAGTGTACAGGCTGTGATGTCCGGGCCTGCCATCATGCTGTGTTAATAGCTCTGGGAACAATCGGAGCATGAGGGGAGCATACTATGACATGCAAAGGAGGAGCAGGAAGCCAAAACTGGCAACGCCAGAAGGGGGCTATCAGGATTGCTGTCACTCTTCCCTGTCTTATCTTGTAGATCACTTCTGGTAAGAGGCAAAGGAGGGAGGCATAATTTGTCTGGTTTGACCAAGTTGAGTCCTAAGGTGTCCGCTTGTGATTGGATTCCAACTCCTCCCCTTATACAGCACTGGATGCATCTGGTATTGTTCTGGGATTCAAAGAGATCCCTCACTGGTGTTCCCCATCAGTAAAAGATGTCTATGATTTGAGTCATGCAATTCCGTTTCGTGGTCGGATGTAAAATTTCCGATGAGAGCAGCAGCAATCATGTTCTGGGTTCTGCAGTCAATGTTCATCATTATGATGGTATTCCACCAGTCAGTGCTCATTTCTCAGGCCCAGAAGCAATACTCTATTTTCTGCAGCTGCTCCTTGAATGCCACCAACAACCCTGAATTGGTTCTCGCTATGTCGCACAGGAATTTGTCCTTCACAAAATCGTCACATTATCTGCAACTCTTCTTGCAGCTCTGCAAATACCAGAGCATTATGCATCCCATGCTTGCATTGCTTATGACAATAGTACAGACATCATTCTTTGGTCAGAGACTGTGGACAGCAACAAGTCCTGTGTGCGTTTGTGAGATTTTAAAAACAGACATGAAAACTATGGGGGGTAAGGATGACGTAGAAAAAGCTGCATGCTGGGAAACTGACTCTACCCCAGTCCTACTCACCACTGCATGACTTGTTTCTGCCCTACTATGCATTGCCTAAACTTTCTAAAAGACAATGCACTGGATTGTGACAAGTTGCACTGCACTGTGCATAAACATTAGCACTAATGGTAAATACATGCAGCACTGATACAAAGAGTCAAGTATGCACGTGCACAAGTTATACACTAACTGCAGATTTATGCTTGATGTAATTGGTGTTGGCAAAAGTTTGTAGGGTAGATATGGTCCTGCTGAGCACACTCCACAGACACTGAGCGGTCCCAAATATCAGTGACTGTGATGGGAGTTGAAGACGCTCAGCACCTTGCAGGACTGATCTATATGAATCTTCACTGTGACAGCTGGAGATATGTTCTACACAAGTACTACAACTGTGCCACCGTAATGTAGACACTTACTACGGAGACCGAAGGAGTTTTTCTATCCCTGTAGTAAACCTGAGTAGTTGCATGATTGAAATTTAAACCATGTATAACTTTGTTGCTACCACTATTACACAATTGCAACTAAACCTATGCAAAGTATGTCATGCAAGATGTGAATGGAAAAGTTATGATTTGCTAAGTGTAATTATCCTGCTTATATACATATATCATTCTGTATCTGAAATACAGATTTTGTATCTAACATTATAGATATTCACTATATGCTGACATCCTACATATATGCTGCATTCCTGAGTAACATCCACAAGTAAAATCTACATAATGAATGGACAAGTTAATAGCCAATTTAATGACACAGCTCTCACAAAATAGATCATAGATTAGAAGCATACCCCACCCAATGGTCTCCCTTCCACCAGAACATGGACAATGGCTGCTCCTATGACTCAACAAAGCACACATGGACATGTGAACCAGACCCCATTTGGGGTTTAATTTTCCCTGAAACTGAAAGCATCCACCCACTGGGAGAAGGTATAGAAGGTAGCTGCACCCTTTCCATCTTGCCTTTATCTCCTATTCAATTTCGCTGGACTGGATTTCTAATGAGGAAGCTTTAAACAAGGACTGATGATCCCCAACCTGGTTGGGTAATTTCCAGAGACTTTGTAAATTGGCAATTTATTCCGCCATCACAAACTCAATTTAAGAACTTTGCAATGATTGTGTGTATGTGATTCTTTGATTAGTTTAACTCTCCTTTCTTTTTCCTTTAGGTACTAGATACCAAAGGACTGGAAAGCAGAAGTGTGATTACTGGGCAAGATCTGAGTTTATATATTGGCCTGGCTGCATGGCTGATCTCTTGGGATTGGAAGAACCCTCTATTTGATAAAATTAGTTTTCAATAACCACGCATCATAAAGTCTCGTGTTTGCGTAATAAAACAAGGGCTGGGATATTTAAGGAGACTGCTTTTCTGACTTTTTGTTAATCAGTGTGGTAAGACAAAAGTTTACTTTTGTTGTTAGCTTAATATATCTTATAAAAGAATAGCCACCAGTCTTGGGAGGGTCTGCCCCATTTCTCAGCAGTTTTGCATGAGACTGGTATCCTCAGCTAAGATCCAGAGACCTAGTGACATACTCCCTTCGAAGGTGGTAACTAGGTTGACAAAAGAATTCTTCTGTTAACCCCCACAGCAGACACAACTAAGTTGACCTAACTACATTGCACAGGGGGTGAAACTCTTCACATCCCTGAGAGATGCAGTTAGGTCATCCTAAGCTTTTGGTGTAAACCAGACTTGAGTATCATGTTTAAAGGGTTTTATAGGTGACATATGAAACTAGGACCTTATTTTAAGAAACTAACCATTTTTCATAACAGTTATAGACTGTAAAAACCAAGGCTTTTATAAAGCATTCAGTAATCCCCAGCCCTTACCATATTTCTGTACAACAGAATTATTGTATTTTTATTAGATCTAAAGAATTTGGCCCTTTCTGAAATATTATAAATGAGGATTCCCATTGGATTTAAAAAATAAGCCAGGGAGTAGTTCCACTCAAGCCTTCCCTACTGAAAGGGTAGCATGTTTCCAGGAAAGCTTATGTTTTGGCGAGTAGCCCAGGCTTTTCTCCTATTTAGCTCACTGCTAAAGATGAAAACCTGCCTCCACCTCCATTATGTCAAACTCAATGGAAGCAGAGACGATTTCAGTAAAGCATTATCAGGCTAAAAGAAGCTTGAGCCAGCAGTAGGGGGAGGGGAGAGACGCTTTCCCATCAAAGGGCCTACTGGCCCAGAATAACGAAGTGGGAATGGAAATACAATACAAGCCTTCTTAAGTAGAATGGAAGAACAAGCTTTTTTCATGGCTGGGTGAACTGTACTGAAAACGTTATGAAAGATATACTTGTTAAACTCTATTCAAAATGCATATTTAATGTAATTAACAAATCTGAATGCACAACTATACACTTTTTTATACAAAAACAAAATAAAGTTTATTTATCTGGGAGGTGTTCCCCCACTTCACTTCTTGACAATACACCTCCACACATTCGCAGCTGGTAAGGAAATCAGGCACTTAAGAATTTTTGTGTAGGGGAATTTACACTCCTCTTTTTTTCTGTCCACCTCATCTGTGGAGCAGGTCTGGGTGATACAGATTTTAAAAAGCCTCCAAACAGAAAACAATATCTTTGGGAATCCATGGATTTGGTAGAAGCATTTGGGATGGAGGGATCCATATTAAAATAATCAGTAGAACACTGTGCATCCTGAACTGTAGCAAATCATTTTTATGAGGGTCTCAATGTCAGGATCCACACACACAAAATTCAAGGCACTATACAAATACTGCCTTTGCCTATGTTTGCTCAGTTTCCATCTACACTCCTTCAAGTCCTCCAGCTGAACCATTTCTGGTCTCTTTTCATGCTGTCACTAAATTCATGCACTGCCCTCTCTCTCCAACTCCATATTCATTTATTCAACAAGACCTCTCATCACTCTGAAAAGCTCTCCTCACAATATTACTGCCACAAGACTATGCAATGACAACCTATCATTTGCACTTATTAAACAAGTAAGCTGACTAAAAGTAGCTGCATGAACATCTTGATCTCTATCTGGATTTTTTATATACATGCAAGATTCAAGACTAGATTTAAGTATGGGCACTTGAGGCTTGTGCTTAGGGCCCTGCTCCTAAAAGCATGTGACTGTATCAGCTTTCCTTGGAAGATCTCACTTCCCGGCTTTCAAGATCCTATCTTCCCTCTGTCCCACAACCCATGTATACAGAGAAGGGGGAGATGGATATATCAAGAAAAATCCCTTACTGGAAATCAACTAAAAGAATTTGGAATGGTAGAAGGAGGGAATTAATTCATCTGAAATGCTTTCCATCAGCAAAAGGTGGTGAATCTAGCCCTCTTTACTACACTGACTTTCTGAAGTCATTTGCTTGAACCAATACCACTTTGGAGTGATCTTAAACCTTTTCAACACATTTTCTTGAAATTTCTTATACACCTTAGCATCATATAATTAATACACCATAAAATCTGTCTGGCTTTCCCAGTCAACTGGTTAAGAGGATAAGCATCCATTTATCCTCTGGAATTTCATAGAATCATAGAAGACTAGGGTTGGAAGGAACCTCAGAAGATCATCTCGTCCAACCCCCTGCTCAAAGCAGTTCCAACTCCAACAAAAGCACCCAGCCAGAGCTTTGTCAATCCCTAAAAACTTCTAAGGATGAAGATTCCACCACCTGCACAGGTAACCCATTCCAGTGATTCACCACCCTTCAAATGAAAAAGAAATTTTATGGATCCCACACAGTTTTTCAAAGATGGATAGGAATTCCTTAATGCAGTCAGTCTCTTGATAAACTGGTCAGGCTTTCTCCCACTTCTTGCTATTGAGAGATGTATTCAAAGTCTGAGGCTGCTCCTTTTGCTGTTCCAGGACTGTTAGCTGCAGCGTGCGAGCTTCCTTCTCAGCTGCCAGCTGCTCCATGCATATCTGGTAGGCTTCCTTCTCAATTTCAACATCAGCTTTGCATCTCTGGTAGACTTTTCCCTCACCTTCTTTCTCAATTTTAGCACTGGCTTTGCACTTTTGGTAGGCTCTCCTCAGTTTCACCTGTTTCTTTCTTCTCCTTGACCCATAGTTTCCTATTCCTTATTTCATGCTAATGTTCTTTCTTGGCTTCCAGGAGTCTCAGTCTCTGTGGCATCTGGAGTATGGTGATTCTCAGACCCTGCTCTTTGGTCAAAGTCTGAGAGCAAAGCTCTCAGTTCCTGATCTAAGGGTTTCTTTTTATGGGATAGTCCCCTATTTTTATATAATTTTTCAATGTCTTTTGTGTCAAGACCCTCATATGAATGTGATTCATTCATTGTAATTAATCTTTAACCCTTAAAACTCTCAATACCAAATTTAAATCTTTAACAGCATTGTGTTACAATCTTTAAGGGCAACAGACCTGAAGCACGTGAATCCTCTCATTACTATGCTAATTTATCATGCTGTCTGGAATGGCTTATGACTAAGTGCCTACCTCAGGGCAAACGGTCAGAAAACAGGGCAGACACCCCAAACTGGTTGTGTGTTCTGAAAGTCAGTAACAAATGTGAATCCCTGGATAACTATACCAGTCTTGCCATGGATTCTTCAGTCTATCCTGCCCCCCAAACTAACTGCATTTTGTGATGAAAGGTCACTTAAATAAACAAAAAAACAAACAAACCACACAGCTGGTTGCTCCAAGTCCCAACAGACCCAATTACTTACCCCAGATCAACTGGTACTCTAGATCTTATACCAAAGACAACTTTATAGTAAATTAACTAAAGGGTTATCATCTCAGAAAAGGAAATGAGAGTTATTGAGAGGCAAAATGTATCCACAAGTAAGTCACAGTTTGTAATTCCAAATGGTGGCAGTGATGTAATAAACTGCCAGATTCTCAAAAATATTTCCAGGGTTCAGAGATTGCCTCGAGAGATCTAAGCTTTACATCTGGAACACTGCCCTGTAAGCATCTAAACAGTTCAGGGATGAAGGATCTTTTCCTAAATCCACACAACTTCTTTTTTGTGAGAAAAAGCTGTAACAGGTCATTATCCCTGTGGGCTTTTCCTTTGATGATGGAAAATGAGGATTTGCATTCTGTGTCTTTCACCTCTGACCATCACTCCCAACGACCACTTACCTTGAAACTAGCACTTTTCTGTTAAAATTCTTTATTTGTATTCCACAAGGCTTCTTTCTTATTTGATGGGTTATTTAGTTACAACGGTATACACACAATGTAAATGTTTGCTACTTCGTTATAACAAGATACGATAAGTGAAAACAATAAAAGTAACATCTCACAGGTTTTCATAAAGTTTATATACCAAATACACACTTAAATATTTAACAATCAGACTGATCTATACTACTACATGAGTGAACTGGCTTTGGATTCTCATGAGCTGGCATGTGGTCTGCCAGCATTACCCTTTCATTATAACAAAATATTCTAATCTCTATATACAGACTTGGGTAAATCATTAATTATGTTTAGTGCTTTACACAAGTCAAATAAGAAGCTGCCATCTTGACAACTCACAGATTAAGTAGAACTGAAAGGACAAGTTTCAGTTAGATGGCACTGTAACATGGAACGTCTCATAGCTTCAAGTTAAAAGGGTATTTTTGTAAGTTAATTTAACAATCATGATCGAAATTAATCATTTTAAAAGGCGGTTAATGAGTTAAATAGGTGGTTTAACTACTAACCAACAAAAGAAACAAATCCCTCTTTTAAAACAGCTTTGAAGCTTGCTCAATTCAAATGGTGTTTAACAGGAAAGGTTCTCTTTCCATTTTACTCTGGGGCCCTGCTGGGAAATTCTACTTAGACAGCAGCCTGCACCCAGGGAGTCACCAGCCAGTTCTCTAAGTGTAGGTACTGAAATAACGAATGACAAATATTTCTCAGTACTGTTTTCATTAGATGTTATTGTCAAGCATTGGTATGCTCGGTGCTATACAAGACACAAAGATAAGTCTAAGCTACCCAGGACAGAACACAGAAACAGAAGATGGAATACACAAAGGCCCACAGCTTTGGTTTTCCCTTAATACAGATATTCTTATTTAAATATTAAGGTACCTAGAAAATGGTAAAGAAGCTAATTCTTTACTTTTACTATGAAGGCACCATTCAGTACAGAGATACTCCTTCCATGCTGTGAATAACTGTGGGTTATTCCCTCCTGCCCCAAGTTATCAGTTTTGTGGAGTATCATCAGAATTTTACGTGCCCTTTGTCACTCTGTTTAAATCCTTCCATCCCAATTTATGTTGGAAAAATCTGCATTGTTTTCAATTAGCATGATCTGGCTGTCACCATGGACAGTATAGTAGCACTTCCCTGCAACAGCAGTACTAAATAGTTTTTGGTTAAAAGCTATCAGTTGCAAGCAATTGTAGGCATCACCATACAAAACATTACAGTGCAGAAGCAAATGCCAAGGGGGCGGGGGGAGAGAGAGATGAGAGGAAAGGTAGAAGCAGAGACAGTTATTAGAAAACAGAGAAAGAACTGAATAGAAAACTAACAAGATCAATTAAGGAAAAAAATGGGATATTAGAAACATGGACAGAATAAGGTGAAAATGCACACCTGACAATGACAAAGCACAGCACTTTAAAATTCTCTCAAGCATAGGAACAAGAGCCAAAACTATTAAGTGGCATTAGAGAGGAGAATATCTTGTGGTCTGCTTCTTCTCTCTATATAAACACTAAATAGCAAGAAAAGGTATCCATTAAGTCTTGGCATTACTAAGAATCACTCTGCTTACCTATAATTCCACTGTCCTTGCTTTCCAGCGTGGAGCTAGGGCTGCTAATGGTCCCACAGGAACTAGTTTTATTAGCTGCTGTTTTGCTAATACAGCTGTTCAGAGTTGAGCAGGGACTATCGGTGCTAGGTGATGTAGTGCTGCTTGTTAGTGTTGAGCAGGGGCTGACTCCTTGACTGACTACTGTGCACTACAACATGAAAAACAATTACTGCACAGAAGACAGCACATCATTTCTCAAACATTAGAATTACTGAGATGAAACAAAGATAACAAAACCTAAAGAATCCATTTTTGAGCAGAACATCAATTCTTACATTTTATTTTCAATGATTTGGGAAGTTCAGTGGCATGTTCTTGAAACTTTTTCAAAAATGATGATTTTGAAGAAATAAAGGAGAAAAACATGGTTCAAGGAAACATTTGCTGCTAGACAGATTTCCTTTCTTCTAGACATTTTGCTGAAAACAAAGCGTTTGTTCATTCTCTCTATTTAAAACTCTGGCATTGTTGTCTTGTTCATACTTAAACCACCATTGAAACCTAAATTATGCTCAAAGATTTATGAGGCCTGGAATAAAGATTGGTGACTACTGAGTGATCTCAGTCAACACATGACATTCTTGTAGTGAGATAGGACATCAGCCTCTCATTCCTTTCCCCTCACTGCTTCTGAACACCGACATCACAAAGCAAGAGTGCAACAGGGCTCAATGGGAAAGGAGAAAAAACACACAACAGTGTACCCCCCAAAAGATCTGCTCTTTTAACCATTATTAACATTACTAGCATTTTCACCTAAGAATTCATTCTAACATTAAGCGTATATACCAATTATTTTTAAAAATCTTGCTGTCCTTTTTTCTTAGGGGAAGGAGATGAGATCATTTCACAATTTTAAAAAACTTCTATTGTTCTGATTTGCATTTCTATTAATATAGTCAAACATGTTTTGCTAAATATCAAATGATTGCAATTAACAATTAGAAAAATGACTCTGATCTGAGAGTTAGAATGAGACCCAAGTATGTTCTATCATCATACCATGGTTTCATTTTTTTCTTCTACAGTTATGTGTCCAGAGGTTGGTATCCCTTCTCCCAGTAAAAATCCCAATCTTGTCATCAGTTCTTGCGCTGCAGGTGAACAGCTTGATTCTTTATCAGGCTTTGCTTCTGTACCAAAATAAAATATTGAGTTTTGATGAAGAATTTGCAGTACTATTCTTGGGAATGGTTGCTAGAGGTAAATAATAAAAGATAAAGACTGAAGTCAAATTTCAACAATTACTTTTCTGTCTGCAAGATTTTGGTTAACAGAATGTAATAGGTGCATTAGACAATGTTTTACATTTTTTGTCCATTAAGCTTTAAAAGGTATATTTGTCTTAGATCCACTTGCATTTGTTTCTGACTTGTGAGCATATTCAGTAAACATCAACCTAGCATTAAGCACAACAAGCTGAGAGCATTTTAAAAACACAAGAGTTTATGTCTACTGTCCAACCTGTTTGATGCTGAGAGACATTATAAAATTCAATACCATTTCCAAGGGGAGTTAAACCTTGTGTTTGTAAAGTTCCATGTAAGCTTATGACTCCATTCCAGTAATTCTTAATAGCAGTATTCTGGAAAGTTGTGTGTGTGTAAAAACAAAAGCTAATAGTGAACTGTTTTAGAATCTTAACTGTAGATATAACAACTTAGATTTTTGTAGTGCTTATTTGCATTCACAATTTGTTGCAGAATCTCTCCCTTTATGTGTAATTGTGCTCCAGAATCTAAAGTTTAAAGTTTCTAGACTTTATGACTGCAAAAAAACCCCCTTTTTAAATAATGTAATCAGTGCAGGATTGTTTTCCCAAGTCTGCAGATGGACTGAAAACATAAGCCCTAAGAGAGGTAGCTTTCATCTAAATAGGGTGTTAACGCCAAAACCTAAAAATGGCACCTTTAAAATGTCAAAATTGTTAATTATTTCACCACTGATAAGGTAAAATATCTAGCTAAAGTGCTAATCCCACAACCTCAACCCACTTCCCCATGTTTTCTTAACTGCTAACAACCCTGACACCCACCCCCACTACAAAAACTCTCCTGCTCAACCCAATAAATATTATTCTCTTTTGTCAATTAATAAACCATGGCAATAACCCTCTCAGGTGCAAAAACTCATTTTATCTCTGTGAGTTAATGACCCGGGCTACTGCTCAAATACATTAGGGGAAGGTAAGCTGTTCACAATCCAAATCAGAAGCTCTAAGCAGAGACCCTGTGGGAGGCATGTGTGCACGCATGCACAGGTTAAGACTTCCTCTGGTTTCTTCCATTATGAAGGCAAAGAACGATCCAACTAAAATGCTTAAATTATGCAGTCTGCTTGTTCTGGATTATATACAATCTGAGAGGATGCCTGTAGTTTCATGCCTCAGCATCTTTTTATCTTTCTTTGGAGCAAGCTTTTGATCAAATCAAGGGAAGGTTTTCCCACCACTCCCAATATTGCAAGAACAATGTCAGAGAAGGATAGTGTAAATACCCAGACTTCTTTAGCTGAGTTACTCAGGATACTTAGTTGGTTCTAAGTAAGCATCATTACATCCAAGTTTACAGATGGAAAAAATGAATAGAGAAAGAACAGTGACTTGCACCGATTAATAAAGATCTCATCCTAGCTGGTGATGTCCACCAGGGAGCACCTGGAGACAGTCAAAGGATTCTTATGAGACGACAGGCCGCTCTCAGCATTTAAACTCATGGAGGAGCATCAGAGTCATAAAAACCTTCACAACATGAATGCATAAATATATCAACTTATGTAAACACATATCACAAGTTTGGCTGTCAGACAAAAAAAAAAGTTTGCTGCACTTTGTTAGTTATGAGGCCAAAACATATTATTTGGAATTTAAAACAGTGTTATATTGCCCTCCCTCAAGAAGTGAAGAAGTTGATGAAGTCTAAAGCCCTCATGCATTGAATGACAGATATATCTGAAATGAGGCCAGAAATAAATACAAGCCTTATCTGCACCATGTACCTTACCAAAAAGAAGAAATGGATTTTGGGGGTATCCGACCCAACTTGTCATCATCTTCCTCTAGTTTCACACCACGAAATGCACCTCAATGTACTCTTTGGGAAGGCTGCTCACACTTCTCATATTGCAGTAAAAAGAATACCTGACATTCAGTGGCTTTTGCAGTGCAACAGCACAAAGCTAGTTTTGATTTTCATCTTCAAATTAAAACAAACGAAGAGTCCTGTGGCACTTTTAAAGATTAACAAATTTATTTATCACATGAACTTTCGAGGGAGAAAATCCCACTTTGTCAGATGCTTCAAAGTGGGATTTTCTCCCACAAAAGTTCATGCGATAAATAAATTAGTTAGTCCTTAAAAGTGCCACCAGACTCCTTGTTTGTTTTGCTGAACTAGACTAACATGGCTACCCCTTTGGAACCTTCAAATTAGATGCACCAGTCAAAATACTCAATAGTATTAAGTACAGTTCAGCAGTTTGCTCAACAGACATTAACTTCACTTTGTCTTGAGCTGCTTCGAGCGATCCAGTTCTCCCAGTTCTCTTTGCTTCTGATATATCTATTTCTTACAGTTGTTTCAGTTCATTTAAAGTTTCATGATGAATTATCTAAAGTATTTTAAAAGAATTTAACTCCCTCCTAACATTAGGAAGAGGATATCTGTACGGTGACAGCCACAAGGGTCTCATTTTTTTGTAACTAAGGTAACAGCAAGAATTGTCTTACACCTTTTTCTTCCGATTTCCACACGTATGCATCTCTTAGTATGATTTGAATGGGAAAATGTATATTTCATTCACAGAATTCTTTCAATTTTATGTCTATTCCATATGCAACTGGAGTATAAGTAGTGGTTTTTTCTCAAATTTATACAGCAAATTTATAGCTGTTGAATATTATATAATAATGACATTTTGGAAATGAAAGCAAACTTTCAATTAAAAAGGTAAATGAACTTTAATCAGATCAATTAACAGAAAACACTAGGTGGACACTGTCAAGTATTTTCAATATTACAGCCTCCTAATGTGTAAATTTCAATAAATCTATTCTGAAGATGAGTATTTTGCTGTGGTGTCTACCTAAACTTCATAGAAATGGGGGGAGAGGGGTGTCTGCTCATTTTTTGAAGGGAACAGTTTCTATCCCTTCCCCAACTACTATGTGACCATAACACACACATGATCACAACAAGTGACAGCCGCCTTCTCTGCTCAGAGAAGCCAGGAATTAAAATCTTTTTTGGGTTTCTGTTAGGGCTGGTTGAAAATTTTCCATTAAAATGAAATGTTTGCGTTAACAGAAATTCAGGGGTTTGGTTAAACAAATTTATTCATGAAAAGTGTCTGCTTTCTACAGAAAATTTTTATGTTTTGTTAAAAAATCCAAAGGCTTGGTATGCAAATAAATAAATAAAATAGACAGAAACATTTTTTGTTTTGATATTTCTCAAAAAAATTGATATTCTGACCCTCTCTAGTTTCTAAGCCCATGAGCTTTAACATATCTAAAAGATGAACAGGAAAATTACATCTGCATTGTTTGGTCTATGATAGGACTTCTGTTCTTCTCCCTTCCCTGATGCAAGGAAAAATCTTTTGAGGAAATGTTTTTGAGTGTTAGATTTTGATTTCTTTTAATATAAAGCCCCTGTACCTACTTAAATATAAAGCCCCGTAAGAGCTTTATCTCAGAGGAAGATTTTGCAGTTTGCCCTAAAAGTGGTCCCACTACTTTCATATGGCTCTAATTCAGCTCTCACACTTTTATGCTTAGTTTTGTAGCTGCATCATTCCAGGGAAGTGCAGTTTTCTTGGACAACATACAAAGATGAGCGGGGTCAGCCCTGTCATCTCTGTCCAGCCCTTACTCCAGGGCCCATCAGCTGCTCTTCCCCCTGGAGCCAGCCTAGCAGTCCACCACCACCCTTGCTTCAGGGATCACAGCTGCTCTCTCCTGGGAAGCTGGCCTGCCTCACCCAGCAGGCTGGCGAGCCTTCTCTCTCTGAGCTCCTGAGGGCAACTGCCCTCTTCATCTGGCTGGCAGTGGCAACCCTTCTTATATGAGCCTGCTTGGCCCCTATTGAATGCTTCCCTTTATGGCCTTCTGATTAGCTGCTATGACTATCAGCCCCTTCTTTGCTGGGATGGGCTACCTGTCCCACCACAAAGGAATACACAAAGGTCTTCCAGGGAGTACATCAACTCACGTAGGTATTTGCCTAGTTTTACAAAAGACAACACACAAAGCTCTAGCAAAGGCAATGCAAACTAAAGATCTTGTATCTTGTCCAAAATCATTTCTTGGATCATAGTATTTTGTTTGTTTGTTGGTTGGTTGATTTGTTGGGTTTTTTGGGGGGAGGGAGAGGAAAGGCGGGGGTTAGTTGATCTTGCATTCACCAAAAGGAACGGAAGACTGTTATAGTCTGCTAATTTGCATGTTGTAATTACAGATGAGGTGCTGATTGGGATAGGTTTTATAATATAACTGAGTGCAAAACTTCAGCTATGTTGTGACCTTGCTGGTCTTGTTTGGCATTCTTTTCCCTTTGCAAATATAACTAACATTTGGGAGGGAGGAGGATCTTGTATTCCAGGTCCCTTTAAACTCTTCCAGCTGCTGATCTTCAACTTATAAGAACAGAACATGGCAGTACTATTTAATATTTATGGTTAAAAAAACTTTGCTGGGAGATCTGTGAAAGAGCTAAAATGGCACAAAAGTGTACTTGAGTAGTCAATCAATGTACATAAAGTGGTGA
Organism: Pelusios castaneus; assembly: GCA_007922175.1. NCBI lineage: Eukaryota > Metazoa > Chordata > Testudines > Pelomedusidae > Pelusios > Pelusios castaneus. Next base: position 4,053,680 of record ML685793.1, on the reverse strand, counting down.
ATGCGGACCTGCATGAATGCACACCACAATTTTAAACAGATGTCTGTCAACAAAGGAGAGTTGTCCTGGGGATGCTCCCTGGGTTTGTTTCACCAGTCACTTCAGTAGATACTGTTGTGAAAAGGTCATAGCTTGGTGAAAGCCCTTAGGAAGAGACAGAAGCAAAATGGGCCAACCTGCTTCCCAGTATGCGTGGAGCTAACAGTGGCCAGGGACAACTGCCCTATAAATAACACATGGCACATTAATCGTATTAACCTCTTGATATGTCACGACAGCAATTCTGCTGAATATAGCATGTGACAATTTGTAACCTTTAACATAATACATTTGGCCACCATTGTCAATGTATTAAATTTGGCATCTACGAGTAAGCCTCAATACAACATGCATAAATTATTATGTTCAAAGCTTGAAAATAAAAACCTTTAAACACCAAGTAGTTAAGCAAAGTTTTCCTGTGAAAAGTGACTATTTTAAAAAGAGTTGTTCCCTGTGTGTATTCAAAGTCATATTTTCTGCTCTTTTAGTGACAAAAAGAAGTTTATACTGCTTTTTATACCTGTTCACCCTAGAAAGGAGAGACGAAAGCTATTCTTTTTTGTACTTGAAATAGAATTGAGAGCCATGGGTTAGCTCAGATGTAGAGTAGGACAACTGCTTCCAGAGTTTTTGCAATAGTTGCTGACAACTGATAGGAAAGAAACCAGCCTGTAGATTACATTTGGAAAAACCATTTCTCTGAGAGAAACAGGTAACCTGCAAAAACTTTTTAAAAAGTCATTTTACAGAGTAAAGCCAAACAAACAGAAATGGTTCACCTGTTAATTGGGGGTTTTCTATCAACTTTATACTGCTTCTTCACTTGTGTTAAATCCAAATTTATTATATCTGTTCCAATTTTTCTACCTTTGTCAGATTTAGATACATTCTGCTTTGTAAACAAAGTTTTATTAATCTCACAGAAATTCCAAAGATACCATATGGATTTCAAAATGCATTGGCTATTATCAATTGTTATTTAATGTTTGTGTTGGAGCACAACTATTCTACATTTACAGCGATACCTTCTGTTATGTCTCCACTGGCCTCACAGTAAGTGCCCTGAGAGCCTTAATTTTTCCCACCAAACAGAGTAGTCACAAAGCATTTAATGAGGAGCTTTTTGTTCCTTTGCCTTCTCTGATTCTTGATTATTTAAAAAAAAACAAAACCGTATTTTGTTCCAGGTTTGTGGCCAAATGGTAGTGAAATTTGCTGATATACTTGAGATAAGAGATAGAATCTAAACTCCTCAGTAAAGCAAATACTGCTCAGTTACAGAGGGTTGGGAGCTTAGCATTACTCTTTTAGTAAGGTTTATGTCTAATGCTCAGAAACTGACTATTAGTGAGAGAGTCTCTGTGAAATGCAGCACTTGAGATGAAGGAGAATAAAGTATTCTATATACTTATTAACAGGGCTACTAAGAAAAGGGCCAGGTGTTCTCAGACTATCTATATTATAGGATATATGTTGGTCAACCAATCAGACTGGTTGGCTGGATGACTGTTCACATTAGTTAATTGAAAAGAGAAAGGACAACCAGAAACCAAAAGCCAATTTACTGAGAAATGCTGTCCATTAAATACAACAGAGTCCTGTGGCACTTTTAAAGACTAACAGATTTATTTATCGCATGAGCTTTCATGGGAGAAAATCTCATGCGATAAATAAATCTGTTAGTCTTTAAAAGTGCCACAGGACTCTGCTGTCTTTCTACAATAGACTAACACGGAATTTGGAATTTGGAATTTGTCCATTAAATAGATTTTTATTTTTTCTGTTCTTAACCATAAGTAAAATATGACAATGAAGATTTTGCTAGTGCATTTAAATTGAAGATTAAATAATTCACTAACATATTCATGAATGTTTTTTTAATGTTGAGAGGAAAATGTTAGTTTAGTCCCAAAACGCAACATTTTTTGTAAATCTACTTTTTAAAACGAACAAAAACAAAACAAAAAACACCCCTAAAAATCATCAAAACATTTTACTGAAGTTCCACTCATTTTTTTCTTGGTTTTAAGTATCTTCCTTGTAGTTTTTGCAACTTCAATTACTGCAGCACTAGAATAGCAAGAAATAGGACCACAAAGCAAAACTTACTATAACCAACCAGTCTGTTTTCATTGTACAAGAATATAAGATATATTAGCAACATTATTTTAAGAAATAATTCCCTTTTATACCTAAGAATACCTTTTAAATTGAATCACAAGAAAAACAAATTTGATCAACTGTAACTGGACTGATTATATGCAACTACCTTAATGAGGTCAGTTAAGCTGTAAATTGACCTAAAATGTAACAATGCATATGGAATGTTCATTACAGTAACAGTATTCTTAGGTATTGACTTGAGTGTCATTTTGCTCTGACCATGACATTCATCAAAATCACACTTCGTTATGTGCTACTCTAATTTAATGAACTTTAAACTTTTCAGGAATACCAATTAATTTAAGGGCGGTAGCTATTACACCAGCTTTCCCATCACAGAAATGTGTTGATATTATCCTCCTGTTTAGTAACTTTTCACTGAACTTGTTAACAGCAGTGCTCTATTCAACATAGAACTACACACCTGGAATCAACTTTTTGAATTCAGAAAAATTCAAGCAGACCTCTAGCATAAGAAGTGACCCACAGCCCTTACACTCAATTTTGTTTTCACTGTGTATGTAGCTCCAAGGGTTTAAACATTAGAAAGATAATCTTTTCAGGAAACCTGTTCCTCTCTTCTACAAATGTGTTTAATTGCACAAAACATTCTTACAAGAGAAACAACTTCCATAATTGCACAGTCCAGCTCCCTTTGAAATGAAGATTCAGTCACCGAATAAAATAAAACAGCACTGAAAATACATCTTACCATTTTGATTGGGTTCTGTTGGCTCGGACATCTTTCTCGATGGTAACACTGCATCTCCTGGCACTCTGGGACTTTCCACGTACTTGGGCTTCCTGATTGGACCTGCAGCTGGAAAAATTTAAAGTATCTAATTTTTTTCCAGATAGAAAGCAAATTTCAGAACATACAGTTTGTATCCTCAGGGATCTAAATAAACCTAAAGGACAAGCTACTTCACACAAAGTGAGCTACAACAATAAAGAACAGAGAGCTGCTGCACTTCCACTTTTGCAGTCTGAGGTTGGAAAGAAAAGCCTGAGTCAGGCTCACTTTTTGGAACGTAAACTCTGGTGGGAAAACAAAAGCAATCTGCTTGCTGTGACACTCCTGAAGCAGTCTCCCAGTATATGTAAAGATGGTGACTTTGATATGTTCAGATCCTGATAGCTGTTAGAGGCTGGATTCCTCTCTTCAGAACTTATATTTTCCATCTCAGCATAAAGATAACTTTGTTTCAAATATCTCCCAAGCTAGGAGACAAAGATTACAAGCAAACAGCTTGCAACATTAACACTCAAAATACTTTAGTCCAGCAACTTCATATTCGTGGGTATATTATCCAATCAACGATCCACAGGCCGATTGTAAAGAGAAAGTGAGATTGGTCAACTGTTTCTCATTTATCAAGACATCAGCTTACGGAGCTCATGCTTAACTGTACCAGATATTTTTAAGCTATCATAAAAAATACAGAACAAAATGTTTTACTTTAATTGATACATAAAGCACTCTCACTTAGTTTCAACTTTATGTTTTCTTTTGTAAATTATTGATGAGTATATATTTTAATAAATGGAATTTATCAGTTACAGGAAACTGCAGATGCACAACTGAATTTCTGGTCTGCTAAATATCAACAGAATAAGAACAATGCTGCCATCTAAGGGTTGATTAAAAGTATAATACCACTAACAGTAAACCAGCATAAATTAACTCCACCTGTTTAGCCTTTAACAATTTCCGTTCATGTGCAATTTGTAAAGAAAACACCATTATAAAAAATATTTATCCTGGACTTTGGTTAGTTGAAATATATTTTATCTCCTCTGAAGAAAACTGTTACATATTAATGAGTATTGGCATATATACTAGTGCAAAATCAAGATACCTAAAACAACCAAAATTCTTCTTCTATATTCCAAACACTGTGAACATTTTCCATTTAACTGTGGTCATCTACACAAAGATGATTTGGAGAACGGGTCTGTTTTTTTCTTGGGCTTGAGACACAACGAGGTGCTGTATACTGCTTCAGCCAGAGGAGTCCAATGACTGGAAAGTTTGCAAGCCACCAGTAGCACAACTGTTTGCTGGGGCTTGGGGAGAACCCCGATTGACCTGGCTGCCAGAATAGGTCCCTGGATACTGGCCTCTGAGTGTGTTACGGAGTTAGACAATCACAGTCTCAGGTCCTGTGCAATTCCACATTGCCTTAATGGAAGTTAAGGAGGATACTTCCTTTCTTGGAAGACTGGTCAAGGTGAAATGATTGCATAACTATTTGTTGTTATTTTTTAAATACCTACATTAGACCACAGTAACAATAAAAGCAAATAAAAAAGACTTTCAATTCCAAACAATCCATTTAAAAAGAAAGAAAAACTATCATTTATATCTATATCAATTCTTTTCTTCATATCAACTTTGGAGACAGGGAGATTATGGGCAAGATTCTGTCACCTCTCTCACATTAAATAGTACCTTATTCAGATACTGATACTACTCTCTATGAGTGAGACTAGCAGAATTGGGACTCTACACCCACTGTCTTTCAGAATTCTTCCCTAGCCTTATAGGAACATTAAAAACTGTGTTTAAAAACAGCTTGTATACTAATTTAATTTAATAGAATTTGAGTCTGCTTTATCTTACAATTATATAGAGACTTATATTTTAGCCATCCTTCTAGCAAACAAGAATCTTGTACTGTGAGAGAAACACAGCATTGGGATCTTGTAAATATATTCCTCATTTCAACTGCTCTTTTAAATATGCTTTTAGAACAGCTACAAAAAACTACTTTTATCACTGATCTTAGCCAATCCAAAATACTTTCACTGATTGCATTTTGTGAGGTGTTTTTATATAATAAAGCCAACAGCAATCTAATGGTATAATATGGTTTATAGGCATCTATTTAATTGCAAGCAATGTTCAATAAGAACTAAGAAAATGAAGAGGACTTGGCCATTTCTTCTGGTAGATGTAAAAGTATCTCAAATTTCTCCAACAACTGTCTATAGTCATTTTTCTGCTGAATCCCACCAAGCATGGGATGCCCTTCCTATTTCAGTTCACCAGCCTATCACTTTTGCTGTTCACTCAGATCCCACCTGTATTCTCATCGCTTCTGAAATGCACAAGCAGAGTCAACAACAACAAATATAACCCTAGTCATATCCACCTTTGGGTCTCCCAGTACATCCTGTCTACACCATTATTATTTAGACTAAGTGAACTGGGACAGATCATGTTATTATATCCGTCTGTACAGTGCCTCTCACTGGGGTCTCAGTCCTGATTTGGAGTATCAGGCAGTAATATAATACAAATATTTAAGTTAAAAATTCATCATTAGCTTTTCAACAATTTTATCAAAATACTATATATGTGCTGACTCCCAGATCTTTCATATGTCAAAATGAGACAAGATTTGCTTCAAAGTTACATACATCATTAATAACCTAAAGCAGTGGTGGGCAACCCCCGGCACAGAAGCCAAATCTGGCACATGCGCCTATTAACAGCAACATGAAGGGCTCCCAGCCCTGGGGAGGCTCCCCCCTGCTGGCCCTGTCCCCCGTGGGGCTGGGGCTGCAAGAGCTGTGTGCATGCTGCAGCTCCTGTCCCCCTGCTGGCCCCGCCCCCCAAATGGCTTTCAGTTTCAGAAAACATCCCTTCCACAACTTCTGTATTTAAGAAAATTATCTTCAAACAGAATAAAACAAAAATCGAGGAGGAGTAAGGGTCTTTCCTGGATGCTATTCTCCATTTTCAACCCAAAAATCAATACAAAACAAACCTACAAAATACTTGTCCAGGCTTTTGTGCCACCTAAGCACTTCCTGTAAGTTTACAATCCATTTTTAAAAGAGGAATGAAGGACGCTTTTGCCAAAATCTTCCATAAATCTAACTTCTATCCCTAGTAGCTAATAGAATATTAGGAAAGAGCATTAACTCTTCTTTTCAATGCTGCCGGAGAGATATAGGTGTCCAATTCCCATTAAAATTCATTATTTTTCATTAAAAATGTCAGTCCTAGAGAATAACAAAATCAAGAGCAATAAGCAACATGAGTTTATTCTGGGAGAGTGGAATCATGGACTAGTCAGAGTTAAATCCTGATATAACATGAATCTTGTGGTGTGGAGGTAAGACCATGGCCACATACCTGCCCCTTTGGCTAACCCAAGTGCCATTTCTGACAATAAGATTTACCAAACAAAACACATCTTGCACCTTGTGTTTAACCAATGGGATTCTGGCCATCCGTGGTTCAGAAGCACCAAAAGTGCCAACTGCCTGTAACTTCTCCATCCACTTGCACAGATGCAGCCACAATAGAGCCAAAATGACTGAGAGGAATAGAAACCCTCTGGACGGAGAAGATATATTGGGTTTATCTGGGAGTAATGACATGAAATCAAGAAAAAAATGAAATAACTCACATGGGAATTGATAGAAAACCCCTTCCTTTGAATTCTTCTAATGTTTCATCCAGCTTAGACTTAAAATGTTATCTTGCATTGGCAAGAACTGTACTACTTCTGCCTTTCAAGGTATATGACTATGAATGTCTTTTTATCTTGTTGGTTTCTCACAAGCGTATCTACTGGTACGATGACCTCACTTAACACTAGACCAGTCTTTCTCAATCTTTATTGGACCAGGCAACACCTAAAGATATTAATTACTTTACACGGAACACCTTCTAAAAACACTCTCAAAAAAAGCCAGTAACAGTGGCAAGAGATTTAAAATGCCCAAGCCCCAACAAAGCTTCCAGGTGTGCATCAACATCCACTGCCGCACACCTGGAAGCTTTGCTGGGACTGGGGCATTTTAAATTGCTCCTTTCTCCCCTCTCCACTTCCCCCCCCTCCCGTCCCAAACAGGGAGGGGACAAGGTGGGTCACAGAACACCTGCACTATGTCTGCAGAGCACCAAAGTTTTGGTTGAGAAACACTGCACTACACTCATCTTCAGCAATTTCAAATCAGTTAACCCAGTCAACAGGCCCTGATTTCTGTCCGGGCCCCTGAGAGTGGAGGATGGGCCTGGCCAAGGGGCAGCTTCCAGTCAAATGCTTCTCCACACCTCCTCCCCAGGAGGGGAAGAGGCACAGCACCTGGCAGCAACACGAATGTTGCCACCATGGCTGCAGGGCCCGTCAGCAGCCAGTGGCCACAGCCAAGAGTAGAGGCGCCAGCACCAACACCTCTGTTCCACTCGTGGCTGTCGGGCACAGCTGCGACCATGAGCAGGACATAGGCATTGGCGCCTCTGCTCCACTCGCAGCCGAGGCTGAGGGCCCATCAGTCTGGACCCCACAGCCACAAGCGAAGCAGAGGCATCGGTGCTGGCACCTCTGCTCCACTCATGGCCGTGGCTGCTGGATGACCCCGTGACCATGGCGGCAAAATTGAAAGTGAAATAATCACATTGGTCAGTTTCACTTTTTATTGCTTAGGTGCAATTCAAATGCCCCAATGTATAACTAAGGGACACTGCAAGGATATGTGTAATTTTTTTTAAACTTACTTTTAAATAAAGGAAAACATTTCTGGTATTAAGTTATATTCTAAAAAATCCTATTGTCTTACAGTGTAGACACACACTATTTGAAAGTGTCCCTTTAAATTTAAAAAATAATATAAAAAACCCCAAGTTTTTTAGAACGGACGACCTTAAAACCAACAAACTAAGAGGGACAAATCAAGTACAGAAGTAATTCAGATTGGTCGGACCTCTTGTACGAGGCATTTTAAGCACTGTGAATGTATTTCTTTGCAAAAGGTTGGCTGGCCACTACACTGCTCTGTCAGAGTAAAATCTGTTTTCTTTTATCCCCAATTGCATTTCACATTTTCCAGTCTCTGACTCTTTTCACTGTGGTGGGAAGTACTATTCTGATGAAAAATTTGAGCCTAGTCAGAATAGGAATTTGCAGCAGTGGCACCTGCACCATCTATTTTTTCTCACTATTCTTTGGAAAAGAGGCACACAATATAGAGATTATTGTAGGCCCCCAACTACTCCTGGGTTATCAGGGGGCGTTTATATTTTTAATCCGTATCTGAAAATCCAAGTGCAATCATTGCTCTTGGGTATGGACTTTGCCACAGTTATTTATGTCTTTGTGATCTTCTGCTTTGACTACTGTAATGTCACTCAATCTGCATTTTATACAGAATGCTCCTGTCCATCTATATTGCAGCATAACCTCAGGAAACATATTACACTAATACCCTGAAGACCTGTTTGAGTCCTGACCCAGTGAAATATCACCTTTCTGTCTATGATACAATAGTTAAGATCAGATGTGAACTTCTAGATTTCAGTGATTGGGGCCTGTAAACTGGATGTTCCGTTTTGTTCCACAATTGCATACACTGCCCTGCAGACCTTTATGGTATGGCAGAAACCTATCTCCCCCTCATCCCCCTGATTTCCATTCAGGATGTAGATTGTTGAATATATTGCCATCTTAACCTGTGGGCCAGGAGTCTATGAATAAGAAATTAATTTAGTAATTAAAAATAATCTATGTCTGTGCCCAGGGAATATGCAAGTACATTTTATAAATAAACTAATGAACTAAAATGTTTAGTTATAAATTACCACCAGAGGGTGGTATTTCAACACTTATTTTAAAAAACTGTGATATGGAAGCAACAAAAAAATGCATTCCTAAGACACACAACCACTTCCTTAACACAAATAGCACTATAATTAGATATAGCAAAGCAGAAAAACAATGAGCAAACATACTAATCCGAACCAGATTAATAAGCAAGACTCTGTCAAGTAATGATTCAGAACTGAAATATCATTAGGGTGTATTTTAAGATCTTAATCTTAGTTTTCAGCTGCTGAGCAGGTGGGACTGTTGAAATCACCCTTTCCTTTTCCTAGTTTATACAGACTAGCAGCACTTACAGTACCAAAGAGATACACTGCATTATTACAACGGGGAACATCTGTAAATGGTAAAAACTTTAATATGCTACTCTAGAAAGGGACTCATTAACACTATTTAACTGTGGCTCAGAGAGAAAACATTCAAACATGAACTATAAATGTAAAATGAAAATTCTATTTACTCAAGCAACATGCTCAATATTGCAACAAATCATGGTAAGAAAACTATTAGTCACACTATCAATTAACATTCATAAAAAACAGTTTTAGATCTTGGAAAATTCCCACTGGTCAGCTCCACTTAGCAATGATGCTCTAGAACGCATCATTTAATGCTGTATACATGACAATTATAAGAGTTTTCAGAGCTTCTTACTTTGAAAACCTGACATATATAAAAATACTGACCCCTCCTCCCTTGATGTAAACCTCCATTTTCCAACCCACCAAAAATTTCCCAGATTACTATGACGCTAAAAGACACATAGTTGGGCACCTCAGCACATCAAAACCAGCTAGACTTTTTGGGATTTAACAACAGAAGTAGCCTGGTGATCTATATAGATATGGTGTTCTCTTATAATGGTAGAAATCCTGAGTTCATATCCTAAGGAAGCCTTGGTGGTAAAAGTTAAAAATACAAGGTGGATTCTCCATCACTTGAGGTCTTTAAATCAAGAGGGGATATCTTTCTAAAAGCTATGCAATATCTCAAAGAAAAGTTAAGGTATTGATGCAGGAATTACTGGAGGAAGTTCTATGGATTGTGTCATGAATTAAATCAGACTAGAAGATCATGACCAATCCCTTTCAGCCCGTAAAGAAAAATTAATTAATAAACTAGGAATATTCCCGAGATCCTGCAAACATGCCACAGCCTATTGTAACCAGAAGGGAATGCTCCCATGTGAGAACTGGGAACTTCATTTGCACCAGCAGTTCTTTGGTCTTCTCCAACATAAACTATAGGTTCCTCTCTCTCTTCCTCTTATAACTGCAATCTGGGAGGAAAAAAGGGGCTCTGCTCTGACAGGCTCTGCTCACAAACTAAGATCCACCCATGTTAACCAACTGAAATGCCACTTGCACTATTTTCTACAGATATTCAAAACGTGTTTCTGCAGCTTTCTGAGACACACTGGATTCCTTGTACTTTGCTCCTCCTTGGCAGATCTTGGATATGCTCGTGGGCTCTATTAATCTCCATAGGCTTGGTTCTTTCATCACTGAGGCACCTCCCCAGACCCTATGCTATCAGCACACCTAGCTATCTGAGTGACACTATGGATTTCCTGAGAAAAATCCAATCCATTGGTGAACTTCCAGAAAATACCATCCCGGCCACTATGGGCGTAGAGGCTCTTTAGAACAACATCCCCCACAAAGATGGATTACAAGCCATTAGAAGAACTATCCAAGATGATGCCACAGCTAAACTTGTGCCTGAACTTTGTACTTTCCCGCTACCATTTCAGATTTGAAGATAATTTATATCTTCAAGTCAGCGGCACTGCTATGGGTACCCGCATGGCCCCACAACATGCCAACATCTTTATGGCCGAATTAGAACAACGCTTCCTCACGTCTCATCCCAAAGCACCTCTACTTTACTTATACTATATTGATGACATCATCATCTGGACCCACAGTAAGGATGCCATTGAAGATTTCCATAGAGATTTCAACAATTTCCAGTCCACAATCAAACTTAGCCTGGAATACTCCACACAGGAGATCCACTTTCTGGACACGCCAGTGAAAATTAGTGATGGGCACATAAAGACCACCCTACACCAAAAACCTACTGATCGTTATAGTTACCTACATCCCTCGAGCTTTCATCCAAGACACACCATATGAGTCATTGTCTACAGTCAAGCCCTAAGATATGACTGCATTTGTTCTGATCCGTTAGACAGACACAGACACAAACAACCTTCAAGATCTCTATCAAGCATTCTTAAAACTACAGTACCCAGCCACAGAAGTGAAGAAACAGATTGACAGAGCCAGACGGGTACCCAGAAGTTAACTACTACAGGAGAAGCCCAAGAAAAAACAAACAAACAACAAAACACCATTGGTCGCCACCTACAATCCCCAAATCAGACCTCTTCAACACATCATCAAAGATATATTGCCTATTCTACAAGATGATCCCTCATTCTCTCAAGCCTTGGGAGAAAGACTTCTCCTTCCTTACAGTCAGCCCCCAACCTTAAACAGATACTCACCAGCAACTACAGATCAAACAACAGAAACATTAAAGCAGGAACATATCCCTGCAACAGATCACACAGCCAACTTTGCCCTCATATCTACACTGAAGACACCATCACAGGACCAAATCAAGCCACTTACTCCATCAAGGTCTCATTCACCTGCTCATCCACCAATGTGATTTATGCCATCATGTGCCGGAAATGCCCCTCTGCCTTATATATTGGACAAACAGGACAGTCTCTGCGCAAAAGAATAAATGGACACAAATCTGACATCAGAAATTGCAACACTAAAAAACCAATAGGGGAACACTTCAATCGCTCTGCTCACTCCATTGACGACTTGCTAATAACTGTGTTGAAACAGATGAATAACAAATCACAGCTTCAAAGAGAAACTGCAGAACTCGAACTTGTTTGCAAATTTGACTCAGTTGCCTTGGGGTTAAACAGGGACTACAGATTTTTCTCTCATTACAACAGGTGATTTGACCTTACCTTCCTCTATGTTCTGTTCCCCCGTGTTTGAATCCTGACACCTATTTTGATTTGCTGTTATAGCCTGACCTGATCCTATGTCATACACTCCCCTACATTTAATTTCCTCCCATTCTGTACGTTTCCCATCTTCAAAGCATCTGAGGAAGTGGGATTTTCTCCCACGAAAGCTCATGCAATAAATAAATCTGTTAGTCTTTAAAAGTGCCACAGAACTCTGTTGTTAATATTTAAGTTATCATGCTTGGGAATCTGAATTAACATCTCATTAAGATGAAAGAGGGCATAAACACAAATCTTAGAGTATGTCTACACTAGCAGTTTAGATCGATTTAAGGACCCTTAAGTCGACATAAATTACTCCATGTCTACACCTCACTTTCATTAAGTCGACTTAAGAAATTCCTTAAGTTGACTTAATAACAGCTGCCCATTAGGTCGACTTAAGCCTTAAATTGACTCCTTAAGCCAACTTAAGGACAGTGTGGATGGGGAGTAACCCTTAAGTCGACTTTATTAGGTCAACTTAACGACAGTTAAGTCAATTTAACAAAGTGGACTAAGTTGACTTAAAGTTGTTAAGTTGACTTAATAAGGTCAACGTTAAGTCGACTTAAAGTCGACAACTTTTTCTAGTGTAGACATACCCTTAGAGATGACCAATCAACACCTCTGCATGAAGAATATGCTGTTCGTATTTCTGAGGTTTCTTTCCAATCCTAACAGACACTTTTAAAAAAATAAAAACAGATTTTGAAGAAAAAGACAGTAGTTTCTTCAGAGATACTGTTATGCCATAAAGCCCCTGTTCTGGCTCAACCTCGGCCCTGGCTACCATGGTCCCCAGTGGATGCTGCTGCACTTGGTCCTCCTATAAAAGAAACCAAAAGGTAGGACTCTACGTCTTCACAGAAACCATACTCATTTCAGACACAGGAAAATGTCACATAGGGTGAACAAATCTGGATGCTTAAAGCAGCAGATGTAAGAGAGGAATACAGTAAGCAGCTCCACATGATCCACAAGTGTTCACGGGACCAATGGTGCTTTGTGGACTATATCTTAAGAAATGATGACTTAGCAATCTCCATACAATAAAAGACTTTCCCATTTTGGAGGGAATATGCAGATCTGATAACAATGCACTTTGAAAACTACTGTCATTAGTTTTTCCTTCCCAAGTTCTTGGTACAAATTTGCCCCAAGTCTAGTGAACAAATGTTATTACCACCTGACAACTATTTGGTGCCTTATATGAAATTACTTTGAGCTCAATCTAGTTCCCAGCACATAATCTCATCTCAAAAGGACATATTCGGCAATAATACAGTTTCAAACCTTCAAATTAGCGATAAGGCACAGTGGTAAGAAACTTGCCCTGCCATTTCTTGTTCTGTGCCTTTTTGGGGTTGGGGATGGCGGGGAAAGGTCTTCATTCCCTCATTTCTGAAAAGAGAATCTCACAATTTCTAAATTCACACCTACAAAAATTTAAACAAGAACAACTAAAAATCCTGTGGTAGTGACTATACTGGCAACCCTAGTGTAACCCCAAAATACACACAAATCTAATCGAACACCAATATTAGAAAAGCACACCAAAGGCAGGCATATTGTTTCACTAATACACGTCAGCATCTAGTCTCCTCCTGATGTATGCTTAACACTAACAGGATTTCCATATGCCCATCTAAAAGGAAAATACAGTCTTCCACAGTGAAGGAAAAAAAGGAACATCATGTATTTAGTTTCTGGGTACAGTACACATCTTATAATGGTATCTAGTATGTACTAAATAAATCACTTAAGCTTTTTTCTGTATATACAATCCTATTTGTTAAAAACAGTAATTTCCTTTGCCTCACCCTGAGAAGCCTCTGTGTTCCCAACAGTCCAACAGTGCTATGGAACCAGGGTATTTTTGAGTGTGTACGTGTATGCTTTTAAACATATATTTGAACATTCTTTCAGCATGTAAGCTGAGCCTCTGTGTACCCAACACTCCAACAGTGCTATGGAACCAGGGTATTTTTGAGTGTGTACGTGTATGCTTTTAAACATATATTTGAACATTCTTTCAGCCTGGCTTAGCCTTTTTAGGAAGCCCAGCTCTTATTTAATTGAAACTACAGTCTAAATACTTTCTGGCAAATTCAGCTTTAAAGGCCAGCACATTCTGTATAGGTTTTTAGTCCACCTTCATCACAATGGTATCCAAGCACCTTCCAGTAGTACATTAAATAACAGGACTAACATCTGTCATGTTTCTCTCATCCTCTCCCCAGCAGAAATTGGTCAAAACCAGAATTGCTAAATTACAACATTATAGGGATCAAAACATATACGTGATGGAATAGACCCCTTTAATTCTTTTAAGGAACATATAATTCGCACACCATATCTTTAATTAATCCTTCCACAGCGGAAAACTTAACCTTTTCTTTTTACCATGCCATAAGTAGAAGAATACTGCACAGAGGAATACATGAACTGAAAGAGACTGACACTGCCAAAATGTTCTTTACATTAGTAATGGCAAGTGAGACAATTCAACAAAGTCTAGATACATGACAAGAAAACAAAACAACCTTGAAGCTAAATATCCCATAAGGATTAGAAGAGTGTCCATGGCAGTAAGGTTAATACACCCCACATAGAAAAAATAAGTACATTTATTTCCATAAATGTGTTGATTTGAACTAAAACAGTTTGTTTGGATTTATGTATTTCCCTGTTTATAATTTTGTAAATAAACTCTAAATTTTGGTCATAACTATGTCGCTTTAAAGACTTGAGCTTTAGTTGTATATGACAGCAGATTACCTAAATTCACTCAGATTTGAGATTTTTGCAGTACCTTTTAAACAACAGGATAGCAAAGTGTTAGCTTCTCTAAAGTGCCCTTTTTTTTTTTGTAGGTTTAAGTTGAGCCTACATTTATTTCTTCTTTTCTTTCATGTAAACTTTATTTCTTCCTGTTCAATTGGATAACACTCAAACTGTAGCAACTGAGTTTTCCCACACTTCTGTGATGGTAGCAGCAATTTAGGACTGTCATGGGGGAGAAAGGAAAGAAAAGGTCCTTTAGCTCCACTCAAAGTGTTGATGTTTTGAACACAAGATGCTCGATCCAGTGACTGTTCAGAAAGATATCTGATTCCAGCATTGAGTGCATCATCAAAAAATCCTGCAGTCACCAAAACAATGTATCATTATTTTACAGAAAACATTCTAGGCCAAATTGGTTCTCCAGAAATTATTTTTAGAACTATTTAATTATGAAAGTACTCTTATGCATAAAAATGTCTGTAGGGTACTTAATCAAGCTAAATGTTATTTTACCAGTAAATATAGCTATGGAACTGGAGAAAGCCTTTTATAAATTACGCAAATATTCACTAAAATAAAAAGTGCAAATTTACTTTGAATAAAAAGGTCCAAAATACTGTAATTTTCTTTGATATAAATGGCAATCAAGTTTTCTATATGAGGAAGGGAAATTTACCAATATTGCTGAAAGTTTTACATTACAATTTATAACACTGTGATGGCAGAAGTATATAATAAATAAGCCAGTCTGTTTTATACTATGGATAACTCAAATTTAAAGTTTTACTCTATGGTTTCCTATTGATTAGGTATACAGACATAGCACAAGTTAAGAAAGTCAATCCATAAGTGCTGACTAAAATACGGCTATTCTATTCCTTAAAAAGACTAACGTAAATTAAGACTCAGATAGTACGTTATTTCGCCAGACACTTAATGGAGCTTCAATTTAAGAAATTCATATATAAGCTTTAGTTTAGAAGAGCAGCTGTTATAGCTCTACAGTGCAACTTCTTAAATTTGATAAATTTATGGGAACAAAACAAACCATCTGGCAACTTTCCCACACCTGTCTCAAAGTACTGTGGGGGAAGGATCACTTTGTTTTATTAAAATTTTCTCCTGCTTCTCCCCCAACAACATTTGATTACATTCAGTATTGGTTTTTTTAAACCCTTCTTCTGTATGTTCCTCACTTCTATCCCTTTTCAGTCAACCACATTATGAGATGGGCGCACCATCCTATGTACACTGCTGAACCAGTAACACTGAAAATGGCTTTGAAAGCAGAACTGTTGGAATCCTCTTCATCTCTTAGTATCCCATCCCAAAAGACTGGTCTTGTCTTGTCAAAATCTTCTTCCTTTGCCAGCTTAGACTCTTTAACATTCAAAAGGAATAGTATATCAAGTCTCCAACACCCACAGGATAATGTATATATCTGACATATTCCTATGAAACAATGTAGCCGTAAAATGTTTCAACAGCTGCTAGCTTTTAAATGACAAACAGTATTCCCACCAACTACAAAATCACTCTACTGTGATACAGTCAACAAAAGAACAAGACAAGAGGATTTCTTGAGATTTCTAAATGTTTTGAATGTGTTACCACTTGTGTGTGAAAGTCACGATGTTAACAAAACAGTAAGCAGTTTGTTGGACTAACCATAAAAACTTCAGTCACTTTGAATTAGATCATGCAATTGTGAGACCCCTTAAACACATCAGATCTATCTGAAATATAGATCACTTTTCCCCACAGTGACAAAACTAGGAGTGAAATTCTGGCCCCACTGAAGCTGATGGCAAAACTCCCGCTGACTTTAGAGGGGAAAAGATTTTATCTCACATGTTTAAGTTGATATACAATCATTTGCAAAACCATATAGAACTCAAACATGCTATTCTGTGGTTCAATAATTTTACCTGAGCTTTTAAAGTTAACACAGTACTTTAATTCCAAAGGGGTAGCCGTGTTAGTCTATTGTAGAAAGACAACAGAGTCTTGTGGCACTTTTAAAGACTAACAGATTTATTAATCGCATGAGCTTTCGTGGGAGAAAATCCCACTTCGTCAGACGCTTTGAAGATAGGAAAGTTACAGAGTGGGAGGAAATTAAATGCAGGGGAGTGTATGACATAGCATCAGGTCAGGCTGTAACAGCAAATCAAAATAGGTGTTAGGATTCAAAACACTGGGGAACAGCACATAGAGGAGGGGGAGGTCAATTCACTTGATGTAATGCGAGAAAAATCCATAGTCCCTGTTTAACCCCAAGACAACTGAGTCAAATTTGCATATAAATTCGAGTTCTGCAGACTCTCTTTGAAGCTGTGATTTGTTATTCATCTGTTTCAACACAGCTGTTAACAAATCGTTAAGGGAGTGGGCAGGGAGATTGAAGTGTTCCCCTACAGGTTTTGCAGTGTTGCAATTTCTGATGTCAGATTTGTGTCCATTGATTCTTTGGCGCAAAGACTGTCCTGTCTGTCCAATATATAAGGCAGAGGGGCATTTCCGGCACATGATGGCATAAATCACATTGGTGGATGAGCAGGTGAATGGACCCTTGATGGAGTAGGTGGCATGATTAGGCCCTGTTATGGTGTCATCAGTGTAGATATGAGGGCAAAGTTGGCAGCGTGGTCTGCTGCAGGGCTGTGTTCCTGCTTTAGTGTTTCTGTTCTGTGATCCGTAGTTGCTGGTAAGTATTCTTTTAAGATTAGGGGGCTGTCTGAAAGCAAGGAGAGGTCTGTCTCCTAAGGCTTGAGAGAGTGAGGGATCAGCTTGTAAAATAGGGACTATGGATTTTTCTCGCATTACAACAAGTGATTTGACCTCCCCCTCCTCTATGTGCTGTTCCCCAGTGTTTTGAATCCTAACACCTATTTTGATTTGCTGTTACAGCCTGACCTGATGCTATGTCATACACTCCCCTGCATTTAATTTCCTCCCACTCTGTAACTTTCCTATCTTCAAAGCGTCTGACGAAGTGGGATTTTCTCCCACGAAAGCTCATGCGATTAATAAATCTGTTAGTCTTTAAAAGTGCCACAAGACTCTGTTGTCTCACAGTACTTTAAAGATGAAGTGCCAAAAATGAAAAAGGTTACAAGAACGATTTTGATGGTAAAGAATTCTAGACAATGCAATTAAATCCTCTTAGAATATTAGTTGTATTTTGGAATACTTATCCAATAACCTTTTTAACATCCATTTCTCTTTTATTTTTACGTAACATGGCTTGTTGCAAAAAAGTCTATTGTATTGTCAAATCTAACAATTTTTTTTCATAATATTCAAGTTCACAAATACAAATACTAAGAGAACAGAACTTCTAAACTATTCTTTATCTCCCTCGATACCAGCAGTTTGGAAAGCTTCACCTGATGCTCAAACCTGGCTGAACTCAAGTGATGCTAATGTGTTGGAATGATTTTAATGCACAGATTAAAAGGAAACTAAAGGATGTACCTACTTTGGTACATATGTGGGCATTACTTATCAAATACTTCTCGTATTCTTAGTAGTACAAGTTACTTGCCACAATTTCAACAGCTTAAAATTGTATATCTATGTATTTATTTTGAAAAATAATAGCTACAACTGTGAAGATCATTCTGAAATCAAACACACATCTACAGCCATCACTAAATGTTTCTCATAATGATACTATATAGTCACACTTAAATATCAAGCAAAACCAGGATATAGATTCATAGCTCCCTCTTCCTATCTGCAGTACAAATTCATACCCTAACAGTTAATTTTTTAAAACATATTCAGGCAACATTCAAGGCAAAGAGATATAGTATTAAACTTTAACCAGCTAGAACAATTCTGTGCTTTTGAAAGGAAGAAAAATATTCCATTTCAACACAAGCTGTTTGTGTTTTTTTCTAGATCCATGAAAAAATACATCAATTTCTCCTAATTTCATTACAATAGCTTTATAACACAGTTTTAAATTAAAAAAAGACTAAAATATTCTTGACATGAAGTACTACAAAGAGATTTTATTTTATCAATTAAGTTTTACCTGGGGATTTTTTGTTTGATCTTGTTTGCATCATGTAAGACTGACGTGGCAGCAAAGGTGATGATGGCAAGGACATTGAGACTCCTTTAGCTAAGTTCATTCTACAGATATCCTCAGGTACAGGCTGATTATTAAGAGGGGAATCTGCACTGTAGCCAGATGTCGCAATAACGTGCAATGCACTCTCTGGGCAGGAGTCACCTGTTGAAAATAAAATGTGGCCTGTCATTTACCAAATGCACTGAAATAAAGGTGAGATAATTACAATGAAATATAGCCTATAAGGAACATTTATCATCCTTGAATAAAAGTCTACATTAGCCCATTCTTACCATGGTGTGAAAAAAACACCTCTTTCTAACATTCCTAACACTACAGTATCTAAATTCCAAAGGGGTAGACGTGTTAGTCTATTGTAGAAAGACAACAGAGTCTTGTGGCACTTTTAAAGACTAACAGATTTATTAATCACATGAGCTTTCATGGGAGAAAATCCCACTTCGTCAGACGAAAGCTCATGCGATTACAGTATCTAGGCATCCACAAAAGCCTCACAAATATGCAGAAGGTAGAGCAAGTGAGCAGAATTTTGTTTCACTGCTGTAACATCATTCAGAAAAGGAGCCTTTAGATAAGATTACCATTTTTTAAATTTTACCTTCTGACGCAAAACCACATCACCACAATAAAACAAATTATTTCTAAAGCTGAAAAGGTATTTTACAACTGCTGTGATGCCTGGAAAGTCTGTTTTCTGTAAAAATCACTATTACAGAGGAAATCTGGCAGTATTCAATAAATGGCAGTAATAACCGTATGAAAGAAGGTCAACAGGAAGGCACACGCAAATTTGGTAAGTCCAAATTTTAACATCCTGTTTTTCTCTTTATATCTGTGAAATCCAAGATATGAGCTTTGATACAGAATTTTTTTTATTTCTTTAAGAAAATGAATAAATAATTGTTGGTCCACAATGACAAACTTGTGAGCACATCTAACAGAGGGGAAACTCAAGTAAACAGATTTTAGCCCAATAACAGACAGGATTTCTATGTATTTCAAAAGCCTGACTGTTCACAACAATGAAGCAAAGAAAATAGAAGATGAGGCAGCCAGGCCAGATGTGAATAGCCATATTAGTTTTGCAGGTCTCAGTATATTAGATAGAAATTAATAAAGCAGAAAAACAAAGCTTTATACCAAACTGCATCTTGTATCTTAATTCCTAATGAAGACATTTTGATTTACTGAAATTGTAATAATTAAAAATTGATAATTTAGAGGCAAACCTATAGGTTAAAAGTGAACCAGTCTCACAAAAAAGTAAAGCAAAAATATTATACATCTCCTGAGAAATGAGATTAAAAATAAAAATCCAGAATCAAGTTTAGCCTATATGCTCAGCTACCCATCAACAGAACGCCTTACTACCACAAGGGCTGTTACAATAAAAGAACCTAGATAAATTATAGTTATAGAGAAAACAGATGCTTCTTTTCAATTAACAGTTCCTCAGATCAGTTTATTTACTTCCAAAGAGATTATATTTCATTTAGATTAAGACCTAGTACAGTCAAGTTTCCTGTTGATTTTATAACCATCAAAACCTACAACCTTTTTAACAGCACTTTCCATCAGATGCAGTCTATTAATACAATCTTTAAAGCTTCTTGTATTTCCATATTGTATAAGAAAACCTCTTACTCAGTTTTAATTACAAGATTGGAGAATATGTAATCTTCCTAGATTTGTAGAAAAAAATGTGGTGTATTTATTTGAAACAGCACACATGCAAGTTACAGACAAATGATTGCACTGAGGAGCAGTTAAAAGACAGACAAAAAGGGTCTAAAAACACAGTGGTTTCCTATTTCAAAAAATTATGTCTCTTAATTAGTATGGTTCTTAGCCTGTCTTCAAAAACTTTCTTTCTAGGAATTAGCACATCTCAACAACTTTACTCTGTATCCCAAATTCTCTCATGTATCCCAAATTCTCTCACTGAGTTTAATGTCCTAATATACAACTTCACCTTAAGCTCTCAAATAGAAGGTAAACATAGCACCTTCCTAATGCTAAATTTATCTCCAGCTCCACTCTTAATTTTCAGTCCCAATAAAGCTAGAACAGCATAGTGGCAGGTTATAGTCTTTAATGATGCAGTTTTAGTTCAATCAAAGAATAGAAACTGTAAAAACTAAGGAAAATATACAATTACATTTATCTGAAGGGCTCTTAATGATACCACTGAAGTTTCTCTGCTGGCTCAAAACTCCCTGTGAAATAAAAGGAACAGTTCAGTGTGTAGCAAATTTGCAACACACTGTGCATAAAAAGATTATTTCCAAATAATGAAACAAAACACTAGCAATTTTAATTTACAGATTTATAATCTCGCAGGTTGAGATCGTCAAAAGCACCTAGAGGAAACCAGGTGATTAATTGCCATTGACTTTCAATAGAAGCTAGGCAGCTAACTCCCCTGTATACTTTTGAAAATCCAACCCACACTTTTATTATCAATCTCTGCACCTACCGCATGACAACCTTGGTGACTGATGCACTATAAACACAGATTTAGAGTAGATGTGATAGGCTAATTTATAATTTTAGAGACAAAACACAAGATATGGGGTTTCTTGAACTAGATGTGTATGGGATACACACAAGCAGGAGCTCACATTCCATTTTAGTCTTTGGTCAAAGGAAAAAAGCAAGCAAGTGAGCAATATGCTAATATGGCTAACTGCAATTGGAAAAATATTGACATTGTTGCTAAGGTTTTCACTAGACATGTTACCAAGGCTGCAATATGGAAATTGAGCAAGCATTCCAGCTGTGATGGTGGTGATAGAGTGCAAAAAGATAACATACAGAAAGAGGAATGGAAAGTTTTTCCTTTTGTAGGAAATAAAAACAAAAACAGGAAAACACGGGAGCACACCCTTTTCTTTTTTTATTGCTGTGAAATAAATTAACAATGTTTTATCATGACACTTTTTTAAAATATGAAAACAAATTATTTTAGTCTGCATTTGCTATCTCCTATCTCTTTCCAAGACTAGGCTGTTAAATGAAAACGAATCTTATAGGGCCAAATTCAGAGGAGTTAAACTAGGACTATCTTCAATGGAGTTACATTATAAATAAATTTGGCCACAACAGTAACCTTACAAGAATTTTAAACATTTATACATAGACCATTTTGTTTCAGCAATTTTTATTGTGGCAGCACATTGCTGCTATTTCATTTCCAGTATCCATGATCTTGTCTGTTGAGACAACAGCACAGACAAGATTTCCATTACCTGGATTTCAATAGCAACACAAAATTAAAACACAGAAACCCTTCTGTTCACACTCAAGTTCTCCCAATTATACTTTAGGGGAAAAACAGGAAAACGGAACTATTTTTTCTTACCTCCCCCTATGACACTGCTACCACTATGAATAAATGGCTCTGATTAACAAATACTTGTACCCAGGGAGGGAAAGCAACTCTTGGGAAACTAAGACAAGCAAGGCTAAAGTGACAAAAGGAGAGAGAATGGGGGAAGGAGAACAATCAGAGGGGAGCACTCCAGGAAAGGAGCATCCCAATGGCTGCTCCTGAATGACCCTGCCCTCTCAAAAACCTACTGATCAAAGGCTGCATTACCTAATGCAAGCAAATTCAGCTAATAATTTCTCAAGAATGTATGAATATAGCATAGAAGGCAGCCCAACAAATCTCGTTAATCGAAACCTCCTGAATTCTGTCCCAGGAAATAAACACAGTTTGGGCAGAGCAAGCCCAAAGTCCCTCTGAAGCGAGGAAGGCCTATAAAGGCCTCAAATCCAGTGGGAAATGAGATTTCTGAATGCATTGTACTCTGAGTGGCCCTTCAAACAGTACAAGCAGGGACAGGACATGTGGAATGGTTAATTTCAGTAAAGGTACACCTTTCACATAGTATTTTCAAATTGGCATGGCTGAGAAGGGAGAAAGACAAATAGCTTGGGTATGAAAATCCTGCTTCAGGATTGGCGGTTATCTGTTTAACACCCCATTAAGCCATTTCGACAACATTTAAAAGTTAAAATAGCTATATGAATCAGTTCTGTGACATCTTATTCATGTCTACCAAAGGTCATAAACAATGCATTCTAGCTGTTTGGTTGGTCCTAAACAATTGCCCCATGCAATCTGCATACCATCTTAAAGGGATTTCCTTTTGGAACACACAGAGTCACAGAGCTCTGGCATCAATGCCACTTCAATTTGCCAGTTTGTATGTATACGAGGCACTTGCAAAAGAAAAAGAAATATGGTGGGCAGATTGTTCAGGAATATGCCCTGTTTGGAGTGAGGTGGGAAAAAGACAGCACTATTCAGTTTAGTGGTCTTTAAATAAGTACACAAGTAGTATTTAGCATACAGACAAGCAAACCAAATTAGTTATTCCAAATTGTAGTATACTAATGCTAAAAGTAATTCAGAATGCAATCTGCATGCAAAAAAACCCAAAAAACCTAATTAGCATTTTCAGTGTTTCAAATAAAGGCAATATTCTGATGCCAGAAAACTCAATGAATGTTCTGTTTTCTAGAGCACCTACAGCTGAAGCTCAAGCTGGCCCCAGCTGCCACAGGAGGATACCTTCCCCCACCCTTGAGGCCCAACCTGACCACTACGCTGTGGACGAACTGCCTATGACCCCAAGGAACTGCTGGAGCTGCCCACTGCCGGTGACCTAGAGGAACTCCCTGCAGCCTGGGGTCCCAAGGAACCGCTGGTGCTGCCAGCAATCCAGAGGAGCTGCCAGCTGCCTACAACAGGGCGGACCCCCCCCCCCCCCGCCTGGGTGCAAACTGGAGGAACTGCTGTCCGTCAACAATCCCGAGGAGTTTCTGGACCTGCCACCAGCCAATGATGTAGAAAGGCTGTGTAAGCTGCCCCTGGGGGAGTATCCCAAGGAGGCTGAAGGTGACCCAGAGGATCAAGTACTTTGGGGAGGAGGAGAAGGAAGTAGCCCAGGGGAGCTGGATAATAATCTGGTGGTCTTGCAGCCTAAAGCCGCGTCAGCAAGTTGTAGCTGGAGCCCTGCTGACGCAATGGCAGACTGCTCTGCCACTGATCCGGACCTCAGCTGGGATACAGTGGAGGCGGGAGGGCCTGCATCCCTTCCCCCTTTCCCACACCAGAGGTGGCTGCCTGATGCAAGCCTGTAAAGCCTGCTTGGGCCAATAGACTGCTAGTCTGCCCTTCTCAGGCTTAGAGACTGAGTCCTTGCTCCACCTTACCTGATGGTCAAGCCCCACAGACTGATGATTCCCCCTGCACAGGGCTAGAGACTGCTGACCCACCCCACCCTTCCTGAGGATGGGGACCTACAGACTGCCTGCTCACCTTGCAAAGGGCTAGAAGCTGCTTGCTTGCCCCACACTTCTGGAGAGCCTGGGGCTACAGACTGCTTGCTTACCCTGCCTAGGGCCAGAGTGTGTTTACACATCCATGCAGAAGGGATCAGGACCCCTCCCGCAACACTAATTCCCTTCTGTTGGGCCTGCGCTCATGGCAGCCCCACAGTGATGAGTTGTGGCCTCCTCAGAGACAGGGAGGGATCGCCCAACCTCTTACAGACAGCCTACAAGTTTTCTAATACATGCAACACTACAAAGATGAAATCTCACCCTCTATTACATAAAGATTTTTATTTGTACACATTTCCACTGCCAAAGTGTCTGGTCAACACAGTTCCATGGGCACAAAGCACAAGGAAATAGGAAGTCCCACTCAGTGGTCAAAGTAACCATGGAAACTGCTCCCCAGTTAAAGCAGCAGCAGCAGCTTTGAAAATGGAACTCAAAGGCTACTTACATATAGGGATGCAATTAAAAGGCTTGATAAGATTAAGAACTTTAAGAGAAAAAAGATGATAGCTAACTACAATGTAATGAATCTAAGATTTTTTTATTATACTAAATGCAGAACTTGAACTTTTACAGACTTCAGACTAAATGCTTTAGCTAATTGTATTGAAAACAGAACAACAAGAAAAAAATCTTTACAGGCTCTTTGGTATATATTTCAAGATTGAACAAAATAAAAACTATTTTATTTCCCCATTCTATACACAAACTATAGATACTTGCTTAGAAACCAAAAGACTGTAAACTTGGACACATGTAAGTAAACTGGAGTGTGGAACAGACTTTGGGATTCTAATTATTTTAACATTCGAAGAAGAGGACCTACTTTCAAACACAGAAGGTTAAGTGAATGAAAATATAAGCTGTGTCCACATGTTGATTAAGTCTAGAAAACAAATATCCTATAAAAACTCCTTTTTACCGCTATCTTGAAGCAACAAGAGAAAAGCAAAATCAGTCACATCTACTGAACTGCAACAGACTCACAGGCCACATAAGAAGATAAACAAAACCAACTTTGTCGTCTCACGGAAATTATGTAAAAACGGGTTGTTAGAGTAGAAATTCTGTGCTTCTGCCCTTTTTAAAGATGTATTGTTAATAGGTCTGCTCTTTTAACAAGGCTCCATTGTTTTAAAATGTTTTGGCATGGAACACAAAACTATACCAATGAAACAAGAAATCTTGTGGCACTTTTAAAGACTAACAAATTTATTTATTACATGAGCTTCCACAGGAGAAATCCCCCTTTGTCAGACGCTTGAAGCGTTGTTAGTCTTTAAAAGTGCCACAGACTCCATGTTTGTTTTGCAGAAGTAGACTAACATGGCTACCCCTTTGGAATATACAAGTTAAATAGATTTATTCCTTTAACTCAGTGGTCTCCAATCTTTCACCAGCAGATGGCACACCACTCATACATTTTAATGGCAAGTGTTGAGGAGTCAATCCCGATCGACCAGTTGGGGACCACTGCTTTATCTGGTCACCTTTCTAATGTACAGTGCCTCATTCTCTTGTTAGGAGACCAAGCAAATGTTTGACACTGACACACACCTAAAGGGGCTGGCAGGAGAAACTATGTAGCCTTCAAAATTAAGGCTAACAGTCTTCCCCCTAAGGATGAGCATTCAGTAACAGTGCATAGATTGAGGGTGACAAATTTCCAGAATGCATACTATCAATTCAATTATAAAATATCTTTTCTGTAAATCTCTTTTGATCTAGGATAATGCTCAATAAAGGAGGATAAACTTTATCTCTAATGTGACCAGTACATTTAACAAACCACTTAATGACCATACCTGCATTAACAAGCTAAATGTCCCCAAGTAAGCGAGGCAAAAGGGATAATCACTGGGATTAAGGGATAGATCTCTTCTATTATTCACTGTTGAAACCCTCAGCTCCCCTGGCCCCCTCCCATTCTTTATTTTCAATCCCTTACCATATTAAAGGTAGTTTAGGTAGTTTAAATGTGAAAACACTAAATAAAACACACAGGACAATGGGACAACTCATGGTAGAAAATAGAACAGCATTTGCAGAACCACTCCCTTATGTTTTAAGATCCTTGCAACAGGAACCTATTATTTTCTTTATCTGTGAGCTCATGCACACAAACTAGAGGTGATGTCAAGTCCATTATTGAAGAGCATTGAAGCAAAAAGGCTGGCATGGTCTGCCTTTTCTCTAATACTGCATCTTTTCCAAGGTAAATGCTATTTCTTTTCACAAGCACATTAAACCTATGGTCTGTGATCCACAATGGCTGTTCATTGGCTTCTGGGCTGATTTTAAGATACTGTATTATAAAGTGCTAAATAACCTGGAATCCATCTCTTTGTCATGACTCCAGACCTTTAGTCTTCACAACTGTGTCTGTGCAGAGTGAGTATAAGTTTTATTCGCCTTTACAGCACATGCAAGATCTGTATATTTTCCATGGCCTTTAGAAAATTAGGGGAGCTCTGGTTGCAATTTTGCTGGAATTTTGGTATCCACAGATAATCATTATCATCTATTTTTAGATGTATTTTCTGAAGTTATTTTACAGTACAAGCAGGGGAGGAGATAACTCTAGTCTGAAGCGCTCTCTCCCCCCCTCCTTCCCTCTCCACTCAGATTGTCATTGTAACTCTTTTGCTGGTTGGAAGGAAGCACTAATAGATGGTTTTGGTTGAGACAGGACAAAATTATATTTGGGATGGCAAGAGAACATGATTGGGAACATAATAAATAGCTCATTTAGCGTTCTTTGTATGTGGTTCCTATTTTCTTACCAAGAGTTCAAAGACATGTCTTTAAAAGTTCTAAGTAAGCAGGGAAGTAAGTCCCAGAAACCAACAAACAGAGTTTTTGTGCCTCTGTGATAGTACTGATCAAAGCTACCTAAACTGATCAGGTTATCCAACATTCTTTCACTTCACTAAAAACAGTTCCATGCAACCGAATGAGACTTTTCTTGATATATACAAGAAATATATTTATATCTCCTATTAATGAGTGCACATAGATAAGAGATTCCACAGATTAGTGATGGAAAATGCTGAAGAAAAAAAAATGTGGTTTTCCTCATAACATGTCATTGTCAAATGCTATTTCAAACCCAATTGTGCCCTCACAATCTCAAAATTCCAGGTGCAAGGAAGATTATTGAAGGTTCCAGCAATGATCTTTCAACCCCAATATGCGTCACATTTCACTCAGTCTTTATTTTTTTCTTCATAGGAGTGAACAGGAGACATATATGGGATAGGGCAGCCTGAACCATCTGTTCTCTACAAGCTTATTTTTTTAAATCATAATGTACTGATAATGAAATTGTCTCCTAGGGAAATTTCATCTTTTTAAATTAAAACCAGGCAACTCAAAGCAAGAAAGAATGTTGTGCGGGACAGGAGAGGACAGGCTATTAAGCTTTTGTCCCCAGGACCAAGAGACTCACCCCAGACCCACCATGAGGGAATGAGGAGAATTTGCTTCCAGAACATTATCTGAAGATTGAGGCACCAGAGCATCCAGTCCCCACCTCTCGGAGCAAGGGACCCACACCCACCAACGGCACTATCATTTGGAAAAGTTATTATCAACACATTGCCCAAGTTAGTAGACACCAGAGCACGAGGCCAGGACTCTAGGAAAAGGAAAATAACTTCCGACACCTCAGAAACACCTGTGAGGGGTGGGTTAATCATCCAACTATGTGTTTTTGTTTCAGACTGTCACACCAAGTACAGAGACACAAAAGAAAGGGAGGACCTAGCCCGCGAGGAGCAGATTTATCAGGAGTTAGGCACCTGGACTGCAGTAAAAATGTATTAAATCAAAACCAACCCAGCTCAAACCTGGATGAAAACCTCTATCAGTCTGTTTAATCTGAACACGTTTATCCTAAATATCTACTTCCCACCCATTGATTTCTTCTCCAACAGCCCCAAAACTGAACCACTAAAAGTAACAGATTTTTGCGTTAGCAAAAATTGTTTCCTTTAAAGTATAACTATTAAAGACTGCTATTTTAAATAGAAATTAAAGTAAGAAATAAAAATTAGGGCCTTTGAAATAATTGCCTGTGAATAATCAAAATATCAAAGCTAGTTTTGATACTTGGAAGATCTCTTTGGAGTTAGTTTCTGGATAAACGAATTGCTTCACCACACAAAATATCTACTTGCTCAGCAAAAAATGTCACCATACTAAACTCTTCAATAATACTCCAGTCACAGAAAATGGGCAAAGTATCACAGAATAATAAAAACAGCTCCATATTTTTAACATGAAACAAAGCATCCTCTGTTGTGAGACATTTTTAGAAGACTAACCAAAAGTCACACTAAAACTTGAAAGGATTCCAGCTCCAGTTCAACATCCCATGAATGGATCGAAACTTCATGCACAAGAAAGACCCTTTTTAATTAAAATTCAAAGCCTATCATGCAGGGTTGACATGCCAAAACCCAAGTGGTTTGCATATTCAATTTTATTGCAAATGTATTTTATTTAATGATTTTGCAAACCCTGATCTCTCTCAAAGAGTATCTGAAGCCCTATTCATTGTTGGCTTAGTTATAAATGTAGTCAACACCAATGTTTAATGAGAAATCATGGAGATAAGGAGGGAAAATGACAGTCAAGTACACATACTAAAAATAAATAACTTCAGCTGGGACACAAAT
This sequence comes from Pelusios castaneus, assembly GCA_007922175.1. Classification (NCBI taxonomy): domain Eukaryota; kingdom Metazoa; phylum Chordata; order Testudines; family Pelomedusidae; genus Pelusios; species Pelusios castaneus. The sequence continues at coordinate 4,024,898 of ML685793.1, read as the reverse complement.
TCTTACTAATACAGAGAAGCATTCCCAAAAAGGTATAACTTGAAAAGGGAAAGGAGGTAGCCTAACAAATATTCTTTTGTGTTACCAAACAACTCCATTTTGCCTTTATTATAAATGAAAGTGGCAATGATGCAATGATTACAGAAAATTCTCATGTCAGCAAATGTAAGTGTATTTGTATTTGGTATTCAAGTGCTGTATCCATACTGTGGACCAAGCTTTTAACTGTGACCTCGGATAAAATAATCCTAAATGAGGGAGGAAACGCAAACAATGTGACCAGATATTATTATGCATGTTTTGTGCTACATTTGAAATTAAAGTTTAAGATTTTGAGCAGGAAGACCAATGCACACAATACTTTCATTAGGTTTGTTCCTTCAGGCCTGATACTGGGGTTGAGGTGGGGTTCAAAAGAACAACGCTCGGGTTACTAAAAAACTAACAAATAATTGACTGGGCTGTGTGTGAAATTTTTTAAAGAAGTCACCCTTCATCTGACATACTGGTCAAGCTTCAGGTCAACATGACTATATTTTGCATCTAATGTGCCATTCATTTGGATAATTATATTAAAAAACTGAGTTTTCCTAAATAGAGCCTATTCCTTCCATGAAACAATAGCGTAGCATGTGTAAAGAAAAACAAAAGATACACTAGTGAAGAGTAGGAAGTATAGGAGACCAAAAGAAAATACCAATGGAAATCTGTAAAACTTTTAAAGAACCTTTAAATAAACTTACTATATAAAACTCTATAAAACATTAATTTCCATAATTAAAATATTTATTTCAGCTTAAATCTTTGAACATTAAGTTTGTAACAGTGTGCTGATCTTGCAAGCACGGGCCTACCCAGCATGCATCTGCTAGAGAGGAAGCCCCATTTAAGGCCAGAGTTTAGATAGTTACAGTCACCAGATAGGGCATGAGACAGAGAAGTTATATGACCACCTACTGGAGCAATATAAGAAATCCTCTTGGTTCACTCCAACAGAAACTATGTTAGAGACTCTCCACCTGGCTAAAGACGAAATCTTGGAATGGAGACTAGGAAGAAGAACTTAACCTAAAGAGGTCAGAGAAGAGAAATAGGAAGCACTCAGCACAGTAGGGACTGGGAAAAGGGTCTTAGAGACAAAGAAGGAAGTAGTTCTCAAAGTGGGGTTTAGAAGTTGGGATAAGAGTGGCTGGCACTCTTCAGTGTAATGTCCAGGTCTGAAGCCCAGGTTAGAGATAGGGATTGGGCTCCCCTATATCTTAGCTTCACAATTTGGAGAGGTGAATACAGATTCCTGCCACCAAGGACTAAAGAACTGCTAAACCCAAGGAAAGCAAAGAATTACAGAGGTCAGCTAAACCCTGAAGCTGGATGGGGCCTGTTCTGTTATCTTAAAAAAAGCCACCCACCCACACACACACAGAATCCCTAAGGGCCCAAAAGACCTTAAGCAGGCATGATAAAAAGTTGAAGAGTTGAATACTTTATCATTATTAATAATAAACAAAATAACAGTTACAGTAAATCTCCAGGAGGGAGGGAGAGTGTATTGAACTTCAACACTATGTGACTGAACTAATCAGGATCTGAAGGGAAACTGAGATGACCCAAATGGGGAGGGTACAATTCCCACATGACAAAATGTAAAACTGTAAATTAGACTCTTGCGCACAAAACAGAGTGTCTACACTTGCCTTTTTTCCACCCTTCAGACTAAACAAAATATTTTCATTGTCTTCAACAAGCCTTTCAAATTTGGACTCTTAACTGAAGTACCAGTTGTATTTTTCAGATTATATAGTTATTCAGATCTTAGAGCACCATCTCAATGAAAACACCCACTAATGAATTCTAGACAAACACTTTCCAGAAGGGTGTGTTTAATTCTGTTTTTGAGGGGTCCATACTGGCTGTATCATTAGCAAAAAACAACAAACAGTACAAACCAGAGGGCTTAAATCAAAATTTGACTTTTTCTACCCCACAAAGAGCCTGTTAATATTTCAATATCCACAAATGTAAGATGATGTCTGCAAAATCTCAACTATCCTGTTCCTGAACCTCAGCTAGAGAAAAAGTATCAGAGTGTGATGTTATATGCAATTAACTCTCTGTGAAAAATGCTACCTTTGTTTTTAGTTTGTTTATATATATATATATATGTGCTTCAATTTCCTTAATCTAATCATACCCAAGATCCTGCAACATTCTTGCATGTGACTATCCTGCCCTAAGAAGTTCTATGACTTCATTAAATTAGATGTGGGGGGAGGGAGGAAGAGATAAATAAATAAAATCGGTTAATAGTTTATTTGCCAAAAGATGCAGTTTCAGTCAAACTCTGTGGACCAAATTTGCTGAATAGTTTAAACAGAACAGAAAAAAAAGTGGTTTGTTAACAACAAAAGAAAACAAACATTAAACCTGATCCAAATATTTTTGTTGCAATTTTGGGCATTTTGACCAAAGGACTGGATTTACAAGACTCATGGGGAGAGGAATGGGTGCAGTGGCTTGCCCATCAGCCTGCCTATTGAAGTCCCCTTTAGTATGGATGCTGAAATTATTTTTTTTTAAATAATGATTCATAAAAATAACTGCAGAGGCATAGGGAAGGTCTGTAAAGCCTTTACTGGCATAGCTATAACTACTTCTACACTACAGTGATGGAAGAGGTTCTTCTGTTGCTGTAATAAGTTTACTTATTCAAGAGGCAGCAGCTAGATCAACAGAAGAATTCTTCCATCTATCTAGCACTGTCTACACAAGGGCTTAAGTTAGTTTAGCTATGTCTCTTGGGTGTGAACTTTTCATGTCCATGAGCAACACCACTGGGTTAACCTAACTTTCTAGTCTAGACTCACCCAAAATCAGCATAGCCTCATACTATAGACACAGCCTACACTAAAAGAAGAGCCTTTTCTGTCAGTGCAGAAACACCACCTCTCTGAACAAAGTTAGCTATGTCGATAGAAACCCTCTTCTGTCAAAGTACTTGCAGCTAAGGGGGGAGGATGGGGTTACCAGTATGTCATCACAGCTACATCAGTCATGTGGGGTGGGGGTTGGTTTTTTTCCCCATTCCCCTGACAGATGTAGTTATGCCAATATAACTTTTCAGTGCAGCCCAAGACCAAACCCCAAAGCAGAGCTGAATTTTAAATCCTTGAAAACCATATTTCTTTCCTTCATCTCTTCTGCCCCCATTTGGTTTCTGAAGCTTCAAATACTTGAAAATTTAACTGTGTTATAACAAGTGAATGAAACCTACCTGCCCAGGAATATTTATAAAACTGTAGAACAGCTAAATGTACCTTTGTGTTATTAACAACATTTGACAATTAATGGGATACCAAGAGATGAAAATTTCCCTAGCAGTCTGTTTCAAGTCAACTTCTGTTCTCAGAGTTGCTATAGTCTTTTCTGTTTGCTTGTTTGCAACTTAAAAAGTATTCATTTTGAACTACAGTCAGTATTAAAGTCTAAGAACACATGCTGCTACCTTTCCAATTCTATGAAATTGCAAGACTAAGTTTTCTATTCCTTATTGTTGAAAATAAATAAATAAATAAAATACAAACAGGCTAATAAAGGGCCTTATAAATGAACAAATTTTGCCCATTTCAGTTCTTCATATGGAGAAAAAAATGTCTAGCTGTCTTCTAGACACCAGATAGAATAAGAGTATTCTTTAGAACAAAACATGCGGAGCTATTAAATTGATTTTGGCAGGTGACTGCTGGATGTAACACAAAAAAGAATGTACATGTTCATTCTTGAAAGTAAGCTGTACTAAACACACTATGCCAGCAGCAGCTGAACCCTGAACTCATTGTGTAAATTAAATACTTCCTAATGAAGTTGTGGTCACTGTAATCTTTCTTTCTCTAGACTTTCATTAGCAGACTCTGTCTAACACTGGACTGATAAAATAGAGCTCTCAGATTTCTTGTAAGACCAATTTTCAGGAGAAAAGTAGCACTATTTATAAAGGGATGAAATCTGCATTCTGCATACTCCCATCCAGACAGAGGTGGTAAAAGTATGAAAATAATATTTTCTAACCCACTTAAAAGAGAAACGTGTCTCAAGCTTCAGCTCTTATCAAAGCTTGGTTGTGATGCTCTGTACCCACATGTCCACCACTGTAGTATAAACTTGTATTGCTTAATGCAAAGAATGTCATATAAGATGATTTTTGAATGCTCAGGACATGCTGAGCATTATTGTTATAGTAATGTGTTTGTTTCAATGTTATGTGTATGATTATGAGACTTCGCTATACAATATTTACAAAGATGTGTCCTCATGGCTTAAAACAGAGATTTTCAAACTTTTTTTCTTGGGACCCAATCAAAAAAATCATTTATGTCTGCAACCCAACAACTACATCTTTGAGCAACGCATTCCAGTCTTTTGGTGGCAGCAGCAGGGGGCGCCGCTACCCAGTACCTGAGGATCTGTGACCCACTGGGTCCTGACCCATAATTTGAAAACCACTTTGTAAAATATATCCAGAAAGAATCCTTCAGGAGCAGAGTGGCAGTTCACACCTCATCAAGGCTTGAATAGAACCAGCTAAGTTCAGCTTTCCAGGAACAAAGGTCTAGCCTAGGCATCAACAACGAATCAATTGGACTCTGGAGTGCATCATCTCCTTTCTTTTGGCCAGCTTGGAACTATGATGAGATAATGTTCACTGACTCAGGAGATGGGTGAAACCATACAAGGACATTGTTTGTCACCTGACCTGGAAGTTAGACCAGAATGGAGCTTGAGAGAAGAAGGAACATTTTAAAAAGGGGAGATATTTGCCGTGCTCCCTCTCTTCCACCTCCATTACCAGCACCACCAAGCAACTGAAGTGCTGACCAAAGGGGAGAGCTTGGCTGAGGGGAAATCATACAGCCTGTAGTGAGACTCATCTAAGTTTGTAAGGACGCTGAAAGTGTTAAGCTTAGTTTAGACTACGTTTTTTGCTTTTGTTTTCTCTTGACCAAATCTGACTTGCTATCCTTTGTCTTATAAACACTTAAAATACTTCTGTAGTTAATAAATTTGTTTCACCTAAAGCAGTATATTTGGTTTGAAGTATGTTGGAGACTCTACTTGAAGTAACAAGTCTGGTGCCTATCAATTTCTTTGTTAAACTGATGAACTTGTATGAGTTTTCACTATTCAGTGGGCAGCATTGAACATTGCAAGATGGAAGTTCCTAGAGTTGCCTCTGGGGCTGGAGGTATTGAATAGGGTCATTTTGCTGCATAATGCAAAGAGTGGTTGATAAGCACTCACTCACTCACTCACTCAGGCTATGTACACACGAAAAACTTGTCCCACAATATGCTATTGTGGGACAAGGAAAGCGCTATAAATATAGCGCTTTCGTGTGTACACGAGTGCTGCTTCTGCAGCGAGAGTTCGAGCCAGCCCCCTAGCTCAGTCCAGGGGTTTGGGTGGTGGCAGGGGCTCTGGCGCCGGAGCCCCTGCCGCCACCCGAACCCCTGGACTGAGCAAGAGGGCTGCAGGGCTTCGGGTGGCGATGGGAGCTGCCGCGCTTGCCCCTGCCGCCACCCGAAGCCCCGGGGCTGAGCTAGGGGGCTGGCCCGAACCGGCGTGGGCAACCAGTTCAGGCCAGCCCCCTAGTTCAGTCCAGGGGAGCTGCCGAACCTGGCAGCTCCCATAATAGTCAATTTCACTGCTCAGCTAGAGCAGTGAAATTGTATGTCAATTTCACTGCTCAGCTAGAGCAATGAAATTGACATATTTGACAACTCCAATGTCCCAGAGTGGCCTCGATTGGCACTCTGGGACATTTCCGGAGGCTGTCTAACTCGCAAAATGTGTACACACGAGCATTACCGCTGAACAGCTGTTCCGCAATAATGCTACCACTCTCAATTTGAGTGGTTTAACTGTTGCGCGGCAAGAGGGTGTTGCCGCGCACCAGGGAAATTGATCGTGTGTAAACTACTAGCTTTATTGCGTGATAAGGAGCCTTACCGCGCAATAAAGTGATCGTGTGTATATAGCCTCAGTTAGGAGTAGCTTGCTTGCTGGAGGATGTGCATTAACAGCCTAGGGGTAGGGTTCTCACAGCAGAGCAGAGCAAAGCAGGCTCCGGGAGCAGGAGACTGGAGTGACTCAGTCATTCACCAGTCCAGATTGCACTCAGGGAAAGTCACAGTGGTCTAATCTCCATTCCAGCCTAACTTTTATTTAAAATACTGAGATGGAAATTGGCTTAAGGGCAGATAGAAAATCCACCAATCAGGGCTTTACCACAGGAATCTGTAAGCCACTATCTTTAAACAAAGCCAGCTGTTGACTTCAAGCTAGCAGCAGCACCACACACAGTTGACAGGATATCTTTGGTCTTGCACTGGGATCACTTGCCCATGTCTTTGATCCAGCTGTCAAATGTTTCTGATATTCCAGAATGGCTCTCACCATTTTGTCATTTAGTAAGAGAATGTTTGGGGAATGTTCTTTTATATGATTTTAAAAAAAGATCAAAGAATTTTTTTTAGTTCACAGAGGGAGAAAATACATATTTGCACAAGGTGATTTTGCTGTTGTTAAATCAGTACAGGTTTTAAAAATCATTTAAGAAGGTGACTGGCAACACAACTTCATTATTCTAAGAACACCATATTGAGGAGGTGGAGGCTTATATAAGTTATGAAGTAGAAATCAGGGGTAGGGGGGGATTTATAATATTGACAAAACAAAAAGTTTAGAATACTTAAATGATATAGTTAGCCTATTAGTTTCTTTGACCCTCAGCAACTTCATCCATTTTCTGACTTAAGATTGATAGGTGACGTGAAGAATCTCAAAATTCACTACCTTTATTTCTTCAACCAACATCAAGTCAAACAACACAAGCAAAATTAGGCTCCTTTACTAATAAGAAGACATTTCTTTTAAAAAGGATTACATACAAGAATAGAAGTAGTACAAAACAGAAGTCTTAGAATTAAATAGAATGAGACTGTGGTTGCTATTACATGAAATTCTGAAAATTCAACTAGTTGCTCTGGGTGGGGTGGCAGTGCAGGGGGCCCCCAAGAGGAGCGGGGAAGGGCTGGGGGGGCGAGAGGAGCGGGGAAGGGGCTGAGGTGGGGGGTGCAAGAGGAGCAGGGAAGTGGTTGGGGAACTGGCAGGCGGCAAGGGGGCTGGGGGGAGGGGCAGGGAAAGGGAGGGGGGCCGAGAGGAGTGGGGAGGGGAACTGGGGGGCAGGGATTTGGTGGGGTTGGAGAGGCCCCAGGGGTGTGGGGATGGCGGTTGTGGAGAGTCCTGACATCCACCCCCACCACCCTGCACGGCTCCTGCCAGCGTAACGACACCTTTTAAAAAAAAAAAAAGCACTGTTGACAAGAATGGATGGTTACAGAGCCATTGGAAGACTTACTACTTGTTTTAGATTAAAATTTTTTTTAAACTTTGAGGAAAGGTGAAGCAAGTGGGATGATCTGATAAAAACATCATTGAAACCTCCTGTTATTACAAAAATGTTAAGCAGATGTTGAAAGTACTAAGAACATTAACATTCTACTACAAAACTGAGTGGCATAATTTAAAAAGCATCACACCACCCACCTATGAGAATCAAACGCATGTAGTAATAGATGAAGTGTGAATTTAAAAAAGCTTGCTGCAAAAAGCTCACTGTGTCTTTAAAAAAAAACAAAAAAAACCTCAAACTGTTTTTGTTTGTTTTTGGGTTTTTTGGCCAGAGGTGCGGGGAAATTTTCAGCCAAAATGGTTCAAAGAAAAAAGAACAATACTAAGTTACTTAGAGCAAAATTTGGAACCTGATGCATAAAAAAATAAACCTATATGAATACTGCAACTTTAGAATTAGTCTGTAAAGCATAGCTATTTATCATTTTTTTTTATCTAAAAGAATCCATGTAATTTTTTATCATTAATATGTCTTGACTCTTAAAATAAACTCAGTATATCTTGAGTTGTAATTTCCTTAAGAAAATTATTAAAATTGAATGTTTCCACTTCAAAAAATGTTAAATGCTGAATTCATGAGTTATGACTAGATCTACAGTACAGCAATATTTCAGTATTCATACCTGATTCTTTCTTGCTCCCCTTTCCACCTTCTCGATTCTTTTTTAATACTGCCTTTAACATTTTAACACTGATCCTGAAGGAAGAAAGAAAAACAAAGAAATTTTAATGACAATTTTAATAATGAACGTTCATCCAAGAAGAAAAATGCAGACAGGAGCAAGACACAACCAAGCATGAAGCTATTTATTTGAAACATGTTAATGTTTTACATTAGTTTTCTATAACAAAGTTACACTGGTCAAGACAAATACTGAAGCTACGAGGAATGTTCTAATACTTGAATCAAGTAATTAGAGGCTCACTATCTTGTTATAAAGAAAGAACAACATACAACATTCTCCACATTCCACATATAATTAAGGTTATGAGGCTAACCCTGGATAAGTTACTGTAAGACACACTGGCAAAAGAATGCCTGCTCCTCACTGGAATTGATCAAGGAGGAGGAATACATTTAAACAAAATAATTCCTACCTGAGGTTAAGTGAAGGTGACGTAAATAACATTTTTCACAGTAGAACTTATCAGCACTTGCAGATATAAAGAAAAAGTACTATTGAACTTCTCTATCAAGCAAATATTTTACCCATACTCAAAAATAATTTGATTTCCCACAAATCATGTCCCTAATAAGCCAATTTATTTTAAATATTTTGCATTGTTTTGCCCCATAATTCCTAAGCATCACTACTTTTAAGAAATGTTGCATTTAATTTTTTTTTTAAAAACTCCTCTTCCAGTTTCTGTTCCTTAACTTCCATTCCCCAGTCAAAAAACTCTAATTTTCTGTATCATCAACTTCTGCAGCAGCTAATTAATTTCAGAAAATTACAGGCTACAGGAAGAAAAGAAACATCTGAAACAAGCGTCTAAACAAGTGTTCTAGTTTTCATGTAACTGTCTTTAGGAATAGGAAACAACGAAAGAAACAGAGCACAAGAGTATTACCCGAAGCAGAATAGACCCTAAAACAGAACTTTTTCATTAAAAACTTCCTGAAATATCTGTGAGCCCTAAACCTCACTTTAGCCTAAGTATTTTTAACTGGAAAAATACAGTTCACAGGTTTCATTTTTTTCTTTGTCTTTTCTTTTAAGCATCAAACAAGTACACAATATGCAGAAACAAACTAATTATCAACATCATTACTGTAACACTGTACCAGACAGAATTATACAAAATCCACATGAAATAAACATAAAAAGCAATAAAAATCAATCTGCTATCTAAAAAGTTAGTTTTCTGAACAAATTCATACTTTATTTACACACTGATAAAGTACTTACAGAAAAACAGTAACCATAGCAAACGGTTGTTAGGATTCCATGAATACCTCTACGGCACAAATTTCATACAAATTAGAAACATGGAAGCATTCCAGAGCACAATCTAAATTTTGCACGAGTACTTATTTCAGTAGAGAGGAGATGAAGACATGCACACAAGCAGATCAATTTCTGCATCATGGTCAGTTCTTAAATAGTAAGACAAGATCTTAGGGGAAAGACTACATTTTTAGACTCTGAAAAAAATAGTCTTAAGGAAAACCTGTACTGTTAAGACTAGTCAGCAATGCACATTACAAGCATGTCATCATCTATGCTCTGCAGTGCCTCTTCACTTAAGCTTCTACAAAATACCTGAGTGAAAGAAATTATTTAGTGTCTTCAGATTGTTTGAAAGAAAAGGTTTGTGATGGCTACCCCACATTGACCCTGCAGGGTTTAATGCAAGGCAGATGGGCCAATTACCCATAAAGGTAGCTAATTAAGAAAGCTCAGCTGGGCAGGAATAGGCATGGCCTATAAAGCCCAGGAGCTCAAGACAGTAGTGGGCTGCTGGGAAAAGGCAGATACCTCCAAAAGGGGAGTGGGTAGAGACTGCAGGTTTCAGTCACTTCCATGGAAGAGGCTTTGGAAAGTGGTAGACTCAGGAAGAAAAGAGGAACCAGTAACAGGAAGTAGCCCAGGCACAGAGCAGTGAGGTCAGAGATAGAAGGCCTACACTGCTGAGCTGAGGGTCCCTGGGTTGGAACCCAGAGAAGAGGAAGGGCCTGGGTTCCGCTACCAGCCACTGGGTGAGTGAGTGGCATCGACACATTGAGTGGAAAGAGAGCCTAAGAGTATCAGAGTGCTAACCTAACTCCACCTACTTCCCCATAAGAGGGAAATACGGAAGTGACATGACCGGAAAACCAAGACATGAAGAGGATGCTGTTGGTCCTGAGGTTGTACCAAGGGGTGCAGGCAGACAAAAGAGATGGAAGACAGTGTACAAACCCCAGAAGAGGGTATTGCCTTAAAGAGCTAATCCCCAGAGTGACATGGGGGAGGCATCTCAAGCAGTGAGTGGTCCAACCCATAACAAAGTTGGTTACTTAACTGTGGTTCTTCAACATGTGATGCAGAGGTACTCCACTTGGGTGTGTGTGCATGCAGCACACAGGAACTAGTAAATTTTGCCTAGCAGCACCCATACATGAGCAGTGCTCAGGCCTCATGACTGTAGTCCTTCCTCTGGTTACATAAAGGCAGCACCGTCCCACTTCCCCTCAATTCCTTCACACCAAACACCCAGAGACTAGACTGCAATGCAAAGGGGATAAAGGGCAGGCTGAAGAATATACATCTCCATCACATTTCAAAGAATCAATTACAGAAAGTAACCGTTTCATCTTCCACACATGGAGACAGAGGTGGCTCGCAAGCAACATTCAAAGGCAATGTTTCTCAGAGTCTATCCAAATGAGAATTGGAGGATTGCTCTCCCAAAGTCTGCATCTCCCAAAGGTCACTCTGGATGTCATGGTGATAGCATAATGGTTTGAAAATATATGTAACAACCACCCTGTTGAAGCCCTTCAAATCTCCAACACTGAGACTTAACTTTAAAACACAACTGACATCGCTTGCACTCTTGTAGAATGAGCTGGGACCCATTGATGGGAACATAACCACAGCTGTTCCATATACAGTCTAGATGTAGGAAGTAATCCACTTAGGGACACTCTGTGAGGAGATTGCCTGTCCCTTCATATGGTCTGAATACAATACAAACAGATGAGTTGATGCCTGAAAGAGTTTAGTCCTGGTCAGGTAGAAGGCCAGACACTGTTTGATATGTAGTGTAAAAAAGTGCCGATCCTCCAGGGTTGAAAGTGGCTGGGGAGATCAGGGGGAGAGACCCCACACGGGTAAATATACCATCTGGTTCAAATGAAACCAAGAGACCACTTCAAACACAATTTAGATGCAGTAGCAATCATAGAATCATAGAATCTTAGGGCTGGAAGGGACCTCATGCAAAAGGTGGTGTTGGTCAGCACTTGCCCTGTCCTGTTTACTATCAGTGGAAGAAAGCATAAGCGTTACACACTGCCATAACACGAGTAGATTAATGTGCTGATGAACTGTGGTAGGAAACCTTTTTCCTTTAATGACGTGGTGTTGTGTATGGTCATCCCACCTAACTAACAAATGATCAGTTGTAATTATTGCTCATGGTTGCGTCCGTTGGAATGGTATTCTGCTGTTTTCTGGTTTCACACAACAGCTTAAAGGGTGCATGACATTCTGGGGTGGGAAGGGGAGAGGAGGTAATATCAGGCATCTCTTGAAACTCTGGTATATAGACTGAACAGAACCATCCTTGTAGGCAGCACATGTGTAGTTCCACATGTTGAATTATGAATGTAATGGCCACTATATATTTCAACAGCTGAAGGAAGTACATGTTTCGGTATATGGGCTGAGTATAGCTACTGATGAGATTTGTTAGTGAGTAGAATGAGTATTGTAAAAATGCTTTTGCTTCTATAGTAGATATGCCCCTATGAACTCCCATTATTGCACCAGCATTATAATTGATTCCGGCTAGCTTATTTGCAACCCTAGGCTTTGAAAAAGATCAATGATCCCCTGGGTATGGTGTAACGCCTCTAATCATGTAGGTCTTCTCAACAGACAGTCATTGAGATATGGGATTATCAGCTTCTGCCTGCATAAGTGGATGTCACAACTGCGAGGATTTTGGAGAAAACCTGTGGCACAGTAGAGGGGCCAAATGGTAGCACCCAGCGTGCTGTTCCCACTGTGAATCGAAGGAATCATTGGTGTGCTGGATAAATTTTAATATGGAAATATGCAGCTTGAGGGCTGAGAACCCATCCCCTATTCCAAACTTGGTATTATTATAGCTAACATGACCATCTTGAACTTTTGGACTCAAAAAAATCTGTTGAGCTTTCTGAGATCCAGAATGGGCCTCTAAACTCTGCTTCTTTTCCTGTGTTAAGAAATAGTGGGAGTAGAATCTCTGCCTCCTGTACTGGGATGGGATATAGTCCACTGCACCTAACATGGGAAATGGTACAACTCCTGTTGCAAGAGGTGCTAGGAAGAGGAGTCTCTGAAGGACAAGGATGGATGTTGGATGAGTGGTATATATTAGGGATGGCATAGCCCTTTTGAGTGATCTCTGGAGCCCATCTGTCTATGGTGATCGACATCCAGATGTCATAAAAAGGGTATAATTGGTGTCCAAAGATTAGCAGGTTGATGATCGTTGGCACTAAGATGGTGGGGAGGTGTGTCTGACACTCAACTAAGACTTCAAAATGACTGTTTCACTTACAGTGGTTGCCGGGATATTGTCTGGGTCTGAGCAGGACTCCATCTTGGAGGTCTTTGTTGTTGATAAGGGAATGAGGACTCCCTGGATTGGTATAGCTGGTATCTTTTATACTTGGGAACAGGTGTACATATACCACAGTCCTCAAAGTTACTCTGGAGTCCTTCATGGAATGAAGTACCTCATCAGTTTTCTTGGAAAATAGTTTTTCCCCTATCAAATGGTAAATCTTGTACCTTTACTTGCAGGTCCCTTGTGATGCCCAATTACTGCAGACAGGATGCCCTGCGCATGATTACAGTTTTTGCTTTTGTTCAGGCTGCTGCAACATCGAGGGTTGCTTGTGGCAATGATCAAGCTGCCAGCTGTCCCTTGATTATAATCAACTTGAATTGTTCCCCTTTGTTTTCCTGGTAGTTCATTAGTAATGCTGCTTAGTTTGCTGTAATTGTCACAGACATATGTTGCCTGAAGCATGTTGTAGTTAGATATATTAAACTGCAAGACTGCAGACGTATAAACGTTGTGGCCAAACAAATCAAGTCTCTTGCATTCTTTATCCTGAGGAGTGGATTTGTACTGAATCAGTTCACTTCTTTGATTTGCAGAGTCGATCACCAAAGGGTTTCGAGGAGGACAGGTAAATAAAGATTCCATGCCCTTAGCAGAGACATAGCATTTTCTATCTGCCTTTTGCATGTTGGCAGAGCAGTGGCCTGTGTCTGCCACTCAACCTTTGAGGGTTCCATTAATGCATTGTTTACTGGCAATGCTATCTTTGTGGTGGATGCTGTGTGTAATATTTGGAGGAGCTTTGTGGGTTCTTTGAGACTTCTTCCAAGGGTATCTCTTGACTTTGTGTCATCCTTTTAAAAAGCTCCTTGAATTGCCTGAAGTCCTCCACCATAGTAGGAGGTGGTGGCATTATGGCCTCGTCAAGTGATGAATTATGCAGTGGCATCATGTCTTGCTGTGTCTCTTCATTTGTTTTCTTTATTCAGTTTTCTTGTGCTACAGATGGTTCAGGCTTGGGTGATGGTGGTGATGATCACAATAGGGTGACATTACAGGACAACTATTTGGGGCCCTATAAGCAGCCAGTAGATCCCATGGAGTCTAATGTATAAGAAAAGGCATTTGAAGGTACATCCATAGTTGTCTGAACCATTCATCATTCTGTCGACTTGATTTTTTGACTGAGTCGTAGATATTGATTCGCATCTGATGTTGGAGGCATGGTGCAGTGAAAAGGCACCTTCTTTCAGGTAGTCTTCTTTGTCACTTGAGAATGGTGTAATGATTGGAGATAATGGAGACTCTTGCACCATATGTTCCAGGGAAACTTCACTATCAATAAACAGTGAATATGGTTCGGAGAGTCTGGTGCCATCCTCCATTTTGAACCGCTGCTGCTGCTGTTGCTTCCGTCAATTCCAGCATGGTTGTCTCAAATGGCACAGTGGGCGGTGCCAGTGTTTTCTGTCCAGATTTTCTTGGTCGGTACTGACGCTGACAGCAGTGGCACAGGTGCCGTGGCAGATCAGTGGGGCCATGGAGACAGAATTGTACTTGTATCTTTGTTTCCTTGTCTTTCCATTGGGACTCAGCTGAGGTCCTGGTACAGATGGTGCCCAAAGCATTGAAAATGCTCAACCATGAGGCAGTCAGGACTGAGGGTAGCAACCTGGCTGGACAGCACTTCTTTTTAGGCACATCTCTATCTGGCAGGGTCGGGGCTCTTTTCCTCAATTTTATAGAGGACTGAATCTTGTCTTTCTCCTGCTTTTCACTGGACACTCTGGGTTTTTTTAATCCTGTTTTAGAAATAGGTTTGAGAGATTCTTCCATCCTCAGGCCAGGTGGGGAGGCTGGGAAGATGTAGCACCAGATACTGGGAGAGACAGGCCTATCCAACTGGGCATGGAGGGTGGAGTGCAGCAGACAGGGAGGGTTGGTCAGTGACTTCCCTTATGTGAGAGATGGGTTTGGAGGTGTTACATCCCACATGTGTATTCCTCAACCAGTTCCCCCTCTCACCCATTTGCACACACGAGTAATTTTAGCAGGTGTCTCTTATTCCGCATCAGGAAATATGCTCATCATAATTAGAGGCTAGTTTTATTTGTACACTTCAGTCTTGAGACAGCATGTGTTTCTTTAGTTCCTTTTATATGCAAAACCAAAGATGTAAGTTAAATTCCCAATACAGATCTCCTGCAGTTGCTGTATGCCTCCAGCAGTAATTTTGAAATATTACAGCACAAGTATCATTAGCACTTTCAGTAGGCGTGAACACCTAATATAAATATTCTCTGTTGGAAAAAAAATTATTCAACAATACTTTGAAATGAAAATTTATTAAAACCAGCTGAATAATTTGCCAAGTTCTGCTATGCAGATAAATGCATGATGTCGAGCATTTCAAACTTCATAACTATATATGTTAAGGAAAATAAATTGTACTTTGTAGTGCACCAAAATGACCACAGAACACTGCATAAATATGATCTGTTAAACTGATTTCTTCCTATAGGAGCCTTTTCCCCCCCCTGGACAGTGTTTTTAAAGACAGGAAATATCAGAAAGAAGCAATTCTTAATAATAGGTAGATCTGAGGAAGGGGGACTTTTTTTGTTAACAAGTGAGAGAAATCTACTGATGATCTAATATAGGTCCAGATTTAGGATGAAATGGGGCTGGGGGAAAAAGGGAGGCACAAGAGGAAACAAAAAACAAACGTTGGGCTTCTGCACTCAGTGCTCATACTAGACAGAAGCCATTTCAAAACTTGGGTTTTTGTTTCTAGACGAGTGGTTTCCAACCTTGTTCCAGGGGCCAAAAGTGGCCTTTGAGGGCTTTCAATGTGGCCCTTGGCTCCCCTACTGCTGGCTGCAGAATGGAGTCACTGCCTAAGGACCCAGGTGGAGTGCATTTCTACAGGGCTAAAAGACTGATGCAGGCTCCTTGCGGCAGCCAAAGGGATAGAAGATCAGTGCCCACACCCCCTGGCTGTAGCAGGGAGTACTGCAAAATGCTCTGTCTTCTAGATCCATAGGTCCTAGGGTCCTTGCTGGAGCCAGAGGAAGGGGAGGGGATAACTGACCTTCTGTTCCCCTAGCTACAGAAGGGAGTCACTGCCTTGGGATCCAGATAGAGTCTACACAGCTGCAGGACGCATGCAGTTTCCCTGCTGCAGCCAGGGAGACGGGAGATCAGCAAGCAAAGAGGCAAATTTCTTTACAGGGGATGGTGCTGGCGGAGGCTGGTGGCCGTTCAAGGCTGTAAAAATTGTATCTGTAGCCCTCGAGCCAAAAGGTTGGGAATCACTATTCTAGACCTTTTTCTTCTTCTTCCAGAAACAGAATAAAATTCACATTTCTTAGTTACAAAAACGCTTTGCTCATGTGCTGCCATTAACAGATTTTTACAGATTGTATATTTTAGTACTACATGTACAGTTTTAATTCTTTGCTTGTACTAGTTGCATATATCCCCACCTAGATTTTGTACAAATGCAAGATTCCAGATCCAAAATTCTTATGAAACTCTTCATGTGTTATCCTATGATGTCACCTTAAGATTTCTATAGAAGACAGTATACTACAAAAATTAAGAAAAATTTTTATAATTATAAATTTGAAAAGCTTATATAATGCTGTAACAATATAGATTATGGCACTTGGAGAAATTGTTTAACTTGGCAGCACAAACTGGTTAAACTGGTTATACATATTCCAAAGGGGTAGCCGTGTTAGTCTATTGTAGAAAGACAACAGATTCTTGTGGCACTTTTAAAGACTAACAGATTTATTAATCGCATGAGCTTTCGTGGGAGAAAATCCCACTTCGTCAGCTCATGCGATTAATAAATCTGTTAGTCTTTAAAAGTGCCACAAGAATCTGTTGTCTGGTTATACATACTTCAACAAATTCCTAAGAACATCTGCTATAAGACAAGTCTTTTCTACAAGACAAGATATCATGTAGCTCATCAATACAGAATACAGAGTTTTACACTATAAGCATTATAGTTTTCTAAAGCTAGTAGAATAATAATCCCTTGTGTGTTGTATAAATTGAAAATTGTTGAATCAATACTGATAGTTAAAGTTTACAGAATTTCATCATATTCTATCTTTTGGACAGAATGTTGTGCACAGTTTGGGAACTATTTCTCTCCTCTATTTTGTCAGAGACAATGCTGGAACCTACACTAATGAAGAATAAACTGACTGCATGGCATTTTAGATTGGAACATAAATATGCTGAGAAGCGTTTCCTTTGTTTCTTTAAAGAAAGGTATTTATAGCAATTCTCAGAATAAACTTAGGGTATTAGTGTTCTCACTCTGTCATTTCAAATTTCATTACATTGCAGATTCCTCAAAGGCCACCCAGTTGTTAGCCTACACTCTGATTGCTTAAAATTCATCTAGATAATTTCCATAGTTTGGCAATTCCTTCCTTCTGTTATGACTATTAATATACACACAATACAAAAGTACAGAGATAGTTTATCCCATATATGCTCTTACCTGTACTGCCTTTGGTGGCAACCACAGTGAAACTCTCTCCTGTTAAATTTTTTTCTGTGATCCAGCTGTTCAAATGCAGGCCATAAGATACCAAGCCACTCAGTCAATGAAGAGTCGGTGCTTTTTCCCCTATACGTCTTTCAAATATTTCCCAGCTGCCTCTCTCCAGCTGATAACATCCATATTTGAAGAGGATATAATTAATACAAAAGCTAAACTACAACAGGAACCTTCTGTACTGTTAATAACTGGTTCCTCTGAACCAGTATTGAAAATGCTTTAAGTGCTCGTGTGGGCAGGACAAAACCTCTGCCGCCGGTATTTCAGAAAGCAACAAAATCCTAGTGTAGTCAGGCCTCAAGTGTACTGATGTCCCCAAGAAGAGTGAGGCTTAATCCAAAAGGAGAACCTGCTTGACACTTGCATTCATTTAACTATATCATATCTGGGATTAAGGGACTAGGAGTAGGCATCCATGCCTTACAGTAGATAAAAGCCACCCTCTCTCTATAGTCAGGAGAATATTTAATACTTTTTCCAGAACCCTAATCTTTCTTAAAAAGCCCTGATTGCAAGCCAGGCTCCCAGCTTTAGCTTCAAATAGATCAGTTACTTGGAACTATTTGATGTATCTACATCACAACCAAAAAAATGAAGAGCAACTTCACTATTCAAGGTACTAGGGTCAGTGGCATTTTGTCTTTTTTTTTTTTTTTTTTTTTTTTAAATGTGGACTCAGAAGCCAGAATTAAAAACAAAGTGATGAAAAATATATGACCCATGGACCTTTCAAAATACAAGCTTCAGAAAAGACATGAATATTCTTTTGTAGGAACTAGATCTAAGTCTTGTACTACTAAGTGTCTCACAGTTTCTTTGCAACTATTCAAAATCTGTTCTTATGGGTGGATCCTCATAGATGATTCTATCTGCTGTGGTGGTGGTGTGCTCTAGGAACATGTAGAGCAGCAACACTCAAATAGGTGGACCGTAGGTCAAAGAAAGTAAACTTACTCATTACAAACAGCCCACATGCTCAGGGCTTAACTAATCACCATATCTGGGGTCAGGAAGGAATTTTCCCCCAGGGCAGATTGGCTTGGGCGCTGGGGTTTTTTTGCCTTCCTCTGTAGCACTTGGCATGACTCACCTGCTGGTTAATTCTCTACATTTTAAAGTCTTTAAATCATGATCTGAAGACTTTAATAACTCAGTCATAGGTTAGAGGTTCATTACAGGAGTGGATGGGTGAGGTTTTGTGGCCTGCATTGTCGGGAGGTCAGACTATATGATCATATTGGTCTCTTCTGACCTTCGAATCTACGAGTCCTTCCATGACAGGAAAAGAGAAGGGCTTTACTTCATATCTGGCAACAATACACCCTTCATTAAATACACTTCACTGCATAACTCAGATTGTTCTGTGCAGTAAATTATCTGGAAACTTGAAAAAGCAACGGGTATTGTGATTAGAGAGCTATATATGCTCATCTTCTAGCTTTCCACTTAGTCCTTTTAAAGCTCTTGTACAAGACACTTCAGCCGAATACAGTGACCTGTTGCAGCACAATAACATTTGCTAGTTAAGTAAAGGGTGCATGTTAGAGAGGTTTTTGGCACTTCAAAAAGGAACAGAATTTCTTTCAAATCACAAGACCAACAAGGCTTTTAAGTTCCTGAAATTTATGAATGATATCCCCTCTATGTCACTGGTAGCTTTTCTAGATGATATGAAAGGTAACAAATTCCATCAACTTACAGCTACAGGTCATGCAAGCAATGTTGGGGATCATTTTGAAACAGTGTGCGCCTTTCAGAGCAATCTTGAAATCTTCTAGACAGTCAAGGAAAAAGACAGACAAGGAAAGATGCTGCATTTTCCTCAGTAAGAGACTAGAGACCCTCACTCTGATTGCTGCTACCATTATGACAAAGGTAAGAGGTAGGGAAAAAGTTATGACTTATCGGGGTCAAGGAACACATGCTATTTCATCGGCCTGAATATTCCCATCTCAGGCTTAAGCCACCCTGGAAGAATACAAAAGTAGCAACCATCTAGTTTACCATGAACATAAACTAATTTAGTTTTGCAGCTCATATTTTACTCACTCTTGTGGTCTAATGAATCTCAAGGCAAGACACTGGAGCCCAGGGGATGAGTGGAGAATTTAGCACAGTCTGTAACTGTGAAGTCAATCCTTGGGAGTTCCAACCACAAGGAATTATCCTTTGTGGTTATCTTTTAAGGCTTTTCAATGTCTAGCCAAAGTCAGTTTAGCATCTGGGCATTCCCAAGAGGATCATGCCTTCTTGTGAATAAAGATATGAATCAATAGTGTTTTTCTAGGAAGAAACCATTACCTTTACATGAACTGAGAAATACTGGAGAGCAATTTAATAAGAACCTGCCAGTTCACTAAATTTTTAATAGATCTTTCCGACTCTCTTAGTAGCCTCCTGAATAGAGTCATGTATTTTCTCTTCCAGCACTTCACTGGAGTCCATATAAGTGAGATTTTGCAAAATGCTCACCTCTCCTAGACTAGCTCAGTTTAGCCTGACCCACTAAGGTCAGGACTGTTTGGATCCATGGCTTTGATTCTTGTCAGTTTCTGGTTTAAGCCAGGCTATTCTGAGAAATTTCAACTGTCTCCATATATTCACTTAATTATTCCAAGACAGCAAAAAACTGTTCAAAGCCTATTACACTAAAATAGGCACATAGAGGTATTTGGGTGGGTGGAGTAACAGCTTAATGTTAGGGAGTCTGATTAGTAAGTTTCCTTAGATGAAAAGTCAGCTCAAAGAAGTTCTGCGTTTTCTGAGCATATTATTTCTGCCCAGTCCCAGAAGTTGTCTTTCGAAGGAAACTTATATCTGTATAAAGAATTTGGGAGAGGGAGGGAGGGGATTTTAAATCCTCCTCTCCACAAAAAACAGACACAATTTATTTATTTTCCTTAAGATTACAAATTCAGGTCCAGTCTAGCCTGGAAGACTATGATGACTGGGGGGAAAAGAACAGCTAGTGAAATGACAAAATCACAAAGCCAAGGAAATGGAGATTCATATATTATGATGGTAATGAATTGTTTAATCAGAGTATTTTAAAGGTTTAAACACTTACATGATATTCTTGTCATGGTCACTTTATGGGTTTTAATTTTTAAAATAAAATCAGAAAAGTAATCCAATCCCTGACTCATGTCTTTTTTATTCATTATGAAGCAAAAGTTGTTTGTTTGTTTTTTAAAAAAAAAAAAAAGAAAAAGAAAAAGGACCACAAATACATTTTTTTAAAAAATCCATTGCAGATCACCATTAATCCTTAAAGATATGTAAAATGCCAAGAAAGGACCATAGCTTTTTGTTAATGAGGATATTTATAGGAACATTTGAGTATGCTAGTTTATATACCATTTTGAATAATTCAGCATGCAGAATCTATTTTTAAGCATGTGGAAAAAGACGGTCCCATTGCATCTCCATTCCAAAACACCAGCTGATACCCATTCAAAAGAAGAACACTAGAAATAAAACTCACAGAAAGTTATTTCTTTTTCTAAACATGAGAACTTCCTTCTAAAATAAAGGTATATCAATATACCTGAATGACCTTTACTTGTTTTAGATGGAGGACTGATCTAAAATGGTATATTAACTAATCTGCAAGAGAAAATATACTGGTCATTAAATGTGGGATTCTGATATATGCTGTGTCTGCTGAATGTCTTTTGCTCTTATGATTTATAAATCTATGCAGGAACACCCAAGATATTGCAGTGCTTAACTCTGCCCCCTTCTGAAGTCAATGAAGAGTTGGGCCAATACTGAGTGTTTCTGAAAATCCCACTCTTATTCTGAAAAGGAGGTGAAGATAGCAAAATTCTCATATGCCCTTTGAGGAACCTTATGCATTTATCATAGTATCTCTCCAAGTTCTTAAAGTCCTTGATCCACATTTTCAGAAGTGACTAGTGAGTTTGTGTGCCTAAGCAGAGGCATGTTCATTCAAGAGGTTTGATTTTCAGAAGAGGGGTGATCAGCAGCTTCTTTTAAAAAAAAAAAATCAGATTCCTTTAAAGCATCTCAATTTGGCCATCCAAAATTATTCATCACTTATGAAAATATAGTCCACGCATTTTATATAGGTAGTTAAGTCTTTATTGTTCTATGAATACTCAAGAAATGCATCTTGTTCAAGGCAGACGGGCATGGAATCTAGGACACAATGAAGTGAAATACAGTTTCCCATTTGTAAAAGAAAAAAAAAAAAAAAAAAAAAATATTAGGAATTTAAAATCTAAGAATTTGATTCCACCCTGATAGAGGGTCTGGCAAGTTCTACAGAAAAGCTGAGAGCCAGCAACTTAGTGAGACACACTTGACCAAACAGCTGGCCACTAAAAATAGGTTTACAAATGAGGGGAAAATTGGGCATTGAAGAAAGCAATAAAAACAGAGCTCATAAGAGTACTGAGAATTGTGCTGACATCCTTTGCTTAACTCAGCTTTTATGAACAAGACAGAAACAACATGTATTTAAGCACAGAGATTCCAGTCCAAACCCTTCTCTAAACCAATAGCCCCAAAACAGTTCAGAAATGACAGCATTTACACTAGGGACAGAGACAACAACAAAAAGTATCATTTGACAGTTGGTAATTCTGATAAAGGATAACAGTTGGGGAAAGCATTAATCTGGTCTTGCCCACTGCTTAAAATTATTAGTTTCTGAATTGCAGGGTTGAATTTTACTTTCCTGGCTTTGTTCAGATAGTTCAGACCAAAGGAGCTTATTCTGAATCTTGATTTAGGAGTGACATGATAGAATTCTGTTCAAGGATTATCTACAAACACAGTATGTGGGGTTTTTTGCACTTCTTTACATAGTAGACCTAACATGACTATTTTCAAAAGATTTAGGTTTCAAAAGATTTTTCTACTTATTTCTAAACATTAGAAATTCAGGTAATGTCAGTCCTAGAAGATGCTACAGAACTGTCTACACTAAGAAATTTTTCAAAAGCTTCCCCATCATTGTCAATGCTTTTTGCTCCAGCTGTGTTATCAATTCTGGGAGGTCTCAAATAGACAGGCCACTAGCTGTTGCAGATGTTCTAACTTCTACGTCAATTAGAATGCTTGCAGCAGCTAGCAACCTAGCTACGGCTCACAACATTACTAAGCATAGTAAGGCTGATTAATAATATAATAAAGTGTGCCCTATAATAGATATTTCCTAATAAAGATGAGAAAAAACAGTAATTTCATCATATTGCAAGTCATGAATGAAAGTTCAACTAAAAGTCCATTCCCCTTCCAGTTGTTCAAAATTTGTTTGCTTTTGTTAGGAACTGATTTACCTTCAAGAAATAGTAAACAATTTGGTTTGTATTGGTTGATGCCTTTGTTAAAGGATGCCTTTGTTAAAAAAGAAGTCAACACTCCCACTCTCAATGAAAATGTTAAGCCTCACAACATGACCCAAGAGACTTTCAGGTAAAAGCAGACTTAACTTTTCTGATATTTCCATAATAAATGACGAGCTGAGAAAAACAAAATAAATGAATGACCAACCAACAACCAATACAAACAAACTGCCACACTTGCTTCATACCCCACAAAGCAGCAAGAAGGGAACAATTTCAATTTTTAAAAAGTTCTCTGGTGGCAACCTTTCAATCAAACAAAATAGGAAGAATAGTCTTGTGCGCAATTCATACTCAGGATATGCAGGTTAAATTCCCAACTATGCCACAGACTTCGTGCATGATATTAGGCAAGTCACGTACTCTCTCTGTGCTTCAATTCATTATCTATAGAATGGTGTTAACAAAACTGGCTTTTGTATGTCTTGCCTATTTAGATTACAAGCTTTAAGGGGCAGGTACTGCCTCTTATTCACACTTAGTATACTAGCATCCCCAATCTGAGTGCCCATAGCCACTACTATAAAAGGTGAAAGATAGTGAGTTCGGTTGGTCTTTACTATCATTTTAAGTATATACTGCACTCAAATAATACTTAATTAAACAACAACATGCATGAAACAGGAAGTCCACATCTTCTTTTTTGCTTCCTACTGTGTACATAGCAGCCCTGAAAGCTTTTCTCACCTCCCAAAAAAACAGAGTGGGCACCTAGGTGTGCAGCATGTTAGAGGGGCATCCTCCCACCGAAATGCTGCTGTTGCCACTTTCAGGAGAGGCGCACGGCAGAGGGCCCCGCCGAAAAACCACTGCCGCAGCAGACAGTAGCGGAACTGGCAGTCCTGAGTGCAGAAGCCCTGCCTCCGCAAACACTTGAGGCAGTGGTCAAGGACAAAGAATCCCCACACCACTGAAGGTGCCAGTCGCTTTGGAAGGCGGGGGGGCAGGGAGCAGACCCCAGCACAGCTAAGCGCCAGGGTACAACGGCAACCTGGCACCTAGGTTTTGTCAAGCCCTGTACTGAGGCATAGCATTCATACAAGCTCTTAGGATTATTATTTGGTCACTATAGCCCATGCTTCTCCTTTAGTAAGCCACTGCCTCCTATCTTCCTTTTTATATTAATAGACTTTCATGTGATTTGTTTCTGCATCAACTACTCTGCTACATTTAACATGATAATACTCCTTACATTTATGTAATTATTAAACAACTTCACATATCATGACATTTTGATTACCATGTATTCATCCAATAACACAACCGTATAGTACTTCTATCTAATGCAGGGCTCAACAAAATTGGCACCCACTTCAAAGAAAGGGGCCTAGCTAGTACACCACCACCACCCCCAACTGGCAGCACAGAACCCCTCATTACCAATGCTGCCGAATCTGCTGACTTCTGGTAAAGGGGCCAGTGGTTTTATTTTGGGTCATCAGAGGGCATTCTTCCTCTGCATTTCCACAGCAAAGCTAGGCATCAGGCTACAAATCCCAGGTCCCATGGAGACCAGGATTTATTGAGCCCTGATCTAATGACACAAACCTTCATACACAACCTTTATTTTCTCTTACAGTTTGGACACTCATTAAGTATTCTTAAAAATCAGATAGCTTACCAAAGTTTACAAAGATAGAGGCCTTTAGACGTTGCCTTATATATTTTTTGTGATCAAACTTCAGAAAAAATAACTCTCTCTCTCCACCTAACTCCCCCCCACCCCCCCACTATAGACACGACTGTAACCTTGCTCTCTTTCTTACTTTACCTTATAAAAACTATTATTCATGGTATTTCTAAGATTAGGCGTGTATGACATTCTGATATAAACAATTGTATATGTATTTTGTATATTAATTTTCATTTAATAGTCTATAAATATTTGGACATCCCTATCCTACTCCTGTGACTAGCTCAAATATCTGGTCATGCAGCTCAATCCCAGCTGTGGTGAAGAATTTACCCTAAAGAACAAAAGAGCAGCAGCTTTTTTTTTTTTTTTTTTAAGGAAGTTGATGGGAGTTCAAAATAAATAAATAAAATCACATTGATTAACGACAAAAAAACTAGCTACACTCTCACCTAAGGAGTCACTATCACAGCTCCATAATTGTTGGCTTTACTACACACACGATCTCTTGCAAATATTCTGTTTCACTGACTAGCAAATCCTCCATCACAAAAGTGCTATGCTTCCTCCTCTACATTTGTCTCTTCTAAGAAATTTCATTCTTAATAGTAATTCTCTCTCATGAGAGGTAACATTTTCCTGGAATATTACTTGCCAACAGTGAACACAATCCAAAGAGTTATTCCCTTAGTTACCACCACCACCACCACCAGAAGCAGAAAGAAGAGGTTACTTACTGTAACTGGTGTTCTTCGAGATGTGTTGCTCCTGGCCATTCCATATTAGGTGTGTGCGCGCCTCGTGCACGGAACGCCGGAATTTTTTTCCCCTAGAGATCCCGTAGGGCCGGCTGTAGCGCCCCCTGGAGTGGCGCCGTTGCGGCACCTCTATATAACCCACAGCCGGCCCTACCCTCCTCAGTTCCTTCTTGCTCTTATTCCGAGCGGGGATGGAGGGCGGGAAGTGGAATGGCCAGGAGCAACACCTCTCGAAGAACACCAGTTACAGTAAGTAACCTCTTCTTCTTCTTCGAGTGATTGCTCCTGTCCATTCCATATTAGGTGAATCACCAGCCTTACCTTGAGGCGGAGGGTCGGAATCACAGCTTAGCTGAGAGCAGGACGGCTCTGCCAACTGCCGCGTCCTCTCTCGCTTGTTGTGTAATTGCATAGTGTGCCGCGAAGGTGTGGACTGAAGACCAGGTGGCTGCCTTGCAAATGTCCACTAACGGCACACCTCCCAGAAAGGCCGTCGAGGAGGCCTGAGCTCTTGTCGAGTGTGCCTTGATCGGGGGCGGTGTAACCTTTGCCTGGTTGTAGCATTCGCGGATGCACTCGACTATCCATCCGGAGAGCCTTTGTGATGAAATGGGCTCTCCCTTCATTCTGTCCGCTACTGCCACAAACAATTGGGTGGATTTGCGGAAAGGTCTCGTCCTGTCTATGTAGAACGCCAGGGCTCTGCGTACGTCTAGAGTATGCAGTCTGCGTTCCCTGTCCGAAGCATGTGGTTTGGGGTAAAACACAGGTAGACAAATGTCCTGACAGGTGTGGAAAAGGGACACCACCTTTGGACGGAAGGCCGGATGCGGGCGCAGCTGTACCTTGTCCTTATGGAAAACCGTGTAGGGCGGATCTGCTGTCAGGGCCCGTAGCTCTGACACTCTTCTGGCCGATGTAATGGCCACGAGGAAGGCCACCTTCCAAGACATGCACAGCAGTGAGCAGGAAGCTAGAGGCTCGAAGGGCGGGCCTGTCAGCTGAGTCAGGACCAGGTTTAAGTCCCATTGCGCCACCGGTGGACGGGTGGGGGGGAAGAGCTTATCGAGGCCTTTGACAAAACGCTTCACCATTGGGGCCGAGAAGACTGTGCCCCCTTCCGCTCCCGCATGGAAAGCTGAGATGGCTGCCAGGTGGACCTTGACTGAAGCGGTTGCCAATCCCGACGACTTGAGATGCCACAGGTAGTCGAGGACATCTGGGAGCGGGGCCGACCTCGGAGCGATCCCTTTGTCTGTCATCCAGGCCGAGAACCGCTTCCACTTTGCCCCATAAGCGGAGCGTGTAGAGGGCCTCCTGCTGTTGAGCAGGACCTCCTGGACCTCCCCCGAGCATAGCCGCTCGTTCGGGGTCAACCACTCAGGTACCACGCCTTGAGGTGGAGCGATTGGAGGTTCGGGTGCAGGAGTTTGCCGTTGTCCTGCGACAAGAGGTCCGGCAACAAGGGCAGATCTATCGGGGCCCTGGATGAGAGGTTCCAGAGGGTTGTGTACCAATGTTGCCTGGGCCATGCTGGGGCCACCAGAATCACTGTGGCCTTGTCGTGCTTGATCTTTAGAAGCACTTGGTTCACTAAAGGCGTTGGGGGAAAGGCGTAAAAGAGTTCCCCCGTCCACTGGATCGCAAACGCGTCCGCTATGGAGCCCGGGCTTTGTCCCCTGAACGAGCAGAAACGCGCGCACTTGGCGTTGGAGCTTGAGGCGAAGAGGTCCAGACGGGGAGTTCCCCACCTCTGGAAGACCTCTCTCAGGACCTCCCATTTCATCGACCACTCGTGGGTCTGAAACTTCCTGCTGAGGTCGTCGGCCAGTGTGTTCTGCGATCCCGGTAGGTATGACGCTACCGGCAGGATTGAGTGTAGGATGCAAAACTCCCAGAGGGTGAGCGCTTCCTTGCAGAGCTGGGAGGAGCGGGGACCGCCTTGCTTGTTGATGTAATACATGGCAGTTGTATTGTCCGTCTGGATGGAGACTACTTTCCCTTTTAAGTGCTCCTTGAATGTCTGGCAGGCCAGACGAACTGCCCTGAGCTCTTTCACGTTTATGTGGAACCGGAGCTCCTCGTTCCCCCAGCGGCCCTGGGTCCGTAGCTGGCCCAGGTGTGCCCCCCAGCCCAGATCTGACGCGTCTGTCACCAGGGAAATGGAAGGGCTTGGGGCTTGGAAGGGTAGCCCTGCGCAGACCTGGTCCTCCTGGCACCACCAATCTAGGTCCCTCAGAGCCTGCGCGGAAGGGGCCACTATCATGTCGAGATCGTCCCGGCTTGGGCGGTACACTGACGCTAGCCACCGCTGAAAGGGGCGTAGACGTAGTCGAGCATGCCTGACCACGTAGGTACAGGCCGCCATGTGCCCCAGTAACCTTAGGCACATCCTTACCGAAGCCAGCGGATGACTCTGTAACCCCCTTATAGTATCTCGGATCACTTGGAACCGTGATCGAGGAAGAGATGCCTTTGCTACTGTCGAGTCCAGGACTGCCCCTATAAACTCTATCCGTTGGACCGGCACTAGGGAGGACTTGCGCTGGTTGACCAGTAGACCAAGACGACTGAACACGTCTTGTATGAACTGTAGATGGAAAGACACCTCTGTTGGCGAACGGCCTCGTACGAGCCAGTCGTCCAGGTATGGGAAGACCTGAACTCTCCTCCTTCTGAGGAAGGCTGCCACTACTGCCAGGCACTTGGTGAAAACCCTGGGAGCCGCAGCAAGTCCGAACGGAAGGACCGTGAATTGAAAGTGCCTGTCTCCCACTTTGAAGCGCAAGAACCGCCTGTGACGTGGGGTTATTGCTATGTGGAAGTAGGCGTCCTGTAAATCGAGGGCGGCATACCAATCTCCCGGATCCAGGGATGGGATAATTGAGGCCAGCGAGACCATGCGGAAGCGGATCTTGCGTAGAAAACGATTCAGGAACCGCAGGTCTAGGATGGGACGGAGGCCCCCTTTTGATTTTGGAATGAGGAAGTATCTGGAGTACACCCCTTTCCCCCTCAGTTCTTGAGGTACCTCCTCTATCGCCCCTTTCTCTACGAGGGTCTGAACCTCTTGGGCCAGCAGTTGCTCGTGAGATGGGTCCCTGAAGAGGGACGGGGTAAGGGGGGGGGCGGAGCGGGGGGGGTGAAGAGAACTGGAGCGAGTATCCATGCTGCACCGTGCGGAGCACCCATTGGTCCGAGGTAACTAGGGCCCAGGCACGGTGGAACCGGGATAATCTGTTGAGGAAGGGCAAAGGAATTGGATCCGCAGCAACTATTGGTACGTCGTCCCCGATCGTACCCTCAAAAGGCCTTCTTGGGGCCGGAGGGATGACGCTGCCCTCCCTGGTTTTGGTCCGGGGGGGCGACGGCTTGCCCTGCGCCCGTTACGGCCTCTCCTTCTGTCCCAGTCCTGGCGTCGTTGGTAAGGCCGAGCCGATGCCTGCGGCTTAAAGGGCTTTCTTTGTGCTGCCGGGGCATGGAGGCCCAGCGATTTCACCATTGCCCTTGAATCTTTAAGTGACTGAAGCCTGGAGTCTGTCTGAGACGCAAACAGCTCCGGCCCTTCGAAGGGCAGGTCCTGAATAGTTGACTGGACCTCGGTGGGAAGGCCCGAAGCTTGGAGCCACGAACTCCTTCGCATAGTGATGCCTGAGGCCATCACTCTGGCTGCAGCGTCCGCTGCGTCCAGGGCCGACTGAAGGAGGGCTCGGGACACCACCTTACCCTCCTTTGACATAGCTGCCAGCTCGGACCTCGAGTCCTGGTCCAGCTTGTCGGCCAGTTTATCTAGGGCCGCCCATGAATTAAAAGTGTACCTGCTGAGGATCGCCTGCTGGTTGGCGATCCTCAGCTGGAGACCCCCCGAGGAATAAACTTTACGGCCAAACAGGTCCATTTTCCTTGCGTCCTTCGACTTGGGCGTAGGACCTTGGTGACCTTGCCTCTCCTTCTCATTGGCCGTCTCAACCACCAGCGAGTTCGGAGTCGGGTGGGAGTAAAAATGCTCGTAGCCTTTGGCGGGGACAAAGTATTTCTTCTCCACCCGCTTGGCTGTTGGAGCAATAGAGGCCGGAGTCTGCCACAGGGCCTTGGTCGTGTTCTGCACCGTCTTAATCAGGGGCAGGGCCACCCTGGAGGGACCCTCTGGGAGGAGGATATCGACCATGGGATCCGCTTCCTCCATGACCTCCTCTGCCTGAAGGCCCATAATCTTTGCCACCCTCCTAAGTAAGTCCTGATGAGACCTGCTGTCATCGGGGAGAGTGGCCGGTTTTGCCCCTGCCACTGCCTCATCCGGCGGAGACGAGGATGATTCTCCAGCGGGGTCCGAGGGGGGGTCCAGTGCCCTTGTGGACTGCGGGCCCTCCTTTGCTGAGGGATCGTCCAGGGTCTTTCCTGCCCGGTCCCGGGCTGGGGCCCTCCCCAGCTCTGGAGGGGCGCTTGCTGTGCAGGACGGCTGATGCCTCGACGATAGAGTGGAGGGAGGCCTCTCCGACAAGGGGCCCTGGGCCTGATGGTATGCCCATGGGGTCCAGAATGGCCACTGTTGAGGTGGCTGCCACTGGGGCCCGCACCGCGACTGGCCATGGCTGACCTCCCTCCTCCCCGAGCGGCTCCTGCTCCGTCTGGCGGAGCTCATACTGTCACCCGACTCGGAGGAGAACCTGCTCCGGGGGGACCAAGGTGGGGCTGTGCCGCGGATCGGCGAGTCTTGTCGCCCTGTCGCCGGGGTCATTTGTCGCGGTGCCGATGGACGACGGTGCCGCGAGGATTCACAGCTCAGGCGCTCTGGTGGGGACCGGTACCGTGGGGCCCCTGCTGCCGCAATCACCGCTGGCGGAATGGGAGATCGGTGCCGCTCCGGGGGCGAAATGTATTGGGAACGCTCCCCGTGGGCCTGGCCTGTAGGTGAAGGCCGCGCCTGCTCCAACGGCGAACGGTGCCGTGGAGGGCTCCGGTGCAGCAGCGCCGGCTTCCCTTTCGACGGCACCGATCTCTGCGGTGCCGGGGGGTGGGTCTCTGGTGCACACGGTGCCGTGTGCGCAATGAGATCTCGAGCCGCTTCGAATGTCTCTGGCGTCGAGGGCAGCTGGGGGTCTTCATCCAGGATCGCCCTGGTGGGTGAGGCGTTGGACCCCAGACTCGACGGAACCTTCTCACGGCCCGGAGTCAACGGGGTCGGAGCC